>JANRMT010062813.1:13413910-13456705 GCA_026402145.1 Polypterus bichir lapradei | reverse complement strand
ATGTGTTTGATGATCAGAAACATTTTGTGTGACAAACATGCAAAAGAATAAGAAATCAGGAAGGGGGCAAATATTTTTCACACCACTGTAGGTGATTCTATATACGACAGAGTTTAATAGATTGTAAATGTTAAAGTTTGTAGCACATAGACACCTCAACATTGGGTGATAGCCATGAAAATCACAAGTTAACATTGTTCATTTATTTGCATTAAATTTTAGCATCAAAATAGTTCAGAAATAAATGGACTATAAAGAAATGTAAATGAAAGGCTAATGTGTAGTTGGTGTAAAGTAGGAAAAGGAAGAGTGTTCAACACTCTTTGCCATTCCATGTGAGTGTGTAATTTTCTTAATCCTTCTTAGAATAGTTTCTCCAACAGTAGTTCATTTATAGTATTAAATTTATTTCAATAAACTAATCATTGTATTGAAGAGACTAAAAATGTATTTTTTTATTCTAAAGTATCCTTGCTAACCCAGGGACTATTTAAAGTATATACTCGGTCTGTTCTGTTTTATAGAATATAGAGAGCTCACAATTTTTGATGCCATTTGGATTAATGTTAATAGATCAAATAAATTGTTTTTTAAAATATGATTATTTGTTATAAATGAAAAATTAAAAAATCTTTATGCACTTCGTCTATAGAAGGTGGGAGTTTAGTCATCTAAGGTAGTAATATAGTAATATGTATGCAAATAAGTAATTAATTTGTTTTTGTATGTAGAATATGTTTCTGCTTACTGCTTTTTGATTCAGATGTTATTATTTTAATTGAGAGCATGAGCCTAAGTGATCTCATCTTTTGATCTTGAGCATCCATGAGTTCTTGCAGTTGAAATGGCAAACAGGACTACTATGATTTCATTCATGTTCTTTATGCTTTTCTTCATATATAGTAAACTCTGAGGCATCACTCTTAATTATATTAAAATGAATAAATCTATAGAAACAGCTGTAAGGAAGAAATTGCCAACATGGATCTAGAACAGGGATTCTCAAACCCGGTCCTGGGGACCCACTGTGGCTACAGGATTTTATTCCACACAGCTTGTGTTTTTAATTGGACTCCTGTGCTAATTAAGTGAACTGTTATTTCCCAGATTCTGTATTTTGGGAACAATATAGAAATTAGAAAACAAAGTTTGGTAAAAAAAAAAAGAAAATATATACCGTATTAAAACTACTAAGCAGTTATATGGAAAGAATGTTTTTTAACATTTTCATCTTGATTTTTATTCTACTTTTCCAGGTGTTCTAATTGTTTAATTAATTCATTATTTACTAATTAGTGGGGCTGACATTAAAGTAGTTGCAGCCTTTCACGATTCAGTGTTGTTTTCCTGGGTCTCCGCTGTACTACTTTTTAATTGTCATTATTAAGACACAATTAAGGGAGCAAACTGCACAGAGAAAGGGCGACATATAATGAAATCAACAAAAGAGAGTTAGTTAAGCATTTAAATCTATAGCAAAAATAGAAATATTTCTAAATGTGTAATAAATGTAGAAATCCTGCTGCTATGCTTTTCTGAATGTAGAATAAGAGAAGAGAAAAATACCAGCTAATTAAATTTGATCAGTGTTAACAGTTGTTCTCACTGATTATGAACCTGGTTGGAACAAAAACCTGCAGACACAGTGGGTCCCCATAACCGAGTTTGGGAATCCCTGATCTAGAAAATGCTGTAAAAGTTTACATAATTAACAGTTTACTATTGGTTAAACTAAGAGATAACTGAAGAAAATTATTATTTTATTAACAGTCACCAACAGAAGTTAGTGGTTAGCATTGGTTAGATTTTGCTATAGTTTTACCAGAGATTATAAGAGCGGGTTTAAGTGCAACTAAGCAGAATATGTGACATGTATCCGACAGCACAAAAATATTTGCAGATTCTGTTTCAACAGACGTCCAGTAACATGGCTCCTCTTCACTTAAATAAACACATCATTTGCACGTTTTATGGGCTATTAAAAAAAAAGGCATCAAATCAGCTGCTTGATTTTGTTAATGTGAAAAGTAACCAGTTGAAGTTTAGTGTTTTAGTGTATGTGTGTGTGGGCGTATATATACAGTTGTGCTTGAAAGTTTGTGAACCCTTTAGAATTTTCTATATTTCTGCATAAATATGACCTAAAACATCATCAGATTTTCACTCAAGTCCTAAAAGTAGATAAAGAGAAACCAGTTAAACAAATGAGACAAAAATATTATACTTGGTCATTTATTTATTGAGGAAAATTATCAAATATTACATATTTGTGAGTGGCAAAAGTATGTGAACCTCTAGGATTAGCAGTTAGTTTGAAGGTGAAATTCGAGTCAGATGTTTTCAATCAATGGGATGACAATCAGGTGTGAGTGGGCACCCTGTGCTATTTAAAGAACAGGGATCTATCAAAGTCTGCTCTTCACAACACGTTTGTGGAAGTGTATCATGGCACGAACAAAGGAAATTTTTGAGGACCTCAGATAAAGAGTTGTTGATGCTCATCATGCTGGAAAAGGTTACAAAACCATCTCTAAAGAGTTAGGACTCCACCAATCCACAGTCAGACAGATTGTGTACAAATGGAGGCAATTCAAGACCATTGTTACCCTCCCCAGGAGTGGTTGACCAACAAAGATCACTCCAAGAGCAAGGCGTGTAATAGTCGGCGAGGTCACAAAGGACCCCAGGGTAACTTCTAAGCAACTAAAGGCCTCTCTCACATTGGCTAATGTTCATGTTCATGAGTCCACCATCAGGAGAACACTGAACAACAATGGTATGCATGGCAGGGTTGCAAGGAGAAAGCCACTGCTCTCCAAAAAAACCATTGCTGCTTGTCTGCAGTTTGCTAAAGATCACATAGACAAACCAGAAGGCTATTGGAAGAATGTTTTGTGGACAGATGAGACCAAAATAGAACTTTTTGGTTTAAATGAAAAGCGTTATGTTTGGAGAAAGGAAAACACTGCATTCTAGCATAAGAACCTTATCTCATCTGTGAAATATGGTGGTGGTAGTATCATGGTTTGGGCCTGTTTTGCTGCATCTGGGCCAGGACGGCTTGCCTTCATTGATGGAACAATGAATTCTGAATTATATCAGAGAATTCTAAAGGAAAATATCAGGACATCTGTCCATGAACTGAATCTCAAGAGAAGGTGGGTCATGCAGCAAGATAACAACCCTAAGCACACAAGTCGTTATACCAAAGAATGGTTAAAGAAGAATAAAGTTAATGTTTTGGAATGGCCAAGTCAAAGTCCTGACCTTAATCCAATCGAAATGTTGTGGAAGGACCTGAAGCAAGCAGGTCCTTCCACAAATTGTTTTAAAGTGAGGAAACCCACCAACATCCTAGAGTTGAAGCTGTTCTGTACGGAGGAATGGGCTAAAATTCCTCCATGCCGGTGTGCAGGAATGATCAAAAGTTACCGGAAACATTTAGTTGCAGTTATTGCTGCAAAGGGGGGTCACACCAGATACTGAAAGCAAAGGTTCACATACTTTTGCAACTCACAAATATGTAAAATTTAATCATTTTCCTTAATAAATAAATGACCATATGGTAGAATATTTTTGTCTCATTTGTTTAACTGGTTTAGGTCATATTTATGCAGAAATATAGAAAATTCTAAAGGGTTCACAAACTTTCAAGCACAACTGTGTATATATATATATATATATATACACACACACACACACACATAACATTTTAAAACTCCATTTCAAGAAACTTCAAATTGCATTTTTCAAAAGAATTTTTGATGCATTCCCTAACATTTTAAGAATTATTTATATATAAAAAAAAGAAAAAGCATTAAAATCAGCCGCTTTTTTTTTTTTTTTTTTTTTAAAATGAAACAGAATCAGATCTAGTAGCGAAGCATTTTATAGACATGTATGTTACTGCAGTGTTACTTTGTAAGGAAAAAAATTGAAGAATCTTGGGAAATCAGCTCAGAGAGAGACCCTCTTCCAGGTAGGTTGGATGTGAAATGGGTGTCAAAAAATGGGGTAAATACAATACACAAGATGGAATATAACTCTCAAGGCAAAATTAAACAGATTATTCTTGCACAAGACAGGAACCAATTCAGAACAATACATTAGAACATTATAGACCACAATTGCTCGTATAAGGTCTCTGTTCAGGCTAATCTGTATGTCTTGAGGATGCTGAAGGAACCACGAATATCAAGAGGAAACAGGAATGGTATTATTCTAACTATTCAAATGATCTATCTGTCAAATTGTTTGAATTCTGAAGTTACATAAATGTCTACATCAATGATTTGTTTTATATTATGACTTCCTTTGTTTCATCTGTGCATCTGCATTTGTTAATACAGTATAATTATTCGCTTAACTTGAGTTCTTTAGATATTCTGTTCTGCAATTTAACATTGAATTTCTTCTTTACCTTTTCCCTAATCATTTTTACCTTCTGCCCCAGTTGTGTAGAATCTAATTCTTCCTTTGCTTTTATATGTCATTACTTTTGTCTCATATGAATAGATGATGGATGGCTGCATAAGGCAGTAGAAATTGGTTCCCAGATACATATCATTGAGGAAATGCAGTTGTTTGAAAAGCCACAGCCAGTTGAAAACATAGTAATCTCAAAAGCACAGGTAGGAAGGGGTGTTGTATGTTGTATTTGTCTTTTCAGTTACAGGACAATGATGCTTTGCTGCCCACAACATGCTTTTTCAAAATTCTATACAGCTTTTTTTATTTTAGTTTATGTTGCTAATGTCAATCATAATATTTATTTATTATGTTTCATGGCTAATAAACAAAATTGAAACCCATAGGAAATGTGAGAAATGCAGTAAATACATCAGTCCAGTCAGTCTTTTATTTCCCTACTTTGTTTATATTTAAGTTTACTAATCTTATTTATGATATTGTATGCACTACCAGAGTAATGGACATAATACTGTATTATTCTGCAAAAGCCATAAAGTAAAATTCTGTTTTTGTTATTTAGAGATCTTTGTACGTTGGTTCCCAGAGCAGTGTGTTACAGCTTCCTTTTTCAGCTTGTCAGCGCTATACTTCATGTTTTGAATGCATTTTTGCAAGAGATCCATATTGTGGCTGGAATGAAGGGATCTGCGTTGATATCACAATTGGTGTAAACAGGTGATTCTATATACATTAGTAATAATGCATTATAATTCTTTTCATAAATATAGTGTTTTTCTCACAACTCAAAGCACTTCAGTGAGTGGGGAGCAATTTCAACCACCATTAATGTGTAGCATTCTCCTGAATGAAGCAACTGCAGCCATTTTTGCACCAGCACATTCACCACACATTAGCTGTTAGGAGGTGAAATGGTGAGAGAGAGAACCAATTAGAATAGGGGGCCAGAATGGCTAGGCTGTGGTGTAGGTAATTCAAAGTGCTCCATGATAAACTAGCTACACTGGAAGATAGATATAGAAGGAACAACATCAGAATTGAAGGTCTCCCTGAAAACCATGACAGTTCAAACCCAGTTAAAAATAAAATAAATTACAGAGGACTTCAAATTGGACACCAAGATCTCAGCAGCTTACTGCATATGTGTTTTGGAATGCCTCCTTTTTGTTTCGAGAAACTATGGGTTAAAGAAAATTTGATTTCATTTCTCAAAGAGAAAGGGATTACATTTGAAAATGACTGCATTCATATTTTCCCAGATTGCTCTCCCTTAACAGCTGCCAAATGAGCATATTCTACAGCATTCAACAGCGCTTACGCAAAGCCAATATAAGATACAGCTGCTTATTTCCTACTAATTAAAAGTGATTTTTGATGACCAATTCTACACCTTTAATTCACCTAAAGAAGCAGAAAAGAGCTAAAAAGACTGATCCTGACATCTTTTAACGCTAGAATCCCTGGAGCCTATGAAAAAAGTCGTAATGCTGGGACATCTTAAATTCCTTCACACCTCTTTATCAGCATCTTTGTTTTGCAAATGTGTCAATCAGCACAAGCAGCCTACCATCCCATCTCCCCCACCAATGTAGCTGAAGTTTTCCCAGCTCAAGTCTGTTTATCTGGGTATGAGGTGCCTGGAATTGTATTAGGTCAGATTAGGGAGCATGCACTGGTACAGGGTAAATAATATATTGTTATTTGGAATACATACAGTTCATGTGTGTTCTGTGTCAGAATGATCTGGGTAAATGTAGGATGACAGGAAATGCAAAGGAAGAAATGTTGAACACATAACTAAAACAGAAACTTTTTTATGTGAAGAATGAAGTCCAAATATCAAATGAACACTTTCACAAAAGGTATAAAAAAAACAAGTGTGCTTTTATTCAAGAATACTGTATAACCAAAGAAAAGGAAATCATTCAATTTACATGTTGCTGTCAATGAGTAAAAAGCCAGGCCCAAATATCAATCGACAAAAAAACAATGTGTTAATCAGTCCTGAGTAGTGACATTCCATTAACAAACCAGTCATCTGCAAGGCCAAGATGAGACTGACAAATGTCATGGCTTAGAGGCCTGGACCAAACCATGATTCATTTATTTGGATGCAAAATATCATTGGCAGATTACTTGCTAATACCGAACAGATCAGCTGATTTCCAGAGGGAAAGCTTTAGATTTCTGAAGATATGTTTTTGCCGAGGCCTTAATATGTTAACTATATACCAATTTAACTTTTCTTATTTTTTACAGAGTCGGATCAACACAGGATGTTCAAAATGGAAAATTAGGATGCCAGAATAGTACAGCTCAAGGTATATTTAAAATAATTAATAATGAAAACAAATGAGTTCTCTTTATGTCCTAAAATTTGGATTGAAGTATATGAACTAATAATTAGGAAATGTGGTAAATAAATTAAATAGTTATTTCTAGATTGATCATTTCTTTTTCTTTTAAACTGCTTATTTTATTTAGCTTTATACAGTTTCTACATAAGCAAATAAATTAAGTGGCTAAGCATATTTGAATTTTTGTATTCTGAAAAAAGTAAACTTACTGTATGTTTTGAAATATTACAAAATTATTCCTAAAAGGTTTCATATGATTCATATGCAGTGCCTATAAAAAGTATTCATCCCTTGGAAGTTTTCATATTTTGTTGTTATACAACATGGAATCACAGTGGAATCACAGTGGATTTAATTTCAAAGAGGGAACAGAGCTTTGCAAAATGATGTTAATTAAATATAAAAACCTGATAACTTAAGTATGAACTAAGTATTTAGTAGGTGCACCTTTGGTAGTCTTACTCTGTTGGTCAATGTAAAAAAAATCCAAATTACATCCATTGTGATTCAATGTTGTAAAGCAATAAAAATAAAATCAGCAAAGGGGTGAATACTTTTTATAGGCACTGTAGGTAAATGGTCAACTTGGGCAAATGGAACCTTCTTCTGCGGGACACACTCATTGGCAGCACTTGTTAAAGAAATGGTTTCAAAGCCGTCATCAAGTCATTTATTTGACTGGCCTGGAAAAGGAATACATCATTTAAATTTGGCATATCATAATTCAAATTCCGAAAAGATATAAAATTGAGTTTGTACTAATGATGAAATTAAATAAGTGTCCAAAAATGATTAAATTACTGAAAAATTATTCACAAATACAGTATGTACTGTATCTGATGGTTTGTTTTGCTATAACTGTACAGACAACATAATCCACAAGAAGCGAACTGTGTTGAAAGGTGATGATGTCCTTCTGCAGTGTGAACTCAGCTCCAATCTAGCCACACCCAGATGGAAATTCAGAGGTCAAGATATTCCAAGCTACGGCAAGGATGGATATCGTATTGGTACAGATGGCCTGCTTATTGTTGAGTCAAGGGTTGAGCACACTGGAAACTATAGTTGTTATGCCATGGAGAATAACATTTTGTTCTTGGTAGCCACTTACACTGTTCAAGTACGCAGTGAATTTCCACCAGAAACTGTGAAGCCAACAATTCCCCCAAAGCAAAATGAGTCTACCACTCAGACCCTACCAGCAGATCCTCCAAAACCAGAGTATCAGACCTTCAGAACTATGGAGGCTATGTACATATCCCTTATCACTGTACTGGCTGGCTTATGCTTTGTCTTAACAGTGGTTTTATTATATCTAGCTTTCTGCAGTCAGCCTCACCAGAGAAAACATATGGTTCAAGGATCAGGAAGAAATAAGAGAAGAGGAGGCTCTCTTGTTGAACTACAAACTATTTCTAGCAACTGTAGTAACAAGCAAGACGGACACATATCTGATGGCTTTTTACAGATTGTCCCAGGAGAAGGTCAAGTACTACCTAACAAAGACCCCCCTCCACCTCCGCCTCTACCACCTCCACCTCCTGCTTCAGAGTTTGCAAATGGGTTGTCAGCCACTCTACCAAGTGTTCTTCGCAAAATGAACGGCAACAGCTATGTCCTTCTCCGGCAAAGTGAACCTGAGTCAACATCACCTCACTATTATCCTTTTACTGAGGAGCTTAACAAAATGTTAGAGAAAAGGAAGCACTTAAATCTGTTACAGAAACCAGATGAAAGTTCTGTTTAACTCATTCTCATTCATATCTTTGCATGCTCTTCAAGTGCCTAAGATCTTTGTTAGCTGCCCTCATATGAACGTTTTACAAATCATTTGAAAATGTCATAGGCATAGCAGCTGCAGCCAGCCAAAGAATGTTTTGGTGGAAAGAAATTAAAACAAAACAAAACAAAAAACAACTTCCATAGTGTTGTGGAAATTTCAAGGAGGCACAGATAATACTGGAAATATGAAGCTGTTTCATTCAAATATATTTGTAATGGAATGCAAATCTACCTCGAATAGTAGGGAAAAGATAACTGTGTCTCATTTGCTTCTGATGAGTTTGTGTATTTTCAGTACATGATCCTGTGAACAAAAGCTTTATTTAGCTTACAGAAACTAAAGGGAAAAGACTTACTTGGTAGTTGACTTTTGAATGTTTGTCACAACATCAGATATGAAGTTGGGTACATCTTATCCTTTTTTATGTGAATTCAGAAAACTATGAACATTGATTAGATTGACATCTTGTAAATATATATTTTTGTACTTCATAAATTTATTCTGATATATCTTTACTAAATGTTAACAGAAGACAGTAAGATTTTTATGGTGATAAATAATAGTCCATGACATAAATAATGTATAATATACTAGAAATTTATATTTCTTTAAACCCTCAGAAATAGTTTGAGGACTTCAAAAATACTATAACTATATCTTAAAATCCCAACTCAATTTAAAAAATACTGGCTTATTATTAAACACATCATATTCCTGGCTTCCGATAAATTATCATTATATTACTTACAGTGTTTTAAGCATTGCATGAAACGGAACACAGAATGAGCCAAGAACAAATGCATATTTATTTGCAGTAGGTTCTCCTTCCACAGTCATGTGCAGAGTTTGTCCAATAACTTTGATAGACCTTTATCATATTTTGCCTCATATGAGACATGCAAGTAAGACATGAGTCTAGGATTTCCTAGATATCAAATTTTAAGCAATTGTCTTAAAGTATCAAGGCTGTTTAAAGTTTTTTGTCAGTATTAACTTTATATCACTGCCACAAGGAAGGCTTCAGTTAAAAAGCATTTTTTTATGTGATGACTGGGGAAGTTTATTCTGGGACCAAAAGAAAAATGAAATTCATGAAAAATTAATGGGTGAAGAAAACCATGGTACTATATCAGATCACTGCACTGGTCATTCCATCGATCAAGTGAACAGGTAAGTTATTTGTTGCATTTATGGCTTGTTTAGTTCAATTTCCCTTGTAATATCAACCCTCGCCAGAAGTACTGGTCAGACTCAGATGACTATGCATCTTTGCTGCCTACAAAAATTTTTTGATAGTTATGTGGTTAATGTGTTAAATAACTGCCAGCAACAAACTGATAATAAGACAGATGTGTTTCTCCTATGTAATTTGATAATATTTGATAAGACTTCTCAAGGAAAGGAAAACCTTTATTTAGAGCAGCTATCCTTATGTATTTCTAAGCTATGTAATGTTAAAATGGGCAACAACGCGACAATGCAGCAATCAGCACAGCTGTCTCACAGATTGAGGGACTGGTGTGAGGAACAGTGCATAATACCTTTGTATGCTTAGTTTGTTCACATGGGATAATCTGGTTTCCCAAAGATGTGTATATTATGTGTATATGTGTATGAATATACCCTTTGTTGAAGTGTTGTCCTATCCAGGGATGTATCCTGCCAGTAAGAGTTCCAGCTCCCTATGATTTTTCATTGGAAAAAGATGGTTTAGAAAAGATATAAATAGAATGTGTTAATGAAAGCCGAGGAATTACATTATAGTACAGATAACTTTTGTATTGCCCCATTGTTACTGCTTTTGCACTTTGTATGGAACACATTAATTAATATAGTTTACAGTTTTTTATTTCTTAAAATGTAATGAATAAATACAACATAATCAGCCTCACTCTTGCTTTGATTAGGTACAGTGAATGCATCTGCTAGCAACTTCATGATGAATCAGTTGATATTGACAATCAGTCTAAATAAACTGCTAAAAAAATTTAAGGGAGCACTTAAATCATATATCTCAGTGAGTGAAATATTCAAGTGAAAAATCTTTACTGAGTAATACTGTGTAATTTGTTGAGAACAAAATGATATAACAACAGTCAATGTAAACCATAATCACCAGCCCATGGAGCGCTGAATTCAACATCACACTGAAAATCAAATTCCAAAATTGAAATCACATTGTGATCCAACTTTTATGAATTTCAACAGGACAACTCATAATGTGGCGCAGTAGTATGTATGACCCATATGTGCCTGTATGCACTCCCAACAATGTCGGGGCATGCTCCTGATGAGACAGCAGATGCCGTCCTGGGGGATCTCCTCCGAGACCTGGATCAGGGCATCAGTAAAATACTGGACAGTCTGTGGCGCTACTTGGCGATGTTGGATGCAATGATACATAATGTCCAAGAGGTTCTCAACTGGATTCAGGTCTGGGGAATATGTGGGCCAGTCAATGGCATCAGTGCCTTCGTCATCCAGGAACTGCCTATACACTCTGGCCACATGAGTCCAGGCATTGTCCTACACCAGGAGGAACCCAAGGCACCCTGCACCAGCGTAAGGTCTGACAATGGCTTCATCCCGGTACCTAACAGCAGTCAGAGTACCATTGTCTAGCATTTGGAGTTCTGTGCTACTGTCCAAGGATATGCCTTCTCAGACCATCACTGACCCACTGCCAAACCGGTTATGCTGGATGATGTTGCAGGCTGCATAACGTTCACCACGGCATATCCAGACTCTTTCATGTCTGTTGTGTGTGCTCAGTGCAGACCTTCTCTCATCTGTGAAGAGATCGGGGCAGCAATGGCAGAACTGCCAATTTTGGAATTCTCTAGCGAGTGAGGAACTGTGAGCACAGGTCCCACTAGAGGTCATCAGCCCTCATGCTACCCTCACGGAGTCTGTTTCTAACAGTTTGGTCAAAAACATGCACACCAGTAGCCAGCTGGAGGTCATTTTGTAGGGCTCTGGCAGTGCTCCTTATTTTTTTCCTCACACAAAGAAACAAATATTGGGCCTGCTGCTGGGTTTGAAGTCTTTTTACAGCCTTGTCCAGCTCTCCTCATGTAACGGCCCGTCTTCTGGTATGTCCATGTTCTTGAGACTGTGTTAGAAGACACAGCACACCTTCTTGCGATGGCACATATGAATATGCCATCCTGGAGGAGGTGCACTACCTGTACAACCTGAATCAGCTGCAGGTATAGCCTCATGCTACCAGTAGTGGCAAGAACACTAGTACACCACAAAACTAGAGAGAGATCAGTCAGGAAGGATAAGGAGAGAGCAATTGTCTGTGGCCACCACCTGCTAAACCATTCCCGTTTGGGGGGTTGTCTCGCTGTTGCCTTTTCTGTGTCCATGTTGTCACTTTAATTTGCACCAACGCAGGTGAAGTTGATTCAAACTTCGTTATACTTCCAAACTGGACAGATTGATATCCCTGAAGCTTAATTGACTTGGTGTTAGACTGTGATAATTAAGTGTTCCCTTAATTTTTTTGAGTAGTATATAATCATGAGTATTCTTTATGTATTTCCTAAATGGATGATTACTGTTTGCGAAATAAATAAATAATGTACAGTATTTCAGTTGCAAAGTACATTTAAGTATTAACAGTATATAGAACCTTACATATGTTAGGTTTAACACTCATTAGCACTCAAGAGCACTGTGAAAATGATATTCTAAATATATCGCAATTTTGAATTTTAAACTGTTTATGAAGGGGCTTTTATGTGTTGGTGTATTGCTGTGCTCTCACACCTCAAAGCATCTCAGCTTGTAGTTTTGCATTGTGGTCAACTGCCAGTGGTCTGTCATAAACTCACAACAAGTGGCTCAGAAACGTTCTCCTGGCTTGCTGGTGATTATCGCCTGAGCTCACTTTCTCTCGGCCCCGACCTTTGCAGTAGGTTTTTGAGAATTCAAAAGTATATTTGCCTACAAGTACTCACTTTATTATTACATATTATACTAATATAGCATAACATTCTTCTTCCCAGTTAATTTAGTTTAGAGTCATAGAGGTGGCAGTGGTATAGCATGTCCAGGCAGCATTTTGTGTAGGTTAGGAACCATGACTTTTGTCATTTGTATTGAAATTACATATATTGGTTCAAGAACAATGTTATAACTCAACTGTGACTTGCACATCTAAACAATGTGACGTAAAAGCAAGGCACAACTAATTAATTACACTATTGCCCCATTTTAATATGTTTATTAATAAGGCCACTAATCCATTATGTTAAACATTGTATACAATATAACATTATAGTCTCCAAAGCCACTGTAATATAAAATATAAAAGATGGACAAAAACTGAAGAATTTCATGCAGTTTTGCCAACTTTGGTTTGGAAGCTTTTTCAAAATATTAATAATTGTCTGTACAGTATATGCATCACCATTTAGAATAGATAGCACTTTATTTGTCCTAAAGAGGGAAATTTGGCTTTTATAGAAGTTCAATAAATACTGTATATTATGACAGACTACAAATCCCCCCTCTCAAATGCACACTAGAATGATTACAAAGAAAGAATAACTAAAAATAAATTTCTTACTTAGCTAAAGTCAATTATTTCAATAAAAAAAAAAAATTATTTATTCCATATACTCATAAACAGTATTTTTAAACTTACTTCAGACAATTAAAATAAACAACAAAAATGAAAAGTTCTGGAAAAGTTTCAAACAAAATATAGCACTAAAATACCAACAGTTAAGAAACAAAAGCTTTGTATACCTGTTATCTAAGTAGTTTTTGACAACCCTTGTTGACTTGAACACTGGATAACTAAATGAATGATGAATGAAATATGTTTTGAGTTGGTTTAGGCAAGTGCCCTCATTAGTCAGGAATATCCTCTGCCCTGTCCTCACCCTCCAAGTGTCTAGGGAACTAGTAGCAGTGCTGAGGTTTGGAACGTGGATGCAGAGAACAAAAAAAGCAAATAATCAAGACTATATATAGATACAGTTTTTGTTAAGTACAGTTTTTTTCAGTTGCACAAATTATGTCTTTGTTAGAATCTTTTATTTTATTTCTAAACAAATCTGATCAAAAGTTTTTTACTTTAAATTTTCTTTTCAATTTCCTAATTAACCTATCTGCTGTTTCATAATACTCTCATTTTAGCACTTCGGGGACTGCTTTCATCCATTGCAGTTGACTAATTAATTAGCTGCAGTCTTCAAAATGCTCTTGACCTTGTTTTGACTGAATAAAGCGGCCAAGGGAATTAATTCTGCAAGTTGACTTCAAGACTCATAATACATTTGCCAAATTGCGCAAGAAGATTTTAATATACGATTCAAATATTTGCATTTATATTTTCAGAAACAAGCAACCTCCTTACTTATTCATAGCATCTCACAGTATTTCTTTACTTGCAGGCTTCATAAAACCAACTTTCCAGCTGTAAAAATACTCACCAGAGTGAAGATATGGGTTACTGCACTGTTACACTACTAGACATCAGTCTGAGTTTGATTTGGGAAACAAAGAAAAAATCAGAAATTGGTGAAACTTGTCTCTCTGAATAATGTGAAATTGTATTTTGTTATACCAAGTACAGAATTTTCAAGAGTTTAAGTTTAAGCACAATATAAGAGCTAAATTCTGCTATATTAAATGCACATCCCTAAAAAAATCAGTATATTGCCTAATGCTGCTATGAAATATTTGTGCCAAATGGAAATCTAGTGGTAAGAAGCAAAAAACATACTATCGTAAATATGATGGCCCTTTAGAAATTGAAAGGTTAAAGGCTGAATGTCTATTTCTTATGTGCAGTATCATTCAATAATAAATATCCAGTATATAAATATTATATTGATATTATTTTACATGGTGAGCTGCAGTTGATTTACAAAACAAATATTGAAATAAATGCAATGGGTAAATAATGGTTCTCTGCATAAATGTTTATGGAAGTATAAAAAGCATGTTGCCTAGATTTTGTTTTTGTTTTAACTCTTTGTAAGATTATTCTGACTTCAGTTGACTCTGTGCTTATCTTTGTATGTGAGTGACATATTGTAGCATGCAAGTAAGCATTTCATTGTGCTACTGTGCATATGATGATAGACTTAAGCTAAAGAAAGCTGCATACAAAATTCAAAAGAAAGAAAAAAAAACTGTGCTGTGTTGAAGTTGAGAGTTGCTCTATTGTGTGTAGCATTCATCTTCTTTTTTCATATTGTTAGTGAGAATGAATGACATATAGTAGCTGCATAAAGAAATGCAAATTTTGCAGTGATCTACTGAAAGTAGGCCTAAGGAAGCAATACTGTTAAACAGATCTATTAAATGCACTTAAGATAAATATATATTTTTGTATATAAGAAAATACTTTGTGAATAGACTTTAGTAAGTGTTGTTTCAGGGTTTGTAATTTAAAATTCGGCTATAATGATTTTAACCTTAGTGCAATAGAATAAAATGGTAGGTGACACTGTTGAACATGCGTAATGCTTTGATAAAATTTTGAGTTATGGAAAAAATCAACTGTTAAATTGTGCACTATTTGGTTCATTGTACTGCTATTAAAAGCAGCATTTGATCTTGTACGCATTTTATTAATCAGTAGATTAATACATATTTTATGCAGAGTTTTGAAAGATTGGTTTTATAAATTTAAAAATCACCTAATACTTGGTGAGATGCTGCAGGAAGATTAAAATTCAACAGAAAATGGATGTTTTACAAAACGTGACTCAGTTAGTTATCATTTTTTTAAATAAACCCATCAAATGACAATCACATTTTTCCTCTTGAGTTATAAATATGTAGTCATTACATTTACAATTAAAGAAAAGCTCACAGTTGCTCATAAATGTAACACACAAGGTTTTTCATTTTATGTTTGATTGAGTGTGCTCTGTAATACAATATCTCTGGATAGATTTCCTGCCTTAAATATGGTGCTAGCAAGATAGGCTGTAACCTCTGTAACCCTGTATTGTGATAAGCAGGTTCTGAAAGTTAATATTTACTTATTTTTCGAAATAGTGTGTCAGCTTGGAAGTATAAATGGAAGAAAATAATTTGCTCCTCCAAATGTTTGGGCAGTAAAACTGAACTGTTTCTTCAAGATGTTACCACACACTAAAATCCCACTGAAAATAAAATGACCCATCCACCTTCCACATCTGCTGTGTCCATTGCAGGCTTATGTGGAGACGGGAAAACCAGTCTATTGCACACCCTCATTCACTGAAACTGGGGCAATGTATAGACTCCACTTAATCAAAAATGTGTGTAAATGTAGGAGTAAACAGGAGTACCTGGAGAGAAAAATCCTCACAGGTGTGATAAAATCACGTAATGTCTCCATCCAAGCCTTCCAACATTTTTTTTTATAATAGAGAGAAATGTTCTAGGCATCATGCTTACAGAAGAATGAAACAAGAGAGATGGCCAGTTGACAAAAGATTAGAGGAAAAACAAACACAGCATATCTGGAGAGAACAAGCCACAGTCCTTTATAACATACAACCTTACAGATCTACTGACCTACATCCGTTTATTACCTCTCTCTCTCCTTTTGGTATCCTAAAACATCAGCTAAGGTTTCCAGTCACAATGAAGGCTCTTTCTTTGAACAGGAGCTGCACCTTAGCATAGCAGCAGGATACAACAAGAACAGTGTTAGATGGTAACTAATAAACTTTGACCGGGTGTACAGTAGACTACAATAGTGAGTCTTCAGTCTGGATTTAAATGCTGGGATTCAGCAGATTATTTGAGGATCCTATAGCAGCTAAAGGTTATACCTCCTATAGTGGATTTGTGTGCTGTATCATTGGAATTTTTAGAAGACCAACATCTTGAGAATGTTATATATGCTTTGGAATGTATGTATTAACACGTTTTATTAAGTAAGAGGGAAGATTAATCCAGTAACAGAAGGATAATTTTCAAATTGGCCTGAACTTATCTGGAAGCCAATGTAGAAACATAAGAAAATGAGTTACGTGGCTATATTTCTTAGTGCCAATAATAATCTTTGTGGCAGTATTTTTACATTCCTGCAGGCTTTAGATTGAGTGGTTTGAAGAGCTTGAATAGAGCAATGTAGTTGTTAATTCTCTGTGATGTAAAAAGCATACATGAACTTTAGAGCAACTGATTTAGCAGGCATTTTTGATAAATGACATACAAATTAGTACAAGATAAATGATGCAAGCACGTATACAAACACTAAAACACTAGTTCTTTGCCAAAATGACCACACAAGTGTAACTTAACAAGATATAAGAAAAAAATTAATACATTAAAGCTTTTAAAATAATATGGCAAGTAAATACAATTAGATGAAGTCACATCACAAGTGCTGTAGTGGAGTAAGGCATGGATTTCTGTAATTTGGGATTTCTGGAAATGTTACATGTCGAGAGTTTAAATAATATCTAAAGAGGACCTAGCAGTTCTGATTGTAACAGAAAAGCATTTGCATGATGTGGTCTTTAGATGACATGTGGAGGCTGACTTTATTGACCTGACTCGTACACACTGCTTATTGCTAGTCTTATAAAGTTTACATTCAGATCTCTGTGAATTGACCCCCATTAAATGCTCTCAAGTAGTATTCAAAGAATAATGCAGAGTGGGAATGAATCCAAGATATTGTACATTGAGGCAGCATCAAACACTTCAAAATGTCAGAGCTAATGTTTGGAGCTGTCGATACTCTGCTGCAACTGTCATGAGGGACCTTTAAATTACTTTTAATTATGAAACCAAAGCTTTACTTTAATACATTATGATTAAATGGCCAGAGGAGAATGCCACCAAACATGCTTGGGAATATGAGATTGAAAAAATTTGAACAGATTCCAAAATAAGGCAATAGACAGACTAAAGTGAATACGTTCTTGAGCATTTTATAGTTTAGTACAAGTGAATTTATTATGCAAAGGACTTTTACTGTCATATACTATATGAGTTAACTCAATAATTTATGTTAATCTGTAATTCTGTTATTTAGTATCACTTATTGAAAAACCAGAGCAGTTAGAAATAGGATATTAATAAAGAAATAACCCAAGGGAAAGGCAGTGCAGGAAAACTTGAAAATACAGTAGAAAATAAAGTTACAGAAGTTATTCTGTATAGAATTCACAGTATAGCAAAATGGAACAGCCCAGTTAGGAAAGTGGTAAAAGCTCTCATAAAAATCGAACATAAGTCAGTGAGAAAATAGTGACACTGAGAATTGGAAGGCTAACGGATTAATGGTTTAGAACTGGCAGGGTCTCACATGAGGTGTTGTCTCTGTACATTTAAATAAAATGCTGTGCATATATTTATCAGAATGGTGTTTAGTTTACTGCTCTTTATTCTGGAATTATAATATTTTATAGTAGACTACTCACCAATCCATGCTTTTTAATGTTTTACAGTTTTAATCTAACTCGCACAATATCAATTTGCATGGTGGTATTTTGTTAACTTATTATATTTAAGAACAGAGGGACACATTCATTTTAATTCAGAATGTAATGAAATTATGCTGTTTCATTATTCAGGCATGTGTGCCATTATGGAAAATATTCAATATTTGTTTATACTGTATTTGTTTTTCAAAATACCTGACTTCATGAAAACATTATTTTAAAAAAATAAATTGATGGTTAAAAATGCTAGTAGTGTATTTACTCATTAAACCGAGATATGTAGGGTGTTTTGTTTTTTTGCTTCTGCACTAGTGTGAAATTGAAGGAATAGACTGAATTTACTAAAGGTCACAAAGAAAAAGTTGTCAGATTCCTCTAAACACTTGCATATTTTGTTTGTGTTTGCACAGCCCTGATAAAATATGGGCCTGTATTTGTGTTCATATTGAACATATGTATATACAGTATGTCTGTATAATAATGGGTATATAAAATATGCATTTTTACATATTATTACAACTGGATAACAAAGATGTTACCTCCTGAACTCTCTTGAGTGTATATTCTGGATTTTCCTGATGACACAAATTCCCTTCAAATTTTCCTTTCACATACATTTTATATATAATAATAATAATAATACATTTTATGGCAATCACCTATTTTTGTGATTTACTCTAATATTATATGTATACATAGACAGTACTACAACTACAAGTGTGGTGATCTAAAAGTAGTTGCACAGCTACTAGGAGTGCAGCTTGCATATACCAAGTACAGCTGATACATTTCTGAGTGAGACAGCCGTGCTAAAGAGTCTGATTACATTAAAAAGAAATGGCTGCTTTGTAAGCATTTGGTGCCAGGGCAGAAAATTGTGTCACATAAACCAAATTGTCTTAAGAAATTGGAGTGAAGAATAATTTCATAAAAACAATAGACAAGGAAACTGAAGGTTTTTGATATTTGAGATATGTTTCTACAAATAATTTATGCCAAGATTAAAAAGGCATTTTTGTTAGTCTACAGATCAGGCACATCATTAATCAGCTTCAATAACTTCATTATTCACAGAAATCTGATTTCTAAAATGCCATGTAAACCCTTATTCTGATTAGAGAAATTAGGTTATTGGCCTCTGAAAAGCCTGATTAACAGAGATAAATTTCTCTCTGATTATGTGGCATGTAAACCCTTAATCAGGTTATTGCTAATAATTTTTTAGTCTGCACAAGTTTGTGGCACTCTGTCAGCCTGCTCATCTTTTTGCTTTGCACACACTTTCAGCAGCAATGGATAGCAGCATCAACAAAATACATTTGCAGAGGCTAATGTTTGGCCAATCGCATTATTCCTTCTTTTGGCTGTAATAATCTGTTTCAGTGTTTCAGAAATTGCAAAATTTGCTTTGATGAGCTGAATGTACAGTGCTTAACACAGCACAATCTGGAGAGCGTAGGGTAACATCCATCCATCAATTAGCCAACCCACTATATCCTTACTACAGGGTCACGGGGGTCTGCTGGAGCCAATCCCAGCCAACAAAGGGCACAAGGCAGGAAACAAACCCCGGGCAGGGCGCCAGCCCACTGCAGGGCGTGCGGACACACACACCAAGGACAATTTTAGAATCACCAATGCACCTAACCTGCATGTCTTTGGACTATGGGAGGAAACCGGAGTACCCGGAGGAAACCCAGGCAAACATGGGGAGAACATGCAAACTCTACGCAGGGAGGACTCGGGAAGCAAACCCAGGTCCCCTAACTGTGAGTCAGCAGCACTACCCACTGCACCACCGTGCCGCCCGTAGGGTAACATGTTTAAAGTAATATGCGTTAAGTAGTCTGATTATGTTTTAAAGTAACAAGTAACCTAGCATAATACCTATCTTACTGAAGTAAAAAATACGTGTTTATTATTAATCACATAGACATTAATCACGCTGAATTCAATAAAAGTTAATGTTTCTCAGAATTTCTATCTGACAAGTAAATCTGAAATTATATTTGTTCATACATCCATCCATTATATCCTAACTACAGGGTCATGGGGGTTCTGCTGAAGCCAATCCCAGCCAACACAGGGTGCAAGGCAGGAAACAAACCCCGGGCAGGATGCCAGCCCACCGCAGGGCACACACACACTAGGGACAATTTAGAATCGCAAATGAACCTAACCTGCATGTCTTTGGACTGTGGGAGGAAACCGGAGCGCCCGGAGGAAACCCACGCAGACACGGGGAGAACATGCAAACTCCACGCAGGGAGGACCCGGGAAGTGAACCTGGGTCTCCTAACTGTGAGGCAGCAGCACTACCCACTGCACCACCATATATTTGTTCAGAAAGGTGTCTATCATAAACATTGAACATTTTTCAAGAAGCAAAACTGTAGAAACAATTTCTTATCCAGGGTAATTTATACTGTTTGTTAAAAATAAATTATGAGTGTGTTAAATGGAGATTTTACTTCACCACCTGAGGAAAGCAAGTGTTAACTCAGAGTCTGGCACAAACACATCTTCAGTATTTACTGTAAGGAGAGCAACTACAAGAAAACAAGGTGAGTACAAAAAAGATATTCAGTGTTATAATCTTGCTTTCAAATGTCTGAAGTATTCACTTATAAAAAAGTATGACCTAATTAGGATTGTGGCCTCATCTGACAGGTAGATTGAAGTGGTTTCTGTAACACCCTGGCCCTGTATTATTGGATGGAAAAATCGAACACAGTTAGTGGTGCCAAAACAGTGTACACAGACACCATTTCAATCTTCCAGCCCCTACCCCTCCAGCATCAATGATTAAACAGCAGTCATGTTGTTTGAGAATGTGTGCATTTAGGTAGGCTTCCTACTTCGGTTTGACAGCTCTTTTTTTCATTCCTTTGGGTTCTGGTCAGTCTTTTGTATTCATTTTTCATGCATGTTTTTCTGTTTCTCGTTTCCTGGTATTTTTTAATTTTCTGTTGTGAATTTTTACATACATTTTCAGCTTTGTGTTTAACAGAAATCTCAGTTTGTTACATTATTACAAAAATGTCTGCAGTTTTTAGCATGCCCTTTTCTGTATTCACCTCTGTTTTTGTCTGCTACTTTTAACATGTCTGTTTATTTCCACACCTTTGCTTGTATTCAAGGCTGTGACTTTAATTTCAGTGTCTGTTACAATCGCCAAGTTCAGTTTGACCTTCACTTTTGCTGGCAGCGCTCTTACTCCTTTCAAGCTCTGCCATGTGCTCTGCCCTCTCCAAAAGCCCTGTGTGTGTTGGGGGGAGGGGGAAGCTGTAAATGGTAATGAGACATTAAAACATAATGGGCTGGGCAGAGATGGCAGTGACTTTAGTCAGATACATTTGACTACCTTCAAAGTCACTGAGTTCTTCTGGACCTGCTCCCAGTAGCATTTTTAGACATAACACAAAGCATGCTGGGATACAATTTGCTTCTTCAGAAACCACACCTGTGAGGGAGCCACTGCGGCAGTGTGTCCATCATGTACCCAAGTGTCTTTACCTTTTGCCACTCTCTGTATGTGTGTATTATTTGTATATTACATAAAGAAGACAATTCTTTTTGTTAATTTTATAATACATGTATTTACCAAGTGTATAACATTTCTCAAAATACTTAAATTACTTTATACATTAATGGAGAAAAGTCCACTAAAGTTTACAATGTGGGACACAGTGACACTTTAACTTGTAATTCCAGAGTAACATAAAGCAACCTTAGTGAGCATCACATCAAAGTAATTGTACCGTTTTAAGTAGTCAATGAAAAATTTAAAATGTATACTCCATCTACCATATAATAAGATGCTAATGTATGTGTGTGTGTCCGGTTCCTCTGAGCACCCTGATTGTTCAGTTTGGCTTTGGAGACACAATCAAAATAGTAAGTGCAAGTGTGAGGTACACGAGAGGATGTAAAGCCAAAGGAGACACTCGAACATATATAAAAGCACACAGGAGGTGAGCAACAAACCTTGAAATGTCAAAGTCTGAGAAGAAGGATTTAAGGGAATGTTTTTGAGAGGGGGAGTACTAGGCAAAGGGGGGTCAGACACATGAGGATACAAAGGAAAGGTGCTGAAGGTACACCTGACTTTGATAGGTAATGTGGCTAGTTATTTTATAAAATACATATTTTTGCTATAAATTTATAAAAAGAATCCAGTAAAATGTTATAGTGTAGAGTAAGGAAGTTTTTCACACTTTAGTTATTCCATTGTCTAGTGGAGCAGCCCTGTTTACAGTTTTTTCTGATGGCTTAAACCCTAACTGTGATTCTTATAGCACAATTTCTAAAACTATTAATACTTATAGCAAAACCACTCACTGAGTTTGCAAAACTAAAAGCACAAACACTGCTTTGCACTTAGTTTGCAATTTTGTAACACACACTTTGCAAAACTGTAGGCACAATTCACTGCACAACACTCTTTTTGCAGAACTTTAAACACAACTCACTGCTTACACTCAATTACCAAATTTCCAACACACTCCTAGCAAAATTATACACATGTATGGCTATCATTAACACTATTTTGCCAACTGTCTGGCACACTTTCACATGTGAAAACTGTTTTAGATAATTAGTTCACTTTGCAATCAGCCTAAGCACTATAAATAAGCCACAGGTAAGCTGTCTATGTGGAGTACAATGGAAGGAGCAGTAAGAGTGAGAAGAGTGAGAATCAGAGGAGGCCGAGGGAGAGGACGTGGAGGTGAAGAAGTTGGAGGAAGAGGACGTGGAGGTGAAGAAGCGAGAGGGTTAGAGGAAGTTAGAGGAAGAGGACAAGGAGGAGCAAGAAGTGGACAAGGAGGGGAAAGAGGAAGGGTAAGAAATAGAATAACTGATGACATCACAGCTACAATAGTGGACCATGTCATCAACCATGGGATGACCCTGAGGGAAGCTGGCCAAAGGGTTCAGCCTAAATTGAGCCGCTACACTGTGGCAAGCATCATTAGGACATTTCGAAATGAGAATCGGTAAGTACTTTGTAGCACTGCCATACTCTAATGAGAAACACAACAGTACCATACATGCAAAAATACTGAAATTGTTACTTTACAGAATTGCTAGACGTCCAGATGTTGGGGGCAGAGGCAGAATGTTCACTCCAGAGCAAGAGACCCATATAGTGAACATGGTGATTGCCAATAATGCAATAAGACTGCGTGAAATACAGCAGCGCATAATTGATAATGACACCATCTTTCAAAATATACACAGTGCAAGCATTTCTGCACTAAGTCGTGTACTTGCGCGCCACAGAACAAGAATGAAGCAAATTTACAGAGTTCCTTTCGAGAAAAACACAGAACGTGTAAAGCAACTGCGATATGACTATGTGCAGGTAAGCTATAGTGTCATTGGTTCTGAATTTGGAAGTGTATACTGTAGTGCTGTGCATGGGACTGATGTGTTGCATTCGTTTTGTCTTGTCCAGGGAGTGATGGAACTAGAAGCAGATGCCATGGGACATGAGCTACTTTTTGTAGATGAGGCCGGTTTTAACCTCAGTAAAACCAGGAGACGTGGCAGGAACATTATTGAACACCGTGCCATCATCAATGTCCCAGGACAACGTGGTGGTAACATAACCATGTGTGCAGCTATAAGCCAAAATGGTGTTGTTCACCATCATGCAACCATAGGCCTATACAACACTGCACACATTATTGCATTCCTGGACACCTTACATGACATGCTCACTGTTCAGAGACCAGAGCATACCCGATATGTCATCATATGGGACAATGTTAGTTTCCATAGGGCTGCTTTGGTCCGCAACTGGTTAACAGACCACCCATCCTTCACTCAACCTCCCTCCATACTCTCCATTCTTAAATCCCATTGAGGAGTTCTTCTCTGCCTGGCGCTGGAAAGTGTACAACCGTCATCCTCATCAACAGGTAGCCCTTTTACAGGCAATGGAGGAGGCATGTGGAGATATTGACCAGGCATCATGTCAGGCCTGGATACGGCATTCAAGGAGATATTTTCCCTGGTGCCTTGCACTGGAGGATATCGCATGCGATGTGGACGAAATTTTGTGGCCGGACCCAGAAAGACGACATGATGTAGGCTGATTGTCTTTTTTTTTCCTTTTTTTTTTGTGAAATTACTATTTTGTGTTCTGACTTTGTCTTGGTTTTGATGAGTGTGAATAAACACCAATACTTGAAGTTTGGATCCTTGTATGTTTACATGACACTATGACAAAAGTATGACCTCAAATTGACATCTGTACACAGAGAAAGCAAAAGCCAGATGTATTTTGTATTCATACCATCAGTGTGCAGTTGGCGCATTGTGTGCTTCATAGATGATGGCTTGTGTGTACTGTTTGATACGAAAACACCATTTTTACGAAGGTTTGAAGAGTTAATCTAGCTGTGTTCGCTTTTGCAAGAGAACTACAATGTTTTGATAATTGGGTGAAAGGTTTTCTTATTTGTGTGTAGAGTTTTGCAAAAATAGCCAATAGTTACAAAAATTGTGCTTAAGCAATCAGAAAAAACCGTAAACAAAATGTCAGGGTGCAGTTTGCATACAGCAGTTCATATGTATAAGCCTTGAGTGTGTTATTTCAATATATACTGCTAGGGCATTTGCCCCCTGCTCACTTTGCTCACCAGCCCCCCAAACACCAGCCACTTTGTGTCTCTGCACCGCAAGGAGATGCGGTCGCTCCTCCGAAACCCCCTCGTAAACAGTGATAAAATGGGAAACAAATAGTTTTTTTTACTTCCTCTTGGCTCGATCAGTTGCTGGCTTGCTGTTTCTGCTGCTTGTCGTGCAGCATGATCTGCATCTCACGCGGCACTTCAAACATTTGAAAGCCTGTACAGCAGCTGTCCTACTCTTTGTCTTTTATTTCCGGCCCCGGGCGTGGTTAAATCTCTTGGCACAAAGTCTTGTCTCGCGGGACGTGAGTTCTTGATATTTTTTAGTTTAGAATTTAAAAATAGAATAAGAATCTGAAAATCTAACAACATCACTTTAAAGTTTGATAAATTCTGAAAAGAATGATACCAAACATATATATGTAGGTTTTAACATAAACCTGATTTAAAGCATGACAAAAAAAGTCACATAAAATCATTGCACTTTTAGGCTTAGGATTTTATATATATAAAGTAGATCATATAAATGTTTGTAAGATAACAAAAGCAACAGTTTAAACTTTAGTACAAAATGAAAAACTTATTAGTAAGTTATTAGTAATGCGTGAACCCCACTGAGTTCTCTTTGCCTCAGATTCAGCAAAATTGCAGAATGTTTGGAAGCTTCACTAAACTTGCTGAGCTGTGTTGAACTCAATGGGGAAGGAGAAAATGAATGAGTTTTGAGTAGATTGTAATGGTGTAATTGCTTTTTAAGTGTCGCTGACAGCTAGGAGAACATCTGCCAACTATGCTGGGCTGCTTATTTCGTGCAAAAATGTGACCTGAGCTGTGCTAACCAAGGTGCCACCATGCATCCCTCAGAATAAAGTAATTGAATTCAATATAAGTAAAATTTGTTGCAGATAGAAAGCATGAATTCACTAAGGATTGCCCCCACAAATTTGATAGCAGGCACCCACATCTCTCAAACCAAAAGGTTGCTTTTTTCTTCGCTGCTTTTGCTGCTATCAACTAAGCACAACATGAAAGGTCATGGATTCTTCATTCCTTCCTGTTTGCATCAGCTATTGTACTATTAATGGTGTATGCTCATATATTACACACACGTGTCACATACAAGTTCATACAAAAGGCACATTTCTGGTTTGTTTTGTGTGTGTGTGTATGTGTTTTGTGTTTAAATGTGTTCGCAGGTTCAACAAGTTGTAGTCCACTACTAGGATCAGCATTGTACACTTGGGGGGCTGGCCCATCCCTCATTGACTGCTACAGTTCTCTGATGTCATGCTTGCCTTGCAAAGCATCATGGAGTGCTGAGGAAAAGAAAGTTTGTCTAATGCTGGCTGCTCAGGAGAATATCTGTAGAAGATAGTAGCAGACAAACAGAACATATTCACTGCAAAAAATGTTTTGGCAAATTTCTCAGATCAACACTATTAGTAATTCTAAGGAATTATTAATCAACTTTACTTAGTAAGTATAAATTCTGAAATATTCTATGAATTAACTAATTAAAGTGAAATTTATTATTTAATGACATCCTATTTTGTGAGGTGGGCTGGCGCCCTGCCCAGGGTTTGTTTCCTGCCTTGCGCCCTGTGTTGGCTGGGATTGGCTCCAGCAGACCCCCGTGACCCTGTAGTTAGGATATAGCGGATTGGATAATAGATGGATGGATGGACATCCTATCTTAATTTCTAAAATAACAAAAGTAGCCCTTAAATCTTATTGTGTAGATCAAGAAAGTGTTCTGTAGTTCAATTGTAGAACAGAATAACAAACTGACCTCACTTAATAAGTAGAAGATCTTGATTCTACACTTAATCTAATTCATATGTACAGTCTGTGAAATTAAAATGTAGAAGTGGCCGTGCTGGACACTTAACAAGTGACTACAAAGAGTAACAAATCCACGCTTGTTAAAGCTAGAACTTTTGAACAATTAATGTGATCGATCCAATTGTAGACATACTGTACTTTGCATTTTATTTGCCATTCTTATGTTTTTTTCTCATTTTGACATCCCTTTGCTTATTGGACATGAAGGAGGGGGACCTGCAATACTAAAATACTGTAGTTTAATATGAAAGCGTTTCCTGGTACTTTTAACAAAAGAGTAATATCTCAGTTGTATTTTCCATTTTAAACTTAAAATGTCTGGTTTATTTAAGTATCACATTTAGTAAAGAAATAGTTTACTTAATATCTTTTTCATACTTCATAGCAGGAGTCTTCAAAGACAATCCTGGAGGGCCATAGTGGCTTCAGCTGCAGATGTTTGTCCCAAACCAATTTCTTAATGAGAAGGCAGTTATTGCCGTTGAACAACTTATTGGCCAAGTTACATTTTCCTGCTTCATTTTAGCAGTCTGACTTGTTAAGATTCCCCACCTAAAAATTTCTTATCTTAGTCTTAAACAGCTGTTTTGAATTGCTGAAAGCACTAACTAGTTTCTATTATAGTTTTGTGTATGTATGGGGAACTACCTGGTTTAATAAAATATTCAGAAGGAAACAGAACAAAAAAGTAAACGACCCAGAATTACAATGGTCCCCCAGGATTGACTTTGCTTATCTCGGTTTTAAAGGAACAAATTGTTGTAAGATGGAGTTCAAAATATAGCAAAATGGGTGTGAAGCCTCCAAAATATAGGCCTTACATCTGGGGTGACCAGGAGTGAAGACTTTGGCCTGGCAAAGCTGATGAGGCAAGACTTTTTCTAAGCCTTGTTGAATCAGCAGCAGCAGCAGCAACAAGGAGACCATCTTCAGGCCTGGACAAAACAAACAGCAGTAGGACCACCACTCCACGTGGAGAACGACTAGTCTGGAAAACATAAACCGAGAGGTAAGTTTTACCTCCTGAACCTTGGGGCTGTCCGGCTAAAAGACAGGCAACTGCACAGGAGCATCCATCCATGTGATGTGGCAGACGCAGACTGAAATAGAGCAATAAAAGAAGAAATCGAATAGTTTGGATTAGTTTGTAACTGGTTTTTGTTTGTTGAGGAGATCATTATTGTGAGATGGAGTCCCAAACATAGCAAAATAAGTGTGTGGTTTCTAAAACATAGCCAAAAAGCAGGCCAGGATATTCAGTGGCCAGCGCAGAAGAAACTCACCCCAGACCAGGTTGAACCAGACAACTACCTGCCAGCTTTGGTTTGGCTAAGTCCAATGTAAGGAAAACTGGCTAAACGGCTCAAAAGCCCCTTCAAGTGGTGGAATGACCGTAAACCCCCTGCTTGTACACAAAGGGGCAAACAAAGAATCTTTATCAGTAGTTTATTAGACAAAAATCACAAAATTACTAGAAAACTGTTCAAATATGCAAAAAGGAGTTGCCTAAAAGGCAATCCTACAGCTAATAAGTCCCAACAGTAATTCCAGTGGCAAAATCCAAAGACAGAACAAAAAATAATCAAAAACCAGGAAATCCGACCAGAAAAATAGCAACACTTAGAAAAACAAAGAACTTCAGACAAAAGCAGTGATCCCCTGATCTGAGTCCATACTGCACTCACCTTTAATATCCAGAGGGAGGGCTCAGCTGTGGCGATGTCAGGGTGGTCTTTCCTCCTGGGGTCTCCACACTCACAAAATTCAAGGAATGGAGGCACATTTAAAGAAGAGTAAATAATTACATATACGGTATAACAGAAAATACATAAAATATGACAAATAATACATAAAATAAACAAAAATACCGACCAAACAAAACACAAATCAAAATTGAAGGCCTAAAGCTGTTTTACAGTTTTACTGTTCTTGGACTGAAAGTTTCCAGAATAACTAGTCAAGTGTTACATTTTCCTGTTTATTTTTTATTCTAACTGATCCCAAACACAAATCCTGTTCAGATGATGTAACGATTCTGTGAAATAACAGCATTATAATGAGCGCATCCTTCAAACCCCAGCATCCATTAGATGATTAGTGGATGGAGATGGCAAATTACCTAGTGCACATACCACCTTTGTGGCATTTCCAACGGCTCAGGGTCGTGTTTGCTTTCCATCACATACTGTATGACCTGATTGTCGGGTTGGATAATGAGCAAGTTAAAAAACGTACAGTTGGCGTAACATTCAGCTGTGTTTGAAGACTAAGTTAACAGATAGAATTTGGAGCATTTTGTTTTTTAGCTACTTCAACCAAGAGTCAGTTATCATTTTTTTGTGTATTAAATATTTTTGTAACAATGAGTCATATTCATATAATATATGCAATTACATGAATTAACAGACTACATTAAACACACTTTTTTACAATATAATGTAGTTGAAAAAGTAACACAAATAGGCTTGTGGTGGCTCACAAGCTGTTGCAGACAGCAGAATCCAGTTCAAGTGATGTAAAATGGCACTGATTGATGTCCTATGGTGAGCTGTGAAGGGTCTCTGACTAACTGTTGTTCAGCATTTCTGAAAGTGTACCCAGTAAAGTAGAACCCAATAATTACTAAACAAAAAATAGATATTAATACAAAAGGACCAATACTAGCATAAAATCAGTATCAACATAAACATATGAAAGCAGAAAAGGAACTGAAATGAGTTCCCTGTCTGGCAAGTAATATCAGTCATCTAAATGGCTAAATAACTAAGAACTTGGAAAGGATCCGATTTATTGTACAGCAGGGACTACAGGTATTAATTAATTGGCTCAAACACTGCTTAGCTGGACATTAGTAATGTCAATTCTTTATAATAATAATCTGCAGACAATATTAGTTCAGTCAATACAGTCTTATATATGCTTACATAATTGCTTCCCTCTTCCATTCCTTTCCTGAGAAGTGACTTGTTTTTCTTTTCTTTTTCTTCTTTTATAGTTAACTTACCTAAAGCACCAGGAGAAGGGTGCCATCAGCTGTCTGACAAGTAAAAGAGGAAAATAAGCAAGCTGGTGTGACTGCTGTCAAGGTGAAATTGAAACAGTAAACTAATTGGTAGTTGCAGCCACACTGAATGTACCCATATTTTAAGTCAGACAAGTTCGCAGATTTGCCAAAGAAAACATTGACCATCTTAACAACTTTCTTTGAAGAATAAGTGGGCTAAATTTCAACATAACCGATCCACAGTGGGCCGAGCTGTTTCATGCAGACATAGACAGATAGACAGACATGGCTATCGAAGTAGGTGCTTCTTACATCATATATGAACGCACATAAAAATGAATGTCTTAGCAAAAATTACTTAATTTTGCTTTATTTTTATTAATAAGCACACAAATGAAAGCAACTTTTCTATAGAAAATATGTTTTCAGCAGAGCACTGACATACAGTAAATCAGGCATGTCAAACACGCAGCCCCCGGGCCGCATGCGGCCTGCAACAGAAATCTGTGCAGCCCGCATGACAGATCCTAGTTAGCACTAAACTTGTACAAAGTGATTACTATCGTTTGCGATTGAATCATTCTGCATCTTCGGCGTTACTTACTGACTTTTCTTACTTCCGCCTTCTGACAAAAGCTCGTTTTCCCATGACATTACAATACCGGAGACTTCATCTGCTAGTATAGCCACGAACCTTGACCAAAGTTAATGAGCCGCGACGTTGCAACTGAAGTGCTAGGCTGCAGCAGCCTGGTGCAGGGGCGGCCTTAGGCATGTGCAAACTGCACCTGCACAGGGCCGCCAAATCCCAGGGGCCGCCACGCCAATATATATCGAATATAAAACAGAAAGAAAAAATAACGACACAGCTGATGGCAATGTGGCTGAAAAACATTGTGTTTTTTGTTAATTAGTACGCTGGATTTACTAATGTTGCTAGAGTCGGAGCAGTAGGCTATATGTAGTATTATAACGTTCTGCCATAATGAGAATATCATGGGCCGCCACTTGGTTTTCAAGTTACGGACACGCGCATATAGAAGCGTGTCATGAGCACGAGGCGGCTATGCAGTTTCCGCAATGGACGTGGCCATCCGCCATGCATAAGATAACATATTGACATTGGCGGGCGGAAGGGGCCACCGATTCTTTCTCTGCCCAGGGCCGCCACGAGCCTAGAGCCGCCCCTGCTAGGCTGCACTACTGGCTGGGCTGCTGAGACTGGCCACTGGGGAGAACTGACCATCACGAGTAGTAATAGCTCGCATATTTTCACATTTTTTTGCTCTAGTTTTATGTAATTTTGTGCTATTATTGTAACGAACAGTTAGTGCAGACTACAGCTGAAGATCTGAAGTGGACGCGAGAAGTTGGTGAGTTGTTTATTAACATATTTTTGTGATTTTGAGTTTGTATAATTAGTGTAGGTCAGGGGGCTTTTTGCATATCGGCTTATTTTACAATATAAACTTTGAAGTAAACTTAGTAAAGTAAAATTTGATTTTTGGAGGATTTGTTTTCCAACTTGGATTACTGAGCAATGAATTCAGTGAGTGTTTTCGTGATTTCAGTTCACATAAACAGGACTTTGCGTTGTTCTCTTACAACGTTGAGAATGCGCCTGAGAATATCCAAATGGAATTGATTGAACTGCAGTCAGATTCTATTCTAATGGCAAAATACAACGAAGTTGGTGTGCCAGGCTTGTATGCTTACCTGCCACCCTCATATGTGCAGATCCGTAAGTTGGCATCGAGAGTACTGTCTATGTTCGGAAGCACTTACCTTTGTGAGCAACTGTTTTCGTTAATGAAAGCTACCAAAACCACACATCACTCAAGACTTACTGTCGAGCACCTTTCATCCCTCATAAAAGTTGCAGCTGCACAAGATTTCAAGCCTGATATTGACAATCTGGTTACTAACAAGAGATGCCAAGTGTCGGGACAAAAGAAATAAATCTCACACTGTAAGACTCCTATATAAGCAATGAATATAATATAATAATATAAGGACCTAGCTAAGAGGCTAAGACTCTAATTGTACGCTGTTGTACGGAAATGGTATGGACATAAATTGCTTTTCTTTAAACTTTAAGTGTTAAAGTTTTAAGTATTGGAAAGAAAGCTACAGTAACTTTGTATAATAGTATTTGTTACAGTGCGGCCCGCTGTTGCATGTATGGCAGTCGAAGCAGCCCACCAATGGTAGTGAGTTTGACATGCCTGCAGTAAATGGCGTGTCACGCAACTTTTGGAGCACTTAACTAGTGAAATGACGTTATTAATGCAGCCCTCATAATCACTAGGCATGGCCTTGGGTTACAGACATTGTCACATAATGATAGAGGAGGTGAAAAGTCCAACATGCAGGTTTGCTACTCACTGGCTCAAGGGGCTTTCAAGTCACTGAAAGGCTCTTCTCACCAGAGAGCTTCAGCCCTAGGTGACATAAAGCAGATTGCACTGTCACCCTGCTACATTACTCGTGACTTTACTGGACTTAGTGCAGGAGTGGGCTGAGAAGAGCACAAAATGTCTTTGCCGCGTCTCCACTTACGACGTGAAGGAGTTACCTCAGGCAGGTTTTACACCCTGCTGAACTACAGTGCTGTTAAAAGAGCTGCCGAAGTATCTGGAAATCAGCAGACTGATGCTGACCTCCTTTCCAGGCTGAATATCAACATGTATTGTCAGGGCCTGCTATGGCAGAGGCTAGCCAGCTCTAGGAATGGCGTTAACAAATCACCCCCAAATGATCCCACTCTTTCAGAATTACTAATTTGTCTCTCGGAGACCTTGAAATGTCTAGGACATTTTCAGAATCACAGCCCCCGAAAGGAAAATGGAGATTGAATTGAGGCGAGAACGACAAATATAAATTAGCCTGAATGTTCACAAGTTGCTTAGCAACAAAAGATGGAGACTTTTCTTTCTGAAAATACGCTTGTGGTAAAAAAAAAGAAAAATCTGAAGAAGAAAGGTGTAGCGACCCCATTGAGATCAGCTTATTATATTATTACTAGGACAGCGAGCCCCCGGCGCCTTCACCGCCCCAACCTCCAGTTGCGCCCAGAATATTAGTAAAATCTGTTAATGTACAAAACAAAAATTATTAGTTATTGGAGTCAAAATCACGAAATGCTTTAAATATGTAAAAGAAAAATTAATTATTATTTAACGGAATAAAAATCATGAAATGAGAATAAAATATTTACTCTCTTACCGATTGGAGTATTCCCATTAAACTGTGGTCCACTATGCTTGATGAGTATTTATAAGAGACTAAATAAATGAATCATTTGTTTTAACTAACATTCTTATAGATGAAAAAACTTAAAAAAAAAAAATGACTCTTTTAAATAACAGGAGAAATCACGTGAAAACTAAAGTGGTATTCAATGGATCATCATAACTCGACCTTCAGCTAACTAAATCACCTAAATACAAACATTGGTGTTATGAATAGATCATTTTTTTTTTACTCAATCAAAAATAAAAACAATGACTTTCTTGATATTAAAAACCACGACTTTCTTGATTTTTAACTTATAATTTAAAAATAAAATAAGAATCTGAAAATCTAACAGCATCACATTAAAGTTCGATAAATTCTGAAAAGAATGATACCAAACATATATAAGTAGGTTTTAAAATAAGCCCGATTTAAAGCATGACAAAAAACGTGACATAAAACATCACATAAAATCGCTGCACTTTTAGGCCTAGGATTTTATATACTGTATATAGAGTAGATAAGAAAGCATCATGGAGTTGAATTCCACCCCTAGCCATGTGTGTGCCTTCTGAAACTCTGTAAAGTGCCTTGAGCATGGGAAAGGCGCTATATAAATAAAATGTATTATTATTATTGTTATTATTATTATGGAGTTCATATTTCAGACCTGTGTGTGTACATTTTTTTTCTCGGTAGTCAAAGTATTTTTCAGACAAAAATGTGCATGTTATATTAGTCAGCATTTCTGTGAGGTTAGGCTCCAGCTCCCGCAAAACTCAAAGTGGATTAAGTGGGTTTGGGAAAATGATGTTACTGTAACAATCATAATCAACCAATTTTATGTGAGAATCTAATTTAACATATTATTAATCCTTGGGAAATATTTTTGTCAAGACTGTAATGGAAAAATCTTTTTTTTTTTTTTGTAGAGGGTTAGGAGTACATTATACGAGGGGGAGTCAAGTTAAAGTTAGAAAATGTGATTTATTAGAAATGGTACGAACCTTAACAAAAGTGATAATGTCATTTCTCAATGGAGTCTCCACCCTTCTCAATGCACTTGTGCCACCTGCATGCAAGTGTTTGGATCCCAGCAGAATAAAAGGTTTTATCTTGTCCTCACAACCACTCATGCATCACTTTCTTCATGTCATCATCTGTCTTCAATCGACGACCACCCAGATTTTTTTTTAATGGTCCGAAAAGGTGGAAATCACATGGTGGCAAATCTGGCGAATAAGGAGAATCACAATCAAGATCAATGCCGCCATTTTGGAGCTGCTTATGCCCAGCACTCAAGTCCATGTGGCTGCCCCTGTCCCTCCAGAGGACAGTCCTTGTATGTCATCTTCTTTTTCAAATTCATGTGAAGAATGACAGTGACAGTGGTGTACAATTAGAACATCAGAACAGCTACTATGAGAACCTGACATTCAGCCTCAAAAGCTCGCCCTTTCTATTCACCTACATTGTCCAAAATAACATGAAGTCAAGTTGTGAAGGTCCGTAAAGATCTACTCTCAGCTACACTATTTGGCAGTTTATTCCATGCATCTATGGTTCTTTGCATTAAGAAACACTTTCTAATTGTATAAAATCTATCCCTAACAAGTTTACAGCAGTGTCCATGTGTTCCTGTTGCAGAATGTATTTATGTACAAGCAGCATGGTAAGATTTTACCTTGAGAAAAGAAAAAGTGTGGAGCACCACTGATTTTGGAGAGTGATTGGTGTGGGGAGTCAGTTATCTCTTTAAGTTGCCTGTGAGTAGATAACCACATTGCAAAACCAGGACTGGGTGCATTTTGAGGTTCAGTTGATTTGAGAACATCTGGGTATCCTTCAAGAGAGGTTGCCATCTAATGGAAAAGCAATCTGGTCCTTGCCCAGAGTTAGTCCCCGCTGGCGAGCATTAGAACATGTATGATGAAAACAGGCCATTCAGTCCAACAAGCTTGTCCATCCTGTTCACTTAGATGGTCCAGAATAACATCAAGATGAGATCTGAAGTTCCTTAAAGTCCTACTCTCTACCACACTACTTGGCAACTTGTTCCTTTTGTGTATGGTTCTTTGCATGAAAGAAAATCCTAACATTTGTGCAAAATTTGTTTTAGATAAATAGATGATTGTAATAGAATTTTTTTTGGCATATTTTTGATAGTAAAATTGTTGCGGATGAAATGAATGAAACCAACCTGGGCAACTGTATCCGCAATGTATCATATGACCCGGGGAGAGCTGTAAACGTGAGGTCAAATGTCACTAGCTCAAATACAAGGGTTAAACTGAAGAGGTTCAACTCTCTCCTTGTACCTCATACCCCTTAGGCCCAGAATCAGCCTAGTTTCGCATTTCTGAACCTTCACTAGCACTGCTTGGTCTTTTTTGTAATATGAAAACCAAAAATGCACACAGTACTCCAGGCGTGGCCTCATTAGTGTGTTATACGTGGTAATAAAGTTTGGACTAGACCTCATCTCTTAAGTTAGGAACATTCCTGTAGACAGTTTAGTTCACCAATACATAGCACCGGGTCATGGAATCAAGTGAAATGAGCATTTGGGATAAGCACAGGTGATTAGAAAAAAAAAATGGTCAGAATCTTCAAATGGATGCCACCTGGAACAATGGAGAAGAGACCATCAGTTTCAAATGCAAACAAGACAATCGTTTCCTCGAAGACAGCAGCCTCTTCCCAAGAATAATGTGACAAAGTGGTGCTGTTTGTCTGAGACTCTAGCTGGCATTGGTCGGCTTCCAGGCTTTGCTTTTTTCTCATTTTCCACTGACTTTTGTTAATCCTGAAGAGGAAAGTGTCTTTTTGCATGACCTTTTGGGGGTCTGAGTGTAGGGTTGGCCATTGTACAGTGACCCTGGAGTAATTTTTTAGGTTAAGGGCCTTGTTGAATGGCCCAACAGAGTAGAATCCCATCTGGCAGTAACAGGATTTGAATTTGCTCAAGATAAGTTAAAAAAAGAAGAAACTGTAGATACAATAAAGGAGAACATGACCAAACCACATGACAATAACAAAGGAGAGATTTAATCATGATGGACTCAAACCAAGATCCAGGCCTTTAATGACCTCTTGGGCACAGCCATCAGCAGTGTGTCTGTTTGCGGAGAGAGTGTCGACCTTGTTGAGAGGTTTACTTACCTTGGCAGTGACATTCATGTCTCTGGTGACTCTTCCTGTGAAGTCAGTAGACGGATTGGGAGAACATGGGGGTTCATGAGGTTGCTGGAAACGGGGTTTGTGGTGCTCCTGATATCTATGCAAATGGACGAAGGTCCAAGTCTTTAGAGTCCTGGTGCTTCCTGTCTTGCTATATGGTTGCGAGACATGGACGCTATTCAGTGACCTGAGATGAAGACTGGACTCCTTTGGCACTGTGTCTCTCTGGAAAATCCATAGGTACTGTTGGTTTGACTTTGTGTTGAATGAGCGGTTGCTCATGGAGTCCCGAATGAGGCACATTACCTGCATTGTGAGGGAGCGTCAGTTACGGCACTACGGCCATGTGGCACGTTTCCCTGAGGGTGATCCGGCTCATAAGATCCTCGTTGTTGGGGACCTGAATGGCTGGACGAGGCCAAGGGGTCGCCCACGTAACACCTGGCTGCGGCAGATAGAGGGTCATTTCCGGAGGGTGGGACAGGACTGCGTGTCTGCCTGGGGTGTTGCAAACCGGAATCCTGAGTTGTTTTGCCGTGTGGTGGGTGCAGCAACACACTGTGCCAGTGCATGCTCACCAACTTGACTTAACTCAAATACTCACTCACATAAGGAATTTTCTCATTGAAGAAAATAAACTATGACAAGCATGGACAAAATAAAAAAATCCAAAGATGATACTTTGGATGCAGCAGATGTCCAAATGTTTTAATTTTGTTGTCATGTCATAAGAACAAACTTATAGCAAAAGAAAGCAAATGGTTTTGGAACCCTGGTGCTGGATTGATAACTGCAGACTGAATGGAGAGCAACTTAGCACATACTGATGTCAATCTCTGGGAAGTGAAAATAATAATAATAATAATAATACATTTTATTTATATAGCGCCTTTCCCATGCTCAAGGCACTTACAGAATATAAGAAAGAACGGCAGGGTATACAGCGTATAGCACAGTACAAACCAAATAAATAAATAAAGAAGATTAAGACAGTAAATTAAGAGAAAGCCTAACAGACAACAAAATTGATGGTCTAGCACACACACATACAGGTTACATGAGCATCTTGACAGAGAGGTAATCTGAGAGAAGGGTAATAAAGTCAAGTAGAGCTGAAAGCCTTCCTGAACAGATGAGTTTTGAGTTGTTTTTTAAAGGAATTCATGGAGTCAGCTGATCTGATTAATTTCGGTAGGTCATTCCAGAGTCTGGGCGCTATACAGCTGAAGGCCCTGTCACCCATGGGGTGTAGATTAGTGTGGGGCACAAGAAGATTGCCAGAATCAGAAGACCTTAGTGAGCGGGCAGGCACATAGTGATGGAGAAGGTCACTGATGTAGTTTGGCGCAAGGTTATTTAAGGCTTTGTAGGTTATTAGTAGGATTTTATATTCGATTCTGTAAGACACAGGGAGCCAGTGAAGACGGAGCAGGATGGGTGTGATGTGCTTGCTGCTGCTGGTTCGAGTAAGGACTCTTGCAGCCGAGTTTTGAATAAGCTGGAGCTGTGATATAAGATTAGAAGGGGCACCTGGTGGCAGTGAGTTACAATAATCTTTGCGAGATGTGATAAAAGCATGGACAAGTTTCTCAGCATTAGAAAAGGAGAGGAAAGAGCGAACACGGGATATGTTACAGAGATGGAAGTAAGAAAGTTTCTTAATGTGATTTATGTGGGCGGAGTAAGAAAGGGAGGAATCAAAAATGACACCAAGATTCTTTGCAGTAGAGGCAGGTCTGATGAGATCACCGCCAAGATTGACTGGGAAGGAGCTCATTTTATTAAGTTGCATTTTAGTGCCAATTTGCAGGAGTTCAGTTTTGTTGCAGTTTAATTTTAAAGAGTTCTGCTCCATCCAGGTTTTAATTTCACTAAGGCAGGTTGTGAGCTGAGAAAGCTCTGATGAAGTTCCACTTTTAACATTGAAGTAGAGTTGAGTATCATCTGCATAAAAATGATAGCCCAGTCCATAGCTACGAATAATATGGCCAAGGGGAAGCATATAAATACAGAAGAGCAGAGGGCCGAGGACAGAACCCTGAGGAACTCCTTGTGTGACTGGCGCCGAGCTGGATCTGCTGTTGCCAAGACTAACAAACTCTTGCCTATCAGTCATCTTCATTGGATGGTGGGATGTCCTTGACTCAGTCAACAGGACTTTCAACGAATTCTTTAACAAGAACATGGGGACACAAATGGACACCTATTATGAATGAATTTCATCTAAATTTTAGGCAGTACTGCTACACCTTTGACAAATTTAGCTGCATGAAACAACTTACCAAGTAGTGTTATTAATGGCATCACCATGAAGACCTTCAAAACCTGATTTAACAATATTTTGGAAACATTAGCCAATAAGAAACTACAGGCTGTATGAATTTGAATGACCAGTTCACGTCTTAAATTCTTCTTGTGGAGAAAATGGAAATGACTGGATGGATAAATGGATAAATTACCTGTTTTTTGCCATCTGAAGATCACTTGGGTTGTGCAGTTTATGTTGTCAGTATGGCACATGCCACCTTTAACCTGAAAGGGAATGAATTTTGAATGATGGTGCAGATCGATGCCGATACTGCATTTGACTCCTAGTCAGTTCACGGTGTTCATGCAGTTTGCATGTTTTCCTGTTTCTAAGTTCTGTTTTCCAAAGTTTTCTGCTTTTCTTCAAATTTCCTAAATGTGTGTAGTTTCAGATTTATCGGTTGACTCAGTGAGTGTGTCCTATGATGGAATAGCGTTGATTCAGGACTGGTTCCTGTCTTGTGCTCAGTGACACCAGGATAGTCTCCGGCTCCATGTGGCTCAAAGTCAAGGGTTTCCAAACCCAGTCCTCGGGACCCCCTGTGGCTGCAGGATTTTATTCCAACCAGCTTCTGTCTTTAAATGGACTCCTAATCTAATTAAGTGAACTGCTATTTCAAAGATTCTGTGTTTTGGGAACAATATAGAAATTAGAAAACTAAGTTTGGTAAAAAAAATATATATATATATATTAAAATATACTAAGCAGTTATATTTTCATCTTGATTTTCATTCTACTTTTGCAGGTGTTCTAATTGCTTACTTAATCCATTATTTACTAATTAGTGGGTCTGAGGCCAAACTTCACGGTTCAGTGTTGTTTGCCAGGGTGTCTGCTCTGCTAGTTTTTTTTTTTATCAATATTAAGATACAATGGAGGGGGCAAACTGGACAGCGATAGGGCAGAATATAATGAAATCAACAAAAGAGAGTTGAGCATTTAACTCAATGGCAAAAACAGAAATAGTTCTTAATATCTTATAAATGTAAATATCATGCTTCTGTGCTTCTCTAAATGTAGAATAAGAGAAGAGGAAAAAAATGGCAGCTAGTTAAATAAGATCAGTGCTATCAGTTGTTGTCACTGATTATAAATCCGGCTGGAACAAAAACCTGCAACCACAGTGGGTCCCCAGGACCGAGATTGAAAACCGCTGCTCTAAGTCATACTTGACAGGTTAAGAAAATGGATGTAGAGATTGATGAGCTGTTTTGTTCTGACATTTGAATGAGAATCTGACTCTGTTTCTCTCTCTCTCTCCCTGTCTCACTTTTAATGGAGTCTTTAGCAACAAGCCTCTAGCTACTGGAAATTTGAATGCAGTGCCTAATTAGAACAGCGCTGTTTGTGTGGGAATTGCCAGTGTAGGCTGCAGATTCCCACCGGTAGACTCTCTGCCTCTGTATGTCTGCAGTCTTCCATGGGCTGTGGCAGCTGAAGGCAACCGAGTGCTTGCAGTTCATTAAGCCAGAAGCATGTTAAGTGGCCCACAAGAGGCACTCAGCATAGCCATAGTTTTCCAACAGGAGGCCAGCAGTGCTGGATGTCCGTTCTTCTTGCACATTGGGTCTGTTCAAGTAGTGGCTCACAGGTCAACAAATCATACTGAGTGAGGCTGGCTGTGCAGCTGCTCACTGGGGGACACTGCCCTGTGTATGCTAACATATAGCACCTCTCAAGTGCTTCCCTTGCAACAACAACAACAACATTTATTTATATAGCACATTTTCATACAAATGATGTAGCTCAAAGTGCTTTACATGATGAAGAAAGAGAAAAAAGACAACATATATAAGAAATAAAATTAGGAAATACTGAATAAATTAATAAAAAAAATAAAAATTGAAGAAAAAAATATAAAATCTGCAGGGATTCCAAGGCCAAGAGACTGCTCAGCCCCTTCTAGGCATTCTACCTAACATAAATGACCTCAATCTGTCCACATGGTATTCAGGGTTCACATGGAAGAACTTGATGATGATGGTCATGTGGACTTCTGGCCTTTAATCCATCAAGGTAAGGACACCACGGTGCTTTGATCGGATGGTGGTGGTGCAGATCACCACCACAGAAAACCGGAAAAAGTAGGGGTTAGTATGGATTTTGGAGCCACCAGGAATGATATTGATAATTTATTGAATATACAGAGTATTAGAATTAAACTAAAATGAAGCTATGAGAAAGTCATGTTAAAGTAATGTGTTTTCAGCAGTTTTTTAAAGTGCTCCACTGTATTAGCCTGGCGAATTTCTATCGGCAAGCTATTCCAGATTTTAGGTGCATAACAGCAGAAGTCCACCTCACCACTTCTTTTAAGTTTAACTCTTGGAATAATAAGCAGACCCTCATTTGAAGATCTAAGGTTACAATTTGGAGTGTAAGGTAAAAGAAATTCTGAAGTATAGGATGGAGCAAGATTATTTAAAGCTTTGTAAACCATAAGCAGTATTTTAAAGTAAATTTTAAATGACACTGATAACCAATGTAGTGACATCAAAACTGGAGAAATGTGCTCGGATTTTCTTTTCCTAGTTAAAATTCTAGCAGCTACATTCTGCACTTGTTGCAAATGATTTATGTCTTTTTTAGGTAGTCCTGAGAGGAGTGCGTTACAGTAATCTAGCCGACTGAAAACAAAAGCGTGAACTAATTTCTCAGCATCTTTCAATGATATAAGAGGTCTAACTTTAGCTATGTTTCTTAAGTGACAAAATGCTGTCCTAGTAATCTGATTAATATGCGATTTAAAATTCAGGTCAGACTCAATAGTTTCCCCCAGATTCTTTACCTCCATCTTGACTTTTAATCCTAATGGATCAAGTTTATTTCTAATAACCTCATTATATCCATTTTTGCTAATCACTAAAATTTATGTTTTCTCCTTATTTAGTTTGAGAAAATTATTACTCATCCTTTCAGAGGATAGAGGGAACCTTCAAGGGAATTCTGGGACTGTGTTGTGAGAAGGTGGTAGTTATAAATGACTGGCCCAAATACATTTTAAAGTTAATGAAGTAGTGAGCAGTGAAATCTGTACTTGTATGTCTGACCAACATACAACTTGAATTTATTAAAATTCCGAAGTTCATTTTATTTCATAAAAACACACAACTGCACTCAACTGATGGATTAATTCTTTCAGTTTCTTTCCTCAGTGATGAAAACAAGACGTCTACCCAGAAAGGTCTGCTTTCATTCTCAAAGATCCCAGTCAGTTCTTGCACAAGTAACAGTAGATGTAGTGTCTTGATTTCTTCATATAAAATACTTGCAGCATCCTGAAAACTAATGAATGAATAACATTTTGTGTTTATTGTGAGAATGCAGTATATGCTATAGAAGACTGCTACAGAATACATGTCAATCGGCGTTCATGGCTGTGGTGGGCTTTGAAAGCATCTCACCATTCACTGGATTTGACCTATGCGGTAAAACACTGACCGGACATTCTTGTAGGCCTTAAAGTGAGGCACCATCCACACATGGATACATTTGAAAAAGCCTTTTTTTTAATATCCTGTCCACACTAACATTTTGAGAGCATTTTTCCCACAGGGAGTAATCTCAGCCAGGGTTCAAATGTATAATGTTTGTCTATTTTTTCATGTTTTATGTTACCAGTGTGGATTATTTAATTTTCATGTGACAATGCTTGTTCTGCTATGTTCCTGGTTGAGCCATGTGTCCATCATCGAAGGAGACTCTAAAGCCCACAGTCCCTTGCAGTTCATTGTGAACACGTTCGTGATGTGGTGAGATGTCTTCTTTTGCTCTTTTTTTTTACTTTGCCTTCTGTGTAGTTGGACATTGTTTGTCTCTGGTGTGCCTGTTTTGAAGGCATTACCTTCTGTGCCTTTAGGTTCTTCAGAGATTATTTCTGTTTTACAGAGCATTTTATTAAAATAAACCCTTTTATGTATGAAGATTCTTTGTAACTAGCTGGGGTTTGACTATATTTCCCCCTCTATTGGGCATTTTGAGTATTTTTGGGACTCATAGTGCTTTGGGACTCTCCAGTTCGTAACACTGGTCTTGTGCGGTTCATCAATTGAGTGATGTGCATTAACACAGCAAACCCAACGCAGAATCAAAATGCTGCAGAATCAAAAGAATAAGGAAACAACAACAAACAAAACACCAAATCAGACTTCTTTGTCTGGACAGAGAGGTTGTTGTAGAGTATAAGGTTGCTAATGCCTTGGAAAGTACAGACTGGCAGTCCTGGCAAATGAATACAACAAAATATTGAAGTGTTTCAATGTGCAGTACCCGTCAGCTGATGAGACTTGTCTGATGTAACACAAACATTTTATTGTAATAAATAAAGTCACTTGTGTGGAATTTGATTAAAAATGTAATTTAAAAGATAAGTCTGATATTTTAAAAATCAAACTTGTTTATTCATAAGCATGATGTAGAATAATTTTCCAAATGAAAGTGAAGCAATTTTTTACACATTTTAAAATACAAGTAACTCACTATTGTGCTTTAAAATGGAGGTGCAGGAGCCAGAAAATAAATGTGAAAACAAAAGTCTTAAACTTCCTGAAAACATCAATCTTAATAATAATAATAATAATAATAATAATAATAATAATAATAATAATA
>JANRMT010062813.1:13383130-13413900 GCA_026402145.1 Polypterus bichir lapradei | reverse complement strand
TAATAATAATAATAATAATAATAATAATAATAATAATAATAATAATAAGCAGCACAGGCCTCAGTCTAAGAAAACATGCCTTCAGGTCAATAGGAGGGAATTCCATTTTATCACAGACCCCTGGTAGGATTTTCATGAGGTGAGGATATGCTTCCTGTTTGCTTGTGTGCTCGTAGTTGTGTGTGGTATAGCGAGTCCACAGCTCAGAAAAAGGGGGACGATTTTGAATAAATAAATAATTGAATAGCAAGGGCCGAATGTGAGTGGTAGGAGAGGTGTGTGTGGCTGGACAGGTTGCTCTGCAGATAGCCGATGGAAGGGGTGGCAGGGAACTAAGCCAGGTTATGAAGATTGACTGCATCTGTCGCTTGGCATCACCTGTTCTTGCGAGTTACGAACAGGACAAGGGGAACAGGAGTCAGGTTTAGAAGGGCAGTATTTGGGGCTCAAAGTTTTGTGGATTGGCTAACCTCTGATGTTAATAATTCATTTTTGACCTTCAGCTTGTTTTTATGGATTAATTATTTATTTAACATTTTGCACACTGCACTTATTGAGCACTGTTTTGTTGGGGGGTTTTAACTAGTAAAAGCACAGGAGCACTTTTTTTCACCGACCCCTTGCTATATGTGTGTTGTGTCCTCATCTGTTGGCTCATCCCTTGGGTACGTTATCAGCGGTAGTGGGTTCAAGAGGTTCCCGGGATGCGTTGAGCCAACCTGTACCATCACATTGTGGTTTTATGGCTTTTGTTTTCATGTTCGGACCCCAGTATACTTCACCTCCATTTTAAAGTGCAAGTGCAGACTAGGTAGTTTTTTTTTTTTATTTATAAAAATTCTTCACACAATTTCATTATTTTTTTTATTTACTTTAGAACACAGTTTCATGTGTCAAATTAACATATACTACGTGAAGAACTACAGCTTGAAAAATGCCAAACTAATGGTTGAACATCAAAATTTAAAAGTGGGGTTAACAGATGAATGACTGACATACTGACTGTCAGTGTAGAGTCTGAATGTTCTCCCAGTTTGGCAAAGCTAATTGTAAGTGCAAACACCCCCGACGTAAGAGTGTGCATACAGCTCAGTGTGAGTGTCTTGGTGATGGACTTGCAGCCCATCCAGGCTGGTTCCTGCCTTGCGTCCAGTGCTGCCAGGGTTTGCTGTGGTGGTTCATAATCTTAAACTGCATGAATCGGTTAGGAAATTAATGAATTCTAAACTCTAAACTAAAATGGTGATTCTTTAATGGTTCTGTATTGGGTTGTGTATTTGTTTATAAAACCATTGCTTGGTTCTTTGCACATGTAGCTAGTTCTTTTGGCTTTAAATACATTCCTAATATGTCGACAACACAGAAATCTTTTATTTACTAGCAGGATATCAGCAGATCAAGAAATCCTGAACTTAGCCTGTGTTATTATATACAGAAAGAGTTCTTTTAAAATCAAGAACCCACTAGGATTTTACAAATCTATTATCATTTATTCATGGTTATTTATAAAACATGTCGTTAATCAGAATAACGATTCTTCCTGAAACATTCACATTGATGATTCTTTTGGAAACCAAAAATGCTTTCCCTGTGAAATTGCTCTTAACAACTACTTTTTGTCACTTTATTTTTAAGAGTGTAAGAGGTGTCTATAGGGAGCATTATAACAGTATACACAAAACATTCAAAGTGATGTGGCTGAGAGTTTGACTAGTGTATGTATTAATACATAATCTCTAAAGGTTGCCCAACACACAACAGTTGTACTGTAATTCAGTGTGTGTAAAGCATCTTGTGATTATGTTCAATGCAGAAAGGAGCAACATACAGTTCCTTTATTTTTTCACTAAATGTTTTCCCGGAATTCTCACTAACAACCCAATCTAATAAAAAGCCGAATGTGTGTTTGTCCAGCATGCACCATCTACATTGTTGAGCCCATTTCCAATACATTTAGCACAGATTTCCCATTAGTCCATAGCACCATAGATTATGCTTCAATCTGAAATGTACTTAGTGCCCCCAACCTGGGCAACATTGGTCATTGCTCCCACCACAACCAATGCTGGATACTCCTGCCAGCTAGTAATATGACTCACTTGTTGCTGTTTCCAAATTGGCCCTGTGTGGGTGGATCCATGATGGACTGGTGTCCTGTCCAGGGCTGCTGAGACATAAAAAGCTCTGGTCCACCACAACTCTGAACTGTATTAAAGGGATTACAGCAGGTTTACATTAATTTAATGGCAGACGTACACAATAATCCTTCATCCTATTAGCCACACATCAGTGGAAGTCAGTCAGAATTCACTGTTGTTTTTTTTTTCGCCTTATACAATTCCTTGAATTAGGAATTTGCTAGTTTTTGCATACTCCTTGAGGTCAGAGCGCAGGGTCAGCCATTGTACAGCGCCACTGGAGCAATTGAAGGTTAAGGACCTTGCTCAAGGGCCCAGCAGAGTAGGATCTCTTTTGGCAGTGACAGGGAGTCGAACCAGCAACCTTCGGGATACCAGCGCAGATCCTTAGCCTCAGAGCCACCACTCCACCCTCAACTAATTAGAGACCACATCCCCTAAATAAAAGAGAATGTGGGTACATTGAAAAGACAGACCTTATGTGGTCGCTCGCATGAGACTGCTGGGCCATTCACTCTGACAGGGTGATATTAACAAAAAGATAGTAAGCACCAATGTGTGCAGGGCAGGAGAAGGCAGAACCTCAAAATGAAAGAGTGCTTTGAAAACCCTGAAGATAAAAGAGACGTCAGATAACCATAGCCCATCGTGTGCAACCAGCAGTTTTAAAGGACCTGAGCCATTGCCTCATTTTGCTAAGGCACAAGAACAAGCACATGACCTGAAAGTTTGCCACAGCCTGCATATGGATCATTTCATGGCACGCCTGAACCCGTTTAATATTCTAAAGCTATAGGTTACCCCTCGGCCACAGAGGAGATTACGAAATTTTTGTTTTGTTTTCTTTCTTGGCTCCATTGTGGAGTTTAAAGGTTTCAGAACAGTTCAGCACAGAAAGACCAGAAAGGGGATTCAATAAGAGGAAGACACACATCACTGAATCCATCTTAAATACCATCCATCCATCCATCCTCTTCCGCTTATCCAAGGTCGGGTCACGGGGGCAGCAGCTTAAGCAGAGAGGCCCAGACTTCCCTCTCCCCGGCCACTTCTTCCAGCTCTTCCGGGAGAATCCCAAGGCGTTCCCAGGCCAGCCGGGAGACATAGTCCCTCCAGCGTGTCCTGGGTCTTCCCCGGGGCCTCCTCCCGATTGGATGTGCCCGGAACACCTTACCAGGGAGGCGTCCAGGAGGCATCCTGATCAGATGTCCGAGCCACCTCATCTGACTCCTCTCGATGCGGAGGAGCAGCGGCTCTACTCTGAGCCCCTCCCAGATCACTGAGCTTCTCACCTTATCTTTAAGGGAAAGCCCAGATACCCTGCCGTGGAAACTCATTTCAGCCGCTTGTATTCGCGATCTCGTTCTTTCGGTCACTACCCATAGCTCATGACCATAGGTGAGGGTAGGAGCGTAGATCGACTGGTAAATTGAGAGCTTTGCCTTATGGCTCAGCTCCTTTTTCACCACGACAGACCGATGCAGAGCCCGCATCACTGCGGATGCCACACCGATCCGCCTGTCGATCTCATGCTCCATTCTTCCCTCACTCGTGAACAAGACCCCGAGATACTTGAACTCCTCCACTTGGGGCAGGATCTCACCCCCAACCCTGAGAGGGCACTCCACCCTTTTCCGGCTGAGGACCATGGTCTCGGATTTGGAGGTGCTGATTCTCATCCCAGCCGCTTCACACTCAGCTGCGAACCGATCCAGAGAGAGCTGAAGATCACGGCCTGATGAAGCAAACAGGACAACATCATCTGCAAAAAGCAGTGACCCAATCCTGAGCCCACCAAACCAGACCCCTTCAACACCCTGGCTGCGCCTAGAAATTCTGTCCATAAAAGTTATGAACAGAATCGGTGACAAAGGGCAGCCCTGGCGGAGTCTAACTCTCACTGGAAACGGGCTCGACTTACTGCCGGCAATGCGGACCAGGCTCTGACACTGGTTGTACAGGGACCGAACAGCCCTTATCAGGGGGTCCGGTACCCCATACTCCCGGAGCACCCCCCACAGGATTCCCCGAGGGACACGGTCAAACGCCTTTTCCAAGTCCACAAAACACATGTAGACTGGTTGGGCAAACTCCCATGCACCCTCCAGGACTCTGCTAAGGGTGTAGAGCTGGTCCACTGTTCCACGACCAGGACGAAAACCACACTGTTCCTCCTGAATCCGAGGTTCGACTATCCGACGGACCCTCCTCTCCAGAACCCCCAGATAGACTTTTCCAGGGAGGCTGAGGAGTGTGATCCCTCTGTAGTTGGAACACACCCTCCGGTCCCCCTTTTTAAAGAGGGGGACCCCTACCCCAGTCTGCCAATCCAGAGGCACTGTCCCCGATGTCCATGCGATGTTGCAGAGACGTGTCAACCAAGACAGTCCTACAACATCCAGAGCCTTAAGGAACTCAGGGCGTATCTCATCCACCCCCGGGGCCCTGCCACCAAGGAGTTTTTTGACCACCTCGGTGACTTCAGTCCCAGAGATGGGAAAGCCCACCTCAGAGTCCCCAGGCTCTGCTTCCTCATTGGAAGGCATGTTAGTGGGATTGAGGAGGTCTTCAAAGTACTCCCCCCACCGACCCACAACGTCCCGAGTTGAGGTCAGCAGCGAACCATCCCCACCATATACGGTGTTGACACTGCACTGCTTCCCCCTCCTGAGACGCCGGACGGTGGACCAGAATCTCCTCGAAGCTGTCTGAAAGTCGTTCTCCATGGCCTCTCCAAACTCCTCCCATGCCCGAGTTTTTGCCTCAGCAACAACCGAAGCCGCATTCCGCTTGGCCTGCCGGTACCTATCAGCTGCCTCCAGAGACCCACAAGACAAAAAAGTCCTATAGGACTCCTTCTTCAGCTTGATGGCATCCCTCACCGCCGGTGTCCACCAACGGGTTCGGGGATTGCCACCACGACAGGCACCGACCACCTTGCGGCCACAGCTCCGGTCAGCCGCCTCAACAATAGAGGCACGGAACATGGCCCATTCGGACTCAATGTCCCCCACCTCCCTCGGGACGTGGTTGAAGTTCTGCCGGAGGTGGGAGTTGAAGCTACTTCTAACAGGGGACTCTGCCAGCCGTTCCCAGCAGACCCTCACAACACGTTTGGGCCTACCAGGTCTAACCGGCATCTTCCCCCACCATCGAAGCCAACTCACCACCAGGTGGTGATCAGTTGATAGCTCCGCCCCTCTCTTCACCCGAGTGTCCAAGACATATGGCCGCAAGTCCGACGACACGACCACAAAGTCGATCATCGAACTGAGGCCTAGGGTGTCCTGGTGCCAAGTGCACATATGAACACCCTTATGCTTGAACATGGTGTTCGTTATGGACAATCCGTGACGAGCACAGAAGTCCAATAACAAAACACCGCTCGGGTTCAGATCAGGGGGGCCATTCCTCCCAATCACGCCCTTCCAGGTCTCACTGTCATTGCCCACGTGAGCATTGAAGTCTCCCAGCAAAATGAGGGAATCCCCAGAAGGTATGCCCTCTAGCACCCCCTCCAGAGACTCCAAAAAGGGTGGATACTCCAAACTGCTGTTCGGCGCATACGCACAAACAACAGTCAGGACCCTTCCCCCCACCTGAAGGCAGAGGGAGGCCACCCTCTCGTCCACCGGGGTAAACCCCAATGCACAGGTTCCGAGTCGGGGGGCAATAAGTATGCCCACACCTGCTCGGCGCCTCTCACCGGGGGCAACTCCAGAGTGGTAGAGAGTCCAGCCCCTCTCAAGGAGATTGGTTCCAGAGTCCAAGCTGTGCGTCGAAGTGAGTCCGACTATATCTAGCCGGAACCTCTCAACCTCGTGCACTAGCTCAGGCTCCTTCCCCTTCAGAGAGGTGACATTCCACGTCCCAAGAGCCAGTTTCTGTAGCCGAGGATCAGACCGCCAAGGTCCCCCGCCTTCGGCCACCACCCAACTCACACTGCACCCAACCTCCTTGAGGTTGAGCCCATGGGGAGCATTTTAAATACATGCTGGAAAACAGAGACTCACAATGGGGCCTGTAGTGTGGGTGACACAGTGAATAGCAATACTGCCTCACAGCTTTGGGACTTGAGTTCTACTCCTGTATTTGTGGTACTTGTGTGTTCCTCTGGTGTTCTAGTTGGATTTTCTACTCATTTTAGCACTAGCTAGCAGAGAGTGAGTGACCCCATCCTGTGATGGACCTGCTCCTGTGACTGGTTCTTTTCTTGCATTCAGTTCAGGTTGCACAGGATCCGACTTATCACACAGACAGGACTGGATTTTGAACCCAAGCTCCTGGATAAAAGGGCACATCTAAAAGGGCTACCTAACAACAACAACATTTATTTATATAGCACATTTTCATACAAAAAATGTAGCTCAAAGTGCTTTACAAAATGAAGAAATAGAAAAATAAAAGACAAAATAAAAATAAGTCAACATTCATTAACATAGAATAAGTAAGGTCCGATGGCAAGGGTGGACAGAAAAAACAAAAAAAAAACTCCAGACGGCTGGAGAAAAAAAATCAAATCTGCAGGGATTCCAGACCAAGAGACCGCCCAGTCCCCTCTGGGCAATCTACCTAAGAAAGACATCAGTCGGTTGCAAGAAGTTTGGAATGCAGCGGTAAGAATCTTAACCAGAAAATGAAAACTTGAGCAATTCTCGCCAGTTTTTGTGTTGTTAGACTGGATACCAGTGTCCTTTAGAAATGACTTTAAAATACTACTCCTGGTATATGAAATCTTAAACAATCTTGCTTCTTATATTTTGAAGTTGCAATTTATGATCTTCTAATGGGGGGTCTGCCTATTACTCTAAAAGCCAAGCATAAAAATTATTGAGATGGCCTTTTGCTGTTATACACCAAAAATCTAGAATACCTTACCAACGGAGATACACCAGGCTAACACTGTGAATCATTGTAAAAAAACTCCTTAAAACCCACTGCAGTCCACGAAGCTGCCACTTCCTCCTGTACCCACAGCTCCCCAGGGCACCATACCCTCCTTTTGATGCAGCCATGTCTAGACTCCAACAAGTCTACCTGCTCCCATGGCCTCGCTCGCTCTTCCGCCAGCTCTGCTTTTTTCACCATTCAGCTGACGAGAGTGCCTGCACCTTCTGGAGCTCGACCAGCCTTCTGTCCAATAAATCTGCTCAGCAGTTTGGCGCTGCCCAACTAGTTCTCCTCCATTTGCTTTTCCTACTTTCCGGTGTTCGCTTTCAGTTTTGTTTTTGTATCGTTTCAATTGTTCGCCTCCACACTTTCCCTGCTCCCTATTATCCTCTGCCTTGCGCTCACCTGGTGCCCTCTGACTGCCACACTGGCCTCAGTTGGCATTTGGTAATTAGGCTGGCACATGCTGATGCAAAAAGAGTTAAACAAAACCATTAATATCCCCCTACACTGCTTTTATCTAAACTTGCACTGCCACAGACCTCTCTCACCACAAAAAGGATACCCCAACTTTCCATGAGACACACTGCGCTGAAGTTAGGAGACCTGGGTTCACTTCTCGGGTCCTCTCTGCGTGGAGTTTGCATGTTCTCCCCGTGTCTGCATGGGTTTCCTCCCACAGTCCAAAGACATGCAGGTTAGGTGGATTGGCGATTCTAAATTGGCCCTAGTGTGTGCTTGGTGTGTCGGTGTGTTTGTGTGTGTCCTGCGGTGGGTTGGCACCCTGCCTGGGATTGGTTCCTGCCTTGTGCCCAGTGTTGGCTGGGATTGGCTCTAGCAGACCCCCGCGACCCTGTGTTCGGATTCAGCGGGTTGGAAAATGGATGGATGGATGGACACAGCGCTGAATCCTCCAAGACAAAACCTAAACAAATACTGTAATAAGGAACAGTACATTAATGTTGTTTACAATGCCCTGTGGGGGTTTGGTTATCTTTTGGTCTTGGAACTCCTGCAGATATTTTTTCTCCAGCTTATCTGGAGTTTTTTTTTTCTTCCTGTCCTCCATGGGTATCTTAACTTATTATAGTTACTCTTTATATATCCACTTTATGTATGTGTAGTGATTTATTTTGTTTGTTATTATTCTTACCTAATTTCAATTTATTATTCTTTTACATCATGTGAAGCACTATGAGGCACATCCTGTGTATAACAACGCGCTAAAGAAATAAATGTTAAAAAGCGCGCGATTTACGCGCTCATGACGTAATCTACGAGCCGTCGCTTGGAACAGCACGCCAGTCCAGTCCGAACGAAGGTAAGTCTAAGCAAATATGGCAGGGAAAAAACACAACATCCCAATAAGTAGTGACTATCGTGTCTCAACCTTCACAAGCTGCTTTGTACAGTATATGAACCACAATGCCTGCAGGGATTCATTTAAACTCACTTTTTAACGAACTGAGACGCTACCGAGACATTTTCTTCTTTTTCGATTGCATGCGCTTTTCCGGTAAAACAGCTGCGATTAAAATACTAACGATAAATAAAATGACTAATTTTTATTTGGATCTGTTTTTCAAGAAGCACTTTTTTCACTGCTACGTCAATGTTCGGACCACTAATGCAGGCTTTTAACTGCAGGTGCTTACACGTCTCGTGTCCTCGGGAGTGTAAATGTTTAAAAGGAAAACTAGTCATATAGCGCCTTTCAAAACACGTCGCCATTCCGTAAAGCCTGCATACCTCTAGAATCTGAGCGTAGGCAGGACAGTTAAGTGGCTCGCCTGCGGGGCGCCACCCTGCGAGATTTCACATGACGTGCTCACGTCGTAAAGCAGTTTACTTTAAAGTGACCGCCGGATGAACGTCATGGCCCGCCTGCGCGCCTAATCAGTCACAGCGGGCTCCTAATCCTGTAAATCCTCCGCACGGTAGCCTGGTGTGACGAGGCCTAACGTGCTAGTCGCTTTCACCCTGTCACGCCCTCCTGCGCCGCACACCCTATCGCCCGATCTTGGCGAGGTCAGCTCTGCAGGCAGTCGGCAGCTGCGTGCGCCTCGGGATCCTCCTGTTCCAGCCAAACCTGAAATTCGTCAAAAGATGCCACTGGATGATTAAAAATGAGCCTCACCCTTCAAGACACAAAGGCAGCGGAGGAGCGGTAAAGGGGCTCCGATCGGTCCAACCGCCCACCCATTTTGTGTGCCCACCTCTTTTCTCTCCACTGTGATTTGTGTATGACAGGGTGCTCTGACCACTACTTGGCGGTGGCTGGTCTTTGACCAAATCAGATTTCCATGTCTGTGTTCCCTGAGCTTTACTGCCATGTCTTGTTTACTTTGCAGCTCATCTTTTTATCTTCTAGTATTCATCATCATCTTTAGTCTGACGCTGACGTCATTCCCAAAAACGTGATGGACCTCCAAGGGCCATTTCCTCAGCGTCTACAAGACCAGGGTTGTGCCAGATGACTAGACGTAGACTCTTCTTGTGTAATAACAATAATGGTAATATTTATGTAGTGCTTAGCTAACCTAATGAAAGTGCTTTACAGAGACGACGGGGAGCCATTTTAACTGACACCAGTGTGCAGCATCCACCTGGATGATGCAATGGCAACCATTAGTGCACCATTTTGCTCATCACACTTTAGCTATGAGGTGGTGAAGGGGTGAATGAGATAGTTAGCCAATAAGAGACAGGAGATGATTAGGGGGCCAGAATGATAAGGCCATGGTAGGGAGTTTTGCCAGGACATTAGGGTTCACCCAATTGTTTTCGAAAGATGCCCAGGGATCTTTTATGATTATAGAGTCGGGAACTCAGTTTTATGTCCGTCTCATCCAAAGGACAGCACAGACTTTTAAAGCACAGTGTTCCCGTCACTGTACTGAGCCTTGGGACCCACACACAGACCAAGTGCTGGTCTCACCAACACCTTTTCCAACCTTAACCCCCAGCTTTTCCTTCTTGGTGTCCCATCCACATTCTGTCCAGGCCCAAACATACTCGTGTGGATTATCAGTTCTGAAGTGCAGGTGGTATGGCTGCTGTGTGCTCCTTGCATGTTTGTGTGGATTTCCTTTTACAGTTCAGAGCGTGTCCTGGGTTTCATTCTTTTGCTGTCTATGTCCTTAACCAGGATGAGAGATCAGCTATGGTGCTAGTTGTCAATTGTGTAACCTTCTGAGCTGGACATTGTTTTCTATCCTCTCATATGTCCAAAGCCAGCCTCCCTCTAGGGCAGGAGTGTTGAATTCCGGGCCTGGAGGGTCGCAGTGGCTGCAGGTTTTCATTCTCACCCTTTTCCTAATCATTGATCAGTTTTTACTGCTAATTAAATTATTTTTCCCTTCATTTTAATAGCCCTGTTTTTAAGGATTCAGTGCTCTGAATTGATTCTTTTCTTCATTAAACGAAAGCCAAACAGAAATGAGACATGAAACAAGCCAATAGATGAGCAGCTAAATTGGGACTTCAAACTCCAACCAATTTCACTGCAATCACTTTCTTAATGAGAAGCCAATTCTTGCTGTTAATTAAACTCATTATTTAATTCCACGACTTGTTGCTGCTCTAATTCTGCCACAGCAGACAATTCCAATACTGTTGATTGTCAAAATGTTTTGGTGGCCTGAGAGATCAACCTTGCTGAGACCTTCATCTTTCTTTATTTTCAGAAATTGTGTGATGGGCACAGGTGAGGTGGTCATGTGGTAGCTTATTTTGTGTCTCACTATTATTTGGCTGCTAATTAAGGAAAAAGAAACAACAAAGGTGCTTGAGTGAAGTTAATCAAAATGAAGGCAAAAGAAGTTCATTAGCAGCAACAACTGGTCACTAATTAAGAAGATAGAATGAAAACCAGCAGCCAGGATTTTGACACCCGTGCTCTAGGGTGTCACATCTGTTGAACAGCATATTGTGCTCCTAAATATTAAAATGTAATTCACCAACATGATATTCAGTATGTTTAAGATGGAATGCTGTGATTGGTCCTTAACCTCGGGGTCACGTCTAACCTCTCACTCCTCGCTTCTCTGTTGACAGCAATGTGACCTCTGATGTGCTCAGACATAAATATGCTGCGTGTTCTGCTAAAACAGATATCAGGCTTTGGCCCACAATCCACCGGCTCATTATACAGTAACAATGTGAACGGTGCTTATGAGCCAGCAGACATTAAAGGCAGTCAGGACAGCAGCTCGGGCACTGCACTTTAAACCATAAGGTCATGAGTTCAGTCCCCTTTGGTGGTCCCATGGAAATTACTTGACCTGCCCGCACACTAAAAAAAACAACTTGTAATCTGTACTTATGAAGTGCCTTGAGTATGGCAAAGGCACTCTAAATGATGTGTCTAATTATTACATCAAATTTCATTTGTACATGCTGGGAAACACACAAAACAGCTGGAGGCATTCTGATTTTGAATTGATTGGTGTGTCATCTGCTCATTTGGGTGTTCTCGGGAAGTGGTGCATTGACGGTCATCTGGTCGTTTTTTGTTTCTTTATATCTTAACGGTCCTGTACTGGCATTGTAGAAGAACAGCCCGGCTACAGACAGACAACAAGGACACACGATGTCCAAACATACACGTTTATTAATTCTTTTTCCTTTTATACAACACACACAGTGCACAAATTACCCACAAGGCTCTGTCCCTTTTCTTCCTCAAGTCTTCTGCCAGATCTACTCCTCTCCTCACAAGCTCCCTTTATAATGCACCCTGGTATGCTCCAGGTGCTCCCTGATGACCTTCCTGCAGCACTTCCTGGTGTGGCGGAAGTGCTGCAGTTTGTGGCTCTGGAACCATCCAAGTGCCCCCTGGCGGTGGCCACGGGTCCCCAGAGGGTTGGTTCCTATACAATCCCGGAGGGTTGCCATCTTGAGTCCCAGGGTAGGAATTGCCCCTTTCTGCTGGTTGGGCAAGGTCCCCGGCCATCTATACAGCATTAAGTACTGGCTGTGGCAGCAGCCATACCACCTGCACTTCAGAACGGGTAAACCACCAGAAGCTAAGCATGTTTAAGCTTGGCCAGCACTTGGGATGGGAGACCATCTAGGAAAAGTGTGGGTTGCTTCTGGAAGCGGTCTTGGTGATTCCAGCAGGAAGTGCTTACCCTCTGGTCTGTATGTGGATCCCAATGCTCCAGTGCAGTGACGGGAATACTGTGATGAAAAAATAGTGTTGCCCTTTGGATGAGACATAGGATGAGATGAGGCCCTGACTCTTTGTGGTCATAAAGGACCCCGGGCCATCTTTTGAAAAGAGTAGGGTGTTTTCAGATATTCTGGCTAAATTGCCCACCACGGCCTGGTTGTTTTGGTCCCCTTATCACCCCTCTGCCCCTTACTAACTGTTTCTCTCAGACCTTTACCACTTAATAGCTAATGTGTGGTAAGTGTACTGGCACATGATCGTCGATGTAGATGCAGCACATTGGTTGTGGTTGAAGTAGCTCCACATTGTCTACATAAAGTGTTTTGAGTAGGTTAGGAATGGGCTACATAAATGTAATTAACTATTCTTATCTTATACTCTGCCTGCTGCTTTTTCGTTTTACTGTTTTAAATGCCACTTTTTGAAACATCAGGAATTAATTCTTTATTCGCCCTCTGCTAACCTTCTTATTCTAACTGATGATTGTGGTGACCTGTGCCATCGGGTTCAAGTTACAGTGCGGGTGGCATGACAATGTCTTGTAGGAGAAAGTATTCACAAAAGGCCAACTTCGAATCACCAAGCCTTTGAAATGCGGAAGGAAAGTGGAGTGTCAGAGGAAAACCTAATTTATGTGGGGGGAACGTGCAGACTCCTCACAGAAGTCCACAGTTTCAGATTTGAAGACAGAATTCTGGAGCAGTGAGGGTGCAGATCAGGTCAGCCAGCCATTTTGCTGTTCCAGCAGTCTGTTATTCAAATTTTAAAGGTTAGTTTGTGATTAGCAGCTATGTTATGAGAAAAACAAATGGGCTGTAGAGGTAAAACGTGTGACATTTAATGACATTTAATGGCACACCAGGCACACACACATATTTTTGATTTAGATGATTCAGTCGTATTGTCCCAACTTTTTGTGTTAGTGTTGGTGAGGCCAGTAGGGGACACTTGGTCTGTGTGTGCATCCCAATGGCCAGGGCAGTGACAGGAACACCGTGCTGACAAAAACGGTGTGCCGTCCTTCGGATGAGACATAAAACTGTGGTCCCTGAGAGTCTTTCAAAAAGAGTGGGGGTGTTTCCAGATGTCCTGGCTGAACTGCCCACCACAGCCTGGTCATTCTAGCCCCCTAATCATCCCCTGTCTCTTATCTCTCTCAGCCCTTCACCATCTAATAGCTATTGTGTGCTGAGCGTGCTGGCGGAGAATGGCTGCCTTTGCGTCATTGAGATGGATACTGCACGTTGGTGGTGGCTGAAGAGGCTCAACACTCTCTATGTAAAGCACTTTGAGTAGGTTAGAAAAGTACTATATAAATATTATTATTATTATTACATTTTGTCGTATGTTCAGAGAACAGCAAAATGCTTACTTGCAGATCTGCCTAAGATGCAGCACATCGCCAGTCTCTAGATTGTCACAGCAGGCTGTGTTTGACATTTCAAAACATTATAGCATCCAAAAAGATATGAAAAGCACAGCAAAATTAAATTTTATATGCAAGGATTTTGAAATAATTGAACCAAAAATGCCCTGCAGCACTAGCAGCAAGGCTGCCCTGTGCCAGTCTGTCACACTCATACCAGCCCAAGTTTGTCTCCAACTAACAGAACCTAACACCTTTATCAGGAAAACTGGAGTGCTTGACGGAAAACCCGGAGAACATACTGGCATGAGACATACAGGGTATTGAACCTGGGTCCTATACCTCTGGGACAGCAGACCTAACCACTGCATCCCTTAGGGGGAAAAATATATAAATGCTAACTTATGTAAATTTATATTAAATACATGTCTTCAAAAATACCAGTCACAAAGCAGAAAATAATCTGTGCATAAAATGGCGCTCCGTTTTCTCAGTTTCACGCCACTTGAGTGAAGAAAATGCCAACTGCAGCCCCCACTTGCTTATTGTTTGTAAACGCTCTCCCTGGTGTCCCGAGGACAATTTTGTCTTTTGTTCAGCGGCAGCATGCAGGCTTGTTCGGTCTTGCAGCTTGCCTGAATGTGTTGAAAACGCTGTGCATGCTTCGCTGCTCCTAAACCCACCAGTAGCCCTCAGGTGACCTCTCAGCCATTGTGAACACGACATCCTGGCCCTTTCCTAATCCCCATCTTGTTTACCTCACGGGGCTCAGGTTTACTTGTAAATAAATGAGTGTGCAGCTGATGCAGGGGCTGACCTACAATATACTGGGCATTAGTGCCAAAGCTTGCTGCTCGGTGTGTCAGTAACTCCATTTTCAATCAGATGGCTGACATTAAAAACCATCAGTCCTACAGGCATGAGACTAATCCATCCACTTTTCGAGCCAACTTGAAATTCAACTCTTTAAATCTTTCCCAGGAGTCCCTCTTTTGTGTTAAACGAGCCGTGCACTGAAGCAAATAAACAGTCGGCTATGTGCTGCCCCCTTGAGATGAGTTTCTGCATTCCACTCCTTAGAAGAAAAATGAAATCAAAATTGTTGACTGGAAAAAAAAAAGAATTTCCATTAGATCAAACTGATGAAGTGGATTAAAGCTGAAATAACGTCATATGGTTCTACAAATTGGCTGAATCTGGAGAGACTTGTCCCAGAATTACAGGGGATTTCATTACCAAGACCATTCGTCACTTGATATCGCTATCTGAGAGAAAAGAGAGGCTAAGAGATCACTGTCAGAACAGACATTGTCAAGGCTCAGCAAGGTCACATTAAATGAGCGTGCGATCTTTTTCGTGACCATTATTTCCGGTTATTAGGATTATGAATTGTGGTGCTGAATGAAATGTTTACAAGTCTTCACTTTTAAGTATGCAGTTAACACTGCCGATTATGGAATTGAAATAGAGGACATTATTTGGACAAGCTGCACTTATGTTTGACCACTGAAAGGTACAGTAGAGTTCTTGTGGCACGTAGTTGGGCACACAGGGATGTGGCCATTGTACTTGATTATTTAGCAATGGCAGAGTCAGGGTGAAATACCAGAGCCAACATCTGAGAAAATCCTTCATGAGTAGCTGGATTCATATTGTAACCCGGGGAAGTTTGGTTATTCTAAACAAGGACAGAAATGCCTAAAGGCCAGGGGCCATTTAAGCCATTTCTTACACAAATGTCAGAATTTACAAAACACAAACATGGTGTGAAATGAGGTCTAATGTTTCAGCAGATTTCAAATGCAGACTTTTGATGCCGGCATTTGAGCGACTCCAGGTGGTGATTCTAAATTATCCCCTAGTGTGTGCTTGGTGTGTGTGTGTCTATGTGTGAGCGCCTGGGGTTTGTTTCCTGCCTTTCACCCTGTGTTGGCTGGGATTGGCTCCAGCAGACCCCCGTGACCCTGTAGTTAGGATATAGCGGGTTGGATAATGGATGGATATATAGATTAGCTCATGAATATTTAAAAAAGTAATTTTTACACTATACATGGTTATTGGTAGGGGGGTGACGGGGAGTAGCTAAAAGCATATGGCACAAGTGCATAGTTTTAGGTTGATTTGTGATTTATAAAGGATAGCATGTGGCAGTGTGTGTACACTGTTTTTGCTTTTGTATGGAATCTAAGCAAGGATTTATACATTAGACCACAGGAGGTGAAGGTACCAAAAATAGGCCTTAAACAAAAGTGTTGTCTACAATGCAAGCAGTGACCACAACAAAAAGGCCAACAGACAAAACCATAAAATTAAGTCTGGTGACTTGTCTAGCAACCAAGCCAATGTGCAAAGTGATCATGAAATTTATCAATAAGATGCAATACATAAAAAATTATGAAATATTAAAATAAATACAGTAAGTCATAATCATAGTGTAATATAATTACAAAAATATCTTTGCGTTTAAAAAATAACAGCAGTGCCTAACACGAGAGTGATAGACGGCCAGGCACAAACTGAATGTTGTTTCCCCTGCACACAGGACACCAGACGTGCTTTGCTAGTCTTCCTATGAGTCTTGTAGCAAGGATTGGAGGGACTGTAAGACAGAGAAAGCCCACATATAAAAAATATCATTGTTGGGTGGAGTATTCCTTTAGGCCCCTGTCACACTGCTCCACTTTTCCGGGGGTTTACATCATCTCAGTGAGTTCACTGACTGTTGCAGCACATGCCTGTGACCACCAGTCATACAGTGTGACATCTCCAGTGACTCGGTCATAGCCTTCAGACAGGTCTGACTTTTTTCACAAGTCAGAGGGATGTGTGTATAAAAGTTGACAACCTGTGCCGAAGTACAACATCGGCCTCAAGAAACAAAGGAAAATGGGTGTTCTGGACCATCTAAAAAGTGGAGACCCACTGCACTATGGAGCAGCACAAATTTCTATTTGATATCTCCTCTTTTTCATATTTCAGAGTGGAGGATAAAAAAATCTATGTTGATTGGCTGCCAAGTGTTTTGTCTTTGCAATACAATACTTTCACACCACAACCCAACACAACAGGGTATTTGAAACAGAGAAACTGTGTAATCCATCATTGATGTTCTTCCTAGTTGTGTGTTCTGACATCCTTACTGCAACATGATCCAGCAACTGCAGTCATTAATTTTGACATACTCTCCAGGATCAGTCATGTAGTGTGAAGCCAGCCTTAGAGTAAGGTTATAATAAGCAAAATTCATTGGTTTGGCTTCTGATGGTTCTGAAGCCTTCAATTCTTTATTTTTATGTAACTCTAACGCCCACTAGGAAATAATCCAGGTATACACTGCTCAAAAAATAAGGGACTAATTAACCATCACAGTCTAACGCTCATGCTCCAGGGATATCAGTCTGTTCAGTTAGGAAACATAGGGACTGTGAAACAACTTCACCTGCTTTGGTGCAACTAAAAATAACAACAGGTGCCCTGGAGAGGCAACAGCAAGACACCCTCAAAAAGGGAATGGTTTGGCAGGTGGTGGCCACAGACAATTGCTCTCTCCTTATCCTTCCTTGCTAATTCTTTTCTAGTTTTGTGTTTTGCTATTGTCCTGGTCACTACTGGTAGCATGAGGCGCTACCTGCAGCTGATTCAGGTTGCACAGGTAGTCCAGCTCTTCCAGGATGGCACATCCTTACATGCCATCACAAGAAGGTGTGCTGCATAATCTGAAGAGTATGGCGGAGATACCAGGAGATGGGCCAGTTCACAGGTTGAGCTGGACAGGGGCTGTAGAGGAGCTCACTTATGTCCAAGTCTCGGAGGAGAACCCTCAGGACACCATCAACCGTCTCATCAGGAGAATGCCCAGACGTTGTCAGGAGTGCATTCAGGCATGTGGGGGCCATAAACAGTACTGAGTCACATTATGAGTTGTTGTGATTTCAATTTTTAACTTTGATGTTGTGATGTTGAATTCAGCCCATTGGCTTCCATTGATTGTTGTTACATCATTTTGCTCTTAACAAATTACACAGTATTACTCAGTAAAGATTTTCCAAGTGAGTATTTCGTTCGAGATCTGATGTGTGATTTTCAGTGTTACCTTAATTTTATTGAGCAGTGTGTTATCAATAAGTTAGGAATCACTTTAATCTGCTTTTAAGACTAAGAAGGATGAGTGGTAGTATTGTCATGTGTACAAAGTACAGTGACATTCTCAGTTGCATGTTCAACCAGTTCTTTGGCAGCATGGTAAACAATAACATACTTAAAAAGATAACTCCATTTATTTAACAGAAAACAGAAATATCTTACCTGCTGCAATGCTTATCCCTGTTTGCATATCACTTGTTCAAGGACAGTCCCAGCTCTTGACACCTTAAGAAAAAACCCTTGGGAATAACTCCAATATTCAAGTGTTCCAGAGAGTATGCCACAGATTGGGGCTGCCAGCTACCCACTCTGCCCAGCAGTTCTAGTATTTGGGATAGAACTGAATGTGTTCTGTCCTCATCACTCTGAATTTACCTCCCTTCTGAAGTCTACATAGGTTTTTCCAAGGAAACAAAAAGGTGCAAGAATTTTGCTAAACACTCTAGTCTGCCAATTAAAATGGAGTGTGCCCACAATTACTAATTCAGTGGTGTATTGAGTATCTCTAAAAAAATGATCACAAGTAAAATAGCAGTTTTACAGTGTATTTAACAGAGATTGTGTGTTTATTTATTTAAAAGTATGGCTTGGCAGTTTGCTATTAATATGTATTAATATGTATTTGTAGATTTGCTCTGGTGGTCTGAGGACTGAAATAGACTGAACTAAAAACTAAAGAGTCATTTTAGTTGTGTTACTGTAAGTGAACTTTGGGCGACTGCTTTGCTGTCTTGTTTACAGAAGTCACTGAAATGATGACAAATCTAAAACTTCTTAAATTACAAAAGTTTCACCAACTTCTACATATCATTATGGTTATTTATAGCTCAACATTTAATGAGACAAGAAGACAAATGTGTTCCTGCCGAGTCAGGGAGATTGACAAACCACGATGTGCCACATATTATATGGTACGCATATTGCAACTGAAACAAAAACAAAAGGTTGCTGAAATCTTTAGTAATGAATGAGCACATTGCACTCGTGCACTTCTAATAATTATCCCTCCCCATTTGTCAGAAATGGCCCAATTGCCTTTTATTCCTTTCAAAAAGCAGGTAACTCTGAAATCCACACCCAATTGTGTTTATTAGCATTCAGAGTATCAATGATTTAAATCAGTAAAATAAAAAACAGAAGCTGTGGACGTGACAAGGAGTAATGTTAACAGCTCCATGAAGATTTCAGCACATGATGGGTGGTTAGCTGGAGCTGCTTTCCAGTTCTCTCTTCTCTTTCACAAATCTCTGCACTCGGAGCGATGGAGACCTGTTTACAAAAGGATGCCACTGGCCCTGGATACTGGGACTGTCCGTATGGAAGGGCTTGCGGATCCTGATTACTTCCAAACCAGACTGGTCAGACAGCTTTTTGATGAGCTGTCTGATCTCCTCCGAAGTCTTTCTGTTAACCGGCTCCTCTTTCACTGTACCATTTACTGTAGAGATTAAAAACAGAGAGGATTTGTAATATTTGGAAAAGTGTTCTATTCAGATAATGTTGTATAAATGCAAAAGGAATCCCCTCAACATTTCTTCCTAAACCTTATCTACATATAAATATTCAGAGATTTAAACTTATTGGTTCTTCAAATGAGCTAGTCAAACAAGACTAACCAACCACCCAAAAACAAAAAAAAAACCAAGAAAATCCAGAAACTCTATGCAAGGATACTGCTAAAAATGACATATCAGGTTTATCAGCCTAGGGTTGGGTTTGTGTATTGAGTTACACATGCACCATAAGTAGGGTTAAGGTTTCTTTAAATCCCATCACAATTGTCAAAGACCTTATTCTCTCTGTACAATTTGAAGTGTACATTTGGTGGCAGTATTTGTAACCTCATACCACCAGTGGATCTGTGAGAGATGTGTCCTAGTTGGGCCCTACCATGTATGCAAGGTCAGGAAATCAATAAGACAGATTAACGTTACTTTGTCAAAAATATCTCAATAAATAATACATAGTGAACATATTTACATCTAACTGAAACCTTTAGTGTTTCATAATATAAATACCTAGCTAAAAATAATTATCAAGGTATAAATGCAAGTATTAAAACAATAACATTGTTAAACCCTCTTAACCCAATTCAAGGTCTCATGGGGATTGAGCCTACACTGCAGTACAGGGTACAAGACAGAAAAGAGTCATGGAAGGAGTGGCAGTTTACTGAAGCTGCTCAGGTCACACTCTGGAGTTCTACATCGGGTCAGGTATTTGCAGACACAGGCAAAAATGTGGGTACTGGGTAATTTTAGGACTTTTTATTTCCGTGGGTACGGGTGCAGCCCGTAATATTGAAAATGTGTGTTGGGTCCGTTATATGAAGACACTTTTGTGCCATTAGCGATAGAGAAAACAAAAATAAAAAGGGATATGCTGCTTGCAAAAAGTGTTGAAGGTTACTAGCTTATTACAGCAAAAGAGTAAATACGTGGGCAATTTAACAAAAAATATTGAGTGCTGCCAGGCCACTGTGCTGACTAGCAAGCTAACCAAATTAGGAATTTAAACTACGAAAAAGAAAAAAAGGACAAGAGCTCACTCACACCTGCAATCACATTCACACTGGGGTCAAAATATAGGCTTATAGGGTCATTAATGTCACATGTACAGAGCACAATGAAACTCTTATTTGCACGTGCTAATTAACCTGCAACATATCACCGTTCTCCAGCACTACATCTTTGGACAGATAAAAACAGGATTACCCACCCAGACAAGGGGAGATGGTGGAAACATTTGGAATGACTTAAATCCAGTATGCTGGATCCGTGAAACAGTTGCAGAAAACCACCACTCTACCGTGGCACAACCAAATGTAGACTTGTCAAATAATAAAAAATATCTTTGGGATTTGGGAGGAAAACCAGAGTGCCCAGAGGAAAATGCACACAGACATGGGAAGAACACAGAAAATCACAGTGGTGCACAATTTAAAGTCGGGACATATGAGCCATTAGACAGCAATGCCACCAAATACTTATAAAAAATAAAAATGCTGGCTTCTAATATGTTGGATCACTAGTGAAGCAAAATTTTTCAGATTTTCATACATTTTCTGTAATATAACAACTGCAATGGAAAAAGGTACTTATGGGTTGACTGTGCTGTCTAAGCCAACCACATACTGCTTGGCAACTGCAGCTGTGATCTGCAAAAATTGTACTGCTAAAAAATTAATAATAATAATAGTTCAAGTCTAAGTAAGTGCGGGCAAGCAAAAAAGGAAGTATAAAATGTTTCATAAACCAAGGACCACAGATAACTGAATGGGCCACTTGCCAAGTGTTCCAGGAAGTGCGCCTTTACCGCAAACATTATGCAGTGACCCATAGTCGTTTCCTCCATTTTATCTTTCTCTTACAGGCCTTTCTACCATCAGACACATCCTCTATACTGTATGCTTTAAATATATGTCAAACTATACCTTGAATAAGTGACCAGAGTGAAATTTAATAACAGGTGTGGGGGCACAAAGGGTAACGTGATTCAAAACCAAGTAAGGCAAGAATGGAAAATTCTTTCAAGCATTAACTGGAAAAAAAACCATTGTGTGGGAAAGCCTTGGGCAACGAATGTGACATCAGGCTGTGCCAGTTCTCAGGAGAAGTCTTAAACATGAAGGAGCTGTTAAGGCTTCAGGCAATGCTAAAAATAAAAATCACTTTACTTATGACTGATTGACATTAATACCAAGCAGTACTATAAGAATAAACCCTTGAAATACAAAGACTTGACTTTGGGCCGTAGCTTTTACACTGTGTTTCCAACACTGCCCTCTCATTCGATGTGTACCGTTTTTGCATGGTGCACGCAGACAGTTAAGCCCCGATACTCGGAAAACAAATGTGAGAATAAATAATTAACCTCTCCATTAAGTGCCTAAGAGGAGGAAGCAGATGCAAAAAAAAAAAAAATAGTGTAAAGATAACATTTATCTTAGAGATTGTTTTGCAAATAAAGGTGCGACAGACTGAAGGGCTAACTTTTCTTGGAAGCAGCAAACAAAGTGACTGACTTGATGCATTCTGTGGCATGCACTGTTGCTGGACTTCACATAAAATGGCAGACTGAGAATGCAACCCGAAAGGGCTGGAAAAAATAGCTTAATGAAAGGCACGAAATGTGGAAGAAAGAAGGATAATAATATATTATCATAAAAATGACCCAAAAGGTTATCTAGAATCATTCACAGTAAAAAAAAAAAAAAATGGGCTTGGTCTAAAAAAGCCACCTTTAAAAGTGAATCAATCCTGGTTGTTTTTCTAATCATGTATATGTAGCACCCCCTTGTGCTTAAAATTAGCTACTGTTTTTCTCTGCTCTTAAATTCAAGCCAACAAGCTAGCACCACTGGAAAAAACAGGAATAATCAGAAAAACTATCAGGAGCATGGTGGTGCTGACTGTGACCAGCGAGTGCAGTTCTTTGAAAACTGGAAATCCCTGGTATACAATGGAGCTAGAATCACTTCTGTTTCTTTATTATGTCATTGTCAAATGCAACCTTAGAAATATGTTCGATTTTTTTGTTAACCTAACTGTACTTTAGACAATTCACTTTACAATGCAAAATGTTCTACCGAATGACCAAATCAAATGAGGCCTTCTGGGTCCTGAGATAAATCCTAAATATTCTACCTCTCAAAACATACAATATCAGGGTTTCCATCCAAAATGATAAAGACATGAACACTAAAATACACAACAAAGTATTCTAGTTGAGGTTGACTTCCAAGAGTGTTCTTCCTGATCTCTTATGTCCAAATAAACTGTGTGCCTAAACACATATACAAGGACAGAACTATTTGAAACACACAATGAAGAGATTTCCACTTGCTTAAAAATCTGGCCTTTCGTTAGAATTGTTAGAAAATTTAACCTGATATTAGTGTAAGGTGTTTCTAAAAGACTTTATAGCAAATTAACTGGACAACATATGAGGATATAGCTAGTTTGGTATTAATAAAATTACAGTAATTTAGAGTTGTTAAACCGTCATATAAATCTTTTATAAACTTAGTTTGGCACACCCTTACTGAAGTTTCAGCTTTTGCTGATGTAAAGGCTGAGAAATAAAGGCAAAAATGCTAAGGCTTTTTTGTTTTTTACCTGTATACATTTTTGTGATCAACTGTATTTAAGTAAAAAAAAAAGCATAATTTTTAGTAACAATAATTCAAATCAAACTTTTACCTCCCTATGTGGACTTTGCATGTTCTCCCTGTGCCTGTGTGGGTTTCCTCCGAATGCTCTGGTTTTGTCCCACAGTCCAAAGACATGCAGGTTAGGTGCATTGGCGATCCTAAATTGTCCCTAGTGTGTGCTTGGTGTGTGGGTGTGTGTGCCCTGCAGTGGGCTGGCGCCCTGCCCAGGGTTTGTTTCTGCCTTGCGCCCTGTGTTGGCTGGGATTGGCTCCAACAGACCCCCCGTGACCCTGTGTTAGGATATAGCGGGTTGGACAATGACTGACTTTTAATAGACTGCTCACCTGACTGTGCACACACACCCTTTAACATACTTTGTAGAAGTATCTTACGCTTTGATTCCAGGAGTAAGTTGCTAGAGACCAATCCAAACATTTGAACTCAATCTGCACTGTAGTAGGGTTGAGGTTCAGTGAAACTTCAAGGGGATATCCTGCATAGAGCCTTGTTTAAGTGGGTTCACAGGTTTTCTATAAAACTGAGTTCTGAGCTCTGACTGGGGCATTCTAGGACATTGGTCTACCTTTTTAAGCCATTGCTTGGTTGAGTTGACTGGGTGCTTTAATTGTTTAAAGGTGAAATTCTTTTACCTCAGGTTTCTGACAGAGGGCAGAAAGTTTTTGTACCAAAATATCTTGATATTTAGGAACATTCATTTTCTCCCCTCTGTGTTCTGACAAGACACCTGTATCTGCTGAAGAAAAGCAGCCCTGTAACAAGCTGCTGTGACCACCAGGCTTGACAAATTGAATGTTGGTCTTTGGTTTCTTTTAAGTGTACATTGTTTTCCTTTTTGGGGTACTAAATGTGTCTTCTTACAAACATTCATATGAACATGGATGATGTTTTTGTTTGAAATGTCTTACAGTTTTCCATGCTACTCAACAACCTGACTTGTGATAAATATGCTAAAGAATTATAATGTGTAGACAGTGGCCAGTTATTGAGGTAAATTCATGCAGCTATTGCTAATGGTCTTTTTAATAGCCTTGTGTCATCGGTTCTGGAAGGACATCCTGATCTTTGCAGTGTCTTAGTGGTGCCATATAGTATATCTTCTTAATGGTGGTCTTTCACAGTGCTCCTGGTCATTTCTTAAAGATATGTGAAAATTCTATTCTTCTCCTGATTTGCACCTTACAACAATAAGATACTGTACATATTTTGCTATTTCCTTTTAGACCACGGTTAACTCTGCACTATGCAAGCCTACAAGGAAATACTACAGAATTTCATTTATGGTTCATAAGAATTGACTTCAAATGATGTCAGGTGAAGGAAAATTACTTGGTACATGATCTGCAACTTGATTTGTTAAAAGTGAACGAAGTTTGAACACTTCTTAAAAAAGGGGAGTGCACACTTATGCAGCCAAGTCGGTAAAATCTTTTTGCCTTACTTTCTTTTTTATTCATAAAATGATGGATTTCTTTTTCATTTAAATACTATTTGTTACAAGATCTTACCAAAGTTAAAAACAGGTCTGACATGTTGTACTTTTGATTCCAGCCTTTACAATAAAAGAGCTGGAATTTCAATAGGGGTGTGTGGACTTCTGATATTTATTATGGCCACTTTCCAGTACGGCTTCTAGGGATTCGGATTGACAGTAATATCCCAAGTGCATGCCAGAAATAAAAGTTTTCAGTACTTACAGTATTCTGCTACAATTTTGGGAATACTGCATTTTTCAGGTGCAACATACACTACAATTCCAGGATTTTGTCTTGCAAAATCAACAACACCATCTTCAATAAACTCTCTAAGGAAAAAGAAAAGAATGAATTGTTAGAACAAAACACATTATTTACTAGGCAATGGACAAGTAATCAGCATGCAGATTTATTTTTCCATGAATAAATTTCACAATTTCTAATTACTCAAAACTTTATTTTAGATTAGATTAAGTATACTTTGACTCCCAAGGGGAAATTTAGGTGCATATGGCAGAAGAAACATAAAAAAAGATACAGACTCACAGGAAAAATAATAAAATCAATCACTAGATAGATATATAAAATAATAAATAAATAATAAATGTATATCATGCAGAAATTGCAAAATAAACAGAGTAAAAGTTTACAACTCTAAAGTATTTGTACTTTAAATTTTTTACTTATTGTCTAAAATATTAAACAGCTGTCATAATTAATATTTTTTTCTTAATTTAATGAAAAGGTGAGTTACACCAAATTCATTACAAGTCTGAAAGTGAATGACCTAAAGGTATCAGTACTGATGTAGGCAGTGCCATCTTGCAGGAACAGTGACACCAAGAAGTCAGCTTACCACTCCAACAGCTCCGTTAAACACAAGACAGAAAAGTAAACATACAAAATGAACAAAATGTTTGGCAATTAATTACTGTCAAAAGGTAACACAGAGTTTTGAGCCTGTATGCCCCTACTTAGCTTTTTTCAGCTAAAGAAAAATCAATCACTCTGTTTGACATATAAGTACTGCATTCACTACACTACTCGTCATTTAAAACTGTTTATTTGGCTGACTCTGTTATCCAGGGCTTCTGGGATACAAATGGTTCCATTTCTTTTGTTTGTTTTTTTTCCCAATTGGTGAAAAGGAAGGTGAAGTTACTTGCTCATAGTCACACAGTGTCAGTAGCGGGATTTGAACACCCAACCTCAGGAACTGATGTCCAAAGTCTTAACTCACTACGCCACATTGTCTATCTACCATTGCTTGTCCCTCTGTGAATCTCTGATAGCATACCAAGTGTATCATTAAGAATACTGAAAGATATGTACAGTATAAGCCAAAAAAAAAGTTATGTTGCTGTCTTTACATTAAACTTAAAACCGTCAAACAGGGGAAGATCTCTTTTAATATATAACATATGAAATTACAGATGCTTTAAAATGAAGTTGGCACACTATCAAGATCTATATGAAACTACAGTCCTTTTAGCAGACATTAATCTTCTTAATGACTTGTATAGAGAAACTACATAAATCATAACTGTTCAGGAAAACAAAAGTGTACTGTGTTGTAACTTAAAGGTTAACCAAGGTTAACTGCACACTAAAAAATAAACATGGAAGAACAAGACTTTGGTCACAATAACCTGACTTAATTCTGAAATGTTTTTTCTTTCTTTTTATTAATCAAAATGAAAATAAACTTTCCCAAATGTTTCCCATTAAAAGGTGTGTGTTGATGTATAGAGAAAAAAATGGGAAAGCAGAACATTGATGCCAAATCACTATCTTTCCAATATCACATTGTTGAAGCTGTCATATAAAATGTGTTTCTGTATGTCACTGTCAGGATTTCAAGCCCCTTTTTGTTTGCATTTGCCTTCCTTTGTTGGTGCCAAAAGATAATCACAATGACAGGCATGCCTAAAGGCATTTCTTGGCTTTGTATGCAATCTTTGGGGTGTGTTTTATGTTCATGAAATTGAATGTGCAAGCACATGTCACCTGTGGTGCATTATGATTTATTACTATTCTATCTCAAGCTCCTTTCATTAAGACAGTTTAGAGGTAATCTTTCACCTTTGCATATTAGGATATGCAATCAAAAACCTGTTCGTTTTCTAAAATTATACTTATTATTTCAGATAGTATTGCAGTTGATATTTTGTTCACTAGTGGGATCTTTAACTTTAACTGCTATTAATTTGTATATAAAAGTGCATAACTTCTTATACTAAGGCAGTGTATTAGAGCCATAGAGAAGAAAAAAAAAATTAGGGGCTCAGTGGGAAAAAAAATTACAAGCCTACTTTGTGATAAAGTCAAAATTTCAACTTTAATCTCACAGTTTATTTTGCGATTAAATTGACTTTCCCGTTTCATTTTAAACATGTTGAAGTTTAGTGCAGATGCTTTAACAAACAGGCAGAGTGGTAGAGCTCATATTCCGGCCTTACAGTGTCAACAGTGTGGGATGTGCATGGACCTGTGCATTTCTGGATTGATCTGTATTATCGAGCATGTTGAATGCAAAAGTATTACCTGTTTTAACACTGAATACGTAATATGTCAGTGATACTTCTCAGTTAAGGAAATATGTTTATTTTTGTGAAGTAAATAACATCCATCCCTGGGTGAATGCTGGCCAGAGGACCACCAGACCACACTGTTTCAAAATATCTTCAGCAAATAACAACTGAAATAAGACTAAACAGAAAACGTTTCTGTTACTGGATTGCACACAACACACTCTTTTCTGCTTGGCTGTGCAATCAAGTCCTGAAAATTAACAGCACACCACACGTGCTTCTTGGGGGGGGGGCCCCCCCCCCAAGTGCTGCTATGATAATCGTTGGATACCCAGTGACCCCAAAAATGGGCAGATTAAATTTACCCCCTCAACACATGCAGGATTAAATGTACAGTATATGAATACAAAGCATGTTCAATATTTGTCACATGATTACACGCTGTCCAGTATAACTCCTTCCTCGGCAGCTGTTGCTTGCATGATGTTGCACTGACAGCAGTAGGAACTTTTTTTTTTTTTTTTTTGGCAAAATAAAAAAAAAAATTCTTCACATATCACTACTTACCTGCTGCCTGGTTCGTGCTCCCTCTATTGCAGAGCAAGATGAACCCAATGTCCAGTCACAACACTAGCGAACCTGCTCTACAAAACTGTGATTGCCAGGATTAAAAAGCACTAAGTCATAGAAGACAATCTGGAAACACAACAATCACCCCACAACCTTCACAGCCTACAAAATGGAAATAATGTCAATTGTATTTTCCCTGCAAAATGCTCCTTTGAAAACTCTAGAAAATTGCTAGAAAAACAATTGAAAAACCACATGTAAATCACCTGATAAAGCCCCAAAACACTGGACACTTACAAGGTTCTCTGCATTGAATGTACAGCTAATTTTACAATGACCAAGGACATTTTACAGATATTGTGGTAAGGTGTCCTGGAAGTACCAAAAGAGTCATCTGTGCCAATAAAGAAATGACAAGTTAAGAGGTGGAAGGCTATTGGGATATAGAGAATACTGTATTTAAAAAAAAAAAAGTTTTTTTACAAAAAAGGTCAAATTTTACAGTATTTTCATGTTTTTCCAAACAACTGGCATCTACTTGTATAAAAACAACACTGAATTGCATTTAATTGAAATGCATTTCATTATAAAAATTATATCATGTATAAATCTTAGTATTCTATATGTTCAGAGGGTTGTCATATCATGAATTTAATGTATTCTGTTTGTTTAAGAAGCACATAGTGATTAACAACTGGATCAGGGATTATTTAGAATACGAAGCATTTAACGTGCTACTTCAGTTACAATAGTGTTTGAGAAACACTCTTCAGTTAAACATCAATCTTAAAATTCTTATGGCGTACTCACACTAGCAATTTGTTCGGTGCCCAAGGACATTTGTCCACCTGTAACCACCCAAAGTCTAATTAGTGTGATCTCTCCGTGCCAGGTCAACCATACCTTAGAAGAGATGGACCCAGTTCAGTAGGATTCGGGAAGAATGTGATCGCTAAATGTGCCCAAGCACAGTGAGTGTTTTCTCTTCAGTTTTTCCAGGTTGCAAATTTACAGTTCATGTCATCGAATTTTTATTTTGACATTTCAACTTTAATCTCAGAATAAATAACAAGACTAAAGTTTAAATTACAAGGTTAAAATGAAAACATCAGCTTTAAGAACAAAGCAAACTATGAGATCAACGGTAAAGTAATACAGACTTTCGATATTAATTATTATTATTTTATTATTTTCTTTTCTCTGTGGCCCTAATACACCCTACATAAATACTATAAACAATCAGTCAAAATCTTTGGAAAAAAATGTTTAAAAAACCAAAAATTGGGCTAATAGGGGTGAACTTTTCAGAAAACCACACAAAGTGAGTTTGCAGTTCTATTAAAAATCACATGGGAAAAGAACACAGGGCACCTTTATTAACAGAATGAATGTACAGTATGTACTATACGTTTGTCCAGCTTGGTATTAATCTTTTTGAACATGTCTACAATTGAATGATTTCTCCAAGATAAAGACTTAAAATCTGCACATCAGTCATACCCATGAAAGACACTGGAAGCCTAATATTAGACAAAAGATGGAAATAACTGCTTCACAAAGAAAACTCTGTTTGCTTTGTGATTAGTGAAAGAGACTATAACTTTTGTGTTTGTCCATGGACTTCTGTCAGTTATATTTACTGGCCATCAACATCAAAAAAAAGGACAAGTGGATTTTACTTTCCTTTACCTTCTGGTAGTGGATATTTTGAAAAGCATTTGTTATCTACTGCTATTTATAAAACTGAATTCCTCCAGAGCAAGTATCCCCTGCTGGATACAAGTAGTTTGTTTGCACGGTGTGACATGCTTAAAAGCAAACAGTTTACATTCTCTTTATTTAATACATTTATTTGTGTGTGTGTGTAGATAAAAGACTGTCTTACAGTATTTGTTTAACATCTAATGCATTACTCCTTAACAGATTGATTTTTTCCACTTTGATCTTTATGTTTTCACTGTGTTTCAGTCACTTTCTACCTTTAGTTGCCTTGCCTCACTTTCTCACTTTTCTCTACGCCTTCAGATGCACTACTACTTTAATGCAGATTAGGAACTCTTCACACATCACAAAAAGTACTTTCTACAAATACATTTTAATGGAATTAGGAAATGTTGGAACAAAACTATTTTCGTTTGCATTTCAACAAAAGCTTACTATTTTTTTTACAGTAATTTATTCTATCTGATACATACTGAATGTGAATATCTTATATTTTTATTTGGTTTTAACTTGGAATGGTTATTTTAAATTTTCATTGCTAAATTGAATCATTTTTTTCTAATGCACTTTAGTACCTTGTTTTATATTACAAGTACAGGTTTGTGTACCTGTAGTACACAACTAGTAAATGTGTTCCATTTTTGCAAGTGTAAAAGACATTAACTTAAGTAAGGTTCAAGGTTAACATTACTTGTCATTTGAAACCACACATAACAGTGCACAGCAGAATGAAATGGCGTCACCTAGGCTGATTATGTGCAAGAAAAGCCAACAAAACTGAAACAAAATAATCATGAGAATAGACAAGAATAAACAGAATCACCAACATGCATGCATATATACATACACCCTATAATACAATAGGATCCACCACATAAATTTAATTTGCCTGACAGCAACAGAAGTTAATATTGCACAGATAAATTATATATCACAATGTACAGTAATCCCTCGCTATATCGCGCTTCGACTTTCGCGGCTTCACTCTATCGCGGATTTTATATGAAAGCATAACTAAATATACAACATGGATTTTTCGCTGCTTCGCGGGTTCTGCGGACAATGTGTCTTTTTACTTCCTGTATATGCTTCCTCAGTTGGTTTGCCCAGTTGATTTCATACAAGGGACGCTATTGGCGGATGGCTGAGAAGCTAACCAATCAGAGCACGCAGTTAAGTTCTCCTGACTGAGAAGCTAACCAATCAGAGCACGCAGTTGAGCTCCTGCGTGCTGAAAGCAGTGTTAACCAGGAAGTGTCGTCTCGCTCATTCAGCATCAACGTGTTTCGCTGTGTAAAGAGTTGTGCTCTTTAGTGTTTATCTTTGTGCATAGTCAAGCCCTTCATTATGGCTCCAAAACAATCTGCTACTGCTTCAGGGGCCGTGCCCAAGCGCAAGAAGAAGATGTTAACGATTGCCGAAAAGGTAAACGTTTTGGATTTGTTGAAGGCTACGATTCTTTTTATTTAAAAAGTAGGAAAGGAATATAAGATCTACGGCTGCAGCGTCCTTTTAACCAGGGTGCAAAACGAGTTGTAAGTGGATGTAATAAGGCAGTAGTCTGGATGGAATCTGCTTTAGGGATTTGGATT
>JANRMT010062813.1:13358951-13382730 GCA_026402145.1 Polypterus bichir lapradei | reverse complement strand
ATATCATGCATTTATATTGAATACAGTGCATAATTAGGGCATGTTCAATCGCCTGAAGTGGCTCCTTTACAAGGGCTGTAACGCTCTCCTTTGTTGTGCAGTAAAATTAAACTCATTGTTATCAGACAAGTCATTGTTGGTGAGTAACCATAATTAATTTTCTTCTTACAGTGCTTAGTACATGTACATACGTTTAGTGTCACTGTACACACATTTACTGTATACTATTTTTCTTGCATTGTACGTATTTATTGCTGGTGACCTGTCTATCGTAATGGCTGTAACATATGTGATATCGGAGACACTCAATATCTTTAAAATAATATTTAGGTTTTACTGTATATAAACAGTGTGTGTTTATATACATAATTTCAATGAATCTTACCTAATATCTAAGAGAATACAAAGGGATTATGCTGTATAACTCTGCGGGGAATATTTATAAACAGTGCGGGAGAGTTTATAAGGGCTTAAAATATATAAAAATAACCATACAAACATATGGTTTCTACTTCGCAGATTTTCACCTATCGCGGGGGGGTCTGGAACGCAACCCCCGCGATCGAGGAGGGATTACTGTATTAACAGAATGATCATTATTTAAGAGTCTAATGGCTTGTGGAAAGAAACTTATGAAATCTGGAGGTTCTAAATCAATATACTTTGTCACTGTTTGCTAGAGGTTAGAAGGGCAAACAGTCCATTGTGGAGGTGAGTGTGGTCTCTGACTTGTTGGTGGCACAGTTTTTGCATGTTTGCTGTAGAGTTCTTTGATGCCTCAATGCTATTCTCAGCTGCACTCACCACTCCCTGCAGGGAAATCCAATCTGAGGCATTACTGGATCTATCCAATTCTGAAATCTAGACAGCAACTCTCAAATTATTCACAGTTAAATTAGAAATTAAAACTTGCTATAAAGAAAGAGACAATAGTCCTTTACAAAAATAACACACTTAATGTTATTTTTATTTTCCTTAGATGACAAGCTCATTAAATTGATGTTAAAGAAATAGTTCAATAAATGTTCCACAATGGTTTATTTACATTAAGAAATATCTATTGGTGAGAGAGTGGAATTGGAACTTTCATTTTGGTCTTCCAACATTTTATGAACAAGCACTAAGTCAACACAAACTGATAGTTCATAAAGGTACACCAATGCGTAAATGTCCACATCCACCTTTCAACTGTACTTGATCAGCTATAAAAATACTCACAAAGATTTACATCATAAAATGATAAGACACTTATGTAATTCAAATCATATTAAAAACTTGATTGTAACATGGACACAGGCTCTATTGAACAAATGTGAAGACACAGTTGATTGTATTTATTGTGGGTCAATTACAGAGAATTCAAACAAAAGCTGAGTATCTTATTTTGCAGGATGCTTATTTGCCACTTCTGTGGGGGCAGCACATCATTTGTAATTTATGTTTTGAATGTGAAAAGTGTCTTCTACAAGGGACATAGAATGCTGCTGATTTGTTATACCAAAATGAGAAGAGCTCAAACTTAGGCTGTCATTGTTGGTGATACAATATGTTCTTACAAAATAGCTATTAGTAAATCCCACCGTCTCTGTTAGAAAGTGGGGAGTTACTTTACACAACCACACAAACAAATACCAGACATTTCTATCAGATTTTTAAAGTCAACCTTGTTTTGCAGTGGTTTTCAAAAGTGACTTCATTGGTGGTGACTGGATTTGTATCGCTGTATAGCATAATAGCTGATGAGATTTACTTGCAATGACTCAACTGCCCTATCAACATATCCATCTTGAAATCATGCTTCCATTTCTCTGGATGACATTTCTCTTTTGGGGTGATATAAAACACTATCAACTAAAGACATAAAATTATATCTTTATGTCTCAAAATATGTCTTTCCATAAAATTATGGAAAGTTAATAAAACATTTTAAAAATGGTCAGAATTAACATACAGAAGCTTGTATGGGCTTACATGGCTGAACAGCTGGGTAAAGATTTTTTTATTCAGTGTGTGATTTGATATATCATGCATTTATATTGAATACAGTGCATAATTAGGGCATGTTCACATTAATGTTCATAACTCAAAAACCATGACAGAATATTCCACTTACTGATTAACACTGTGCAACACAAGAAATGTGAAACTGAATTTTGGTTAATCTCTTGTTTTATTATGGAAGCTGGTAAGCAATTTGCCTTGTGGGTCACTTATAATAAAAAAAACAACACAGTGAAACATTGCTGCAAATACTCAGCATTGTATAAGCAAAACAGTTTACAGCAGGTTGTCATGTAACAGAGACTGTTCTGCTACAGTACAACAGACTCAACTGTGTTTTATGTGTAATTGGCTAGAATTCAGTATTCTAAAGAAAATTACATTTCTGTGTGTTGCTTAGTGTAATGGGCTATAAACCAGTGTTTTAAAGAAAAAGCAGAATTTATGGAAAATTGTGCTACAGGTCATTGTTGATGGGTATTTACAGGACATAAATATTTACCTGTCTTGCTAAAGAGTCACCTGCTTTGAATAGTCAGATTGCTTTGATTTAGTATCTCATCTACACACAATGTGGGGATACAGAACTGTCTGCTTCCTTGGAAAATTAACGAGTTCTGAGGACACTGGTTTCTAATCAAGTACTCAAAGTAAATGTGTTTACACTATTTGTTATACAGAGGAAACTGGCTTGCACCAATGTTTCACTGATTGCCATGTTGATCTATGCAGTAATTGAAGCATTTATATATTTCTGGGTAAAGGAGAATAAAAAAAAACAACAGAGAAGTATGGTCTGGGACTTGGGACTGCTGCCTGTTTCTTTTATGCTTTTCACCATCACTGTGGCTACACCCTGTAGCAACAGTGGCTTGTACCTAGCCCATGTTCCCCTAGGCCTGAGGCTGGTAACATATGCAGCAGCTATACAGTGGTAATAACAAAGAGACACAAAACATAGCAGAGATAAGGAAGCCTGACAACACTGGGTCAGGAGCCAGTCGCACTAGGGAAAAACAGAACAAGAGAAACATTTGATCATAATATCCTAAGCATGATTTTAGCAAAACTTTGCAATGCTATCTTTTGAAATCTACTGAATCATTAACCCAGGACTTTGCTCTAATTTGAATTAAATTATTCTGTCAAATTTTACCACTACAAATAACTCTCAGAATAAAAGAGGGTACAAATGTGGATGTATGTGGATTGTAACACACTGCTTTGGAACTACGAACTGGGATATCCTGCAGGCGTCACATAGTGAGAACACTGAGGAGGTTGTTGACTGCACTACTGACTACAGTACATCAACTTCTGTATGGATATTGTAGTACCAGTAAGAACAGTATTCTGCTATGCTAACAACAAGCCATGGATTACAAGTGACATCAAGGGCCTTTTGAACCAGAAGAAAAGGGCTTTTAAAGGTGGTGATCAAAATGAGCTCAAGCGCGTGCAGAAGGAACTCCGAGGCCAGCTCAGGGCAGCGAATGAGCAGTACAGGAGAAACCTGGAGCAGAAGTTGCAGAACAACAGCATGAAGGAAGTGTGGGATGGTATGAAGATCATCACTGGCTGTAGCTCGAAGCAAGGTGCCACCACTGAGAGAGACGTGGAGAGAGCAAACCTGAACAACAACTTCTTTAACAGGTTTGACCACCCTAACCCACTCTCACCTCAGAGTACTGCATCCTCCACCCATCCTTCTGCTGATACCAGCATAGGACAGAGTTTCCCCCCACCCACAATTACAGCAGCCCAGGTAAGCAGAGAGCTGAGGAGACTTCATGCCAGCAAAGCAGTAGGTCCAGATGGAGTATCGCCACGACTGCTGAAGGCCTGTGCGCTGGAACTGGGGAGTCCTCTACAGCGCATCTTCAACCTGAGCCTGGAACAGGGGAGAGTCCCCAGGCTTTGGAAAACATTTTGCATCACCCCAGTCCCAAAGGTATCACGTCCTAGTGAGCTGAATGACTTCAGGCCTGTTGCACTGACATCACATGTGATGAAGACCATGGAGAAGCTGCTGCTTCACCACCTGAGGCCACAGGTCCGCCACACCCTCAACCCTCTGCAGTTCACATACCAGGAGAAGGTGGGAGCAGAGGATGCCATCATCTATATGCTACACCGATCCCTCTCCCACTTGGACAGAGGCAGTGGTGCTGTAACAATTATGTTTCTGGACTTCTCTAGCGCCTTCAACACCATCCAACCTCTGCTCCTTAGGGACAAGCTGACAGAGATGGGAGTAGACTCACACCTGGTGGCATGGATTGTGAACTAACTTACAGACAGACCTCAGTATGTGCGTCTCGGAAACTGCAGATCTGACATTGTGTTCAGCAACACAGGAGCGCCGCAGGGGACTGTACTTTCTCCGGTCCTCTTCAGCTTATAAACATCGGATTTCCAATACAACTCGGTGTCCTGCCATGTGCAAAAGTTCGCTGACGACACAGCTATCGTGGGCAGGAGGAGAAGTATAGGACCCTAATCAAGGACTTTGTTAAATGGTGCGACTCAAACCACCTACAACTGAACACCAGCAAAACCAAGGAGCTGGTGGTGGATTTTAGGAGGCCCAGGCCCCTCATGGACCCCGTGATCATCAGTGGCGACTGTGTGCAGACCTATAAATACCTGGGAGTGCAGCTGGATGATAAATTGGACTTGATTGCCAACACTGATGCTATGTGTAAGAAAGGACAGAGCCGACTATACTTCCTTAGAAGGCTGGCATCCTTCAACATCTGCAATAAGATGCTGCAGATGTTCTATCAGACGGTTGTGGCGAGCACCCTCTTCTACGCGATGGTGTGCTGGGGAGGCAGCATAAAGAAGAGGGATGCCTCACGCCTGGACAAACTGGTGAGGAAGGCAGGCTCTATTGTAGGCATGGAGCTGAACAATTTGACATCTGTGTCAGAGTGATGGGCGCTGAGCAGGCTCCTGTCAATCATGGAGAATCCACTGCATCCACTGAACAGTATCATCTCCAGACAGAGGAGCAGCTTCAGTAACAGACTGCTGTCACTGTCCTGCTCCACTGACAGACTGAGGAGATTGTTCCTTTCCCACACTATGTGACTCTTCAATTCCTCCCGGGGGGGTAAACGTTAACACTATACAAGCTAATTGATTGTTATCCCTGCCTCACACTCTCCAGCTTGCATTTTTTTAACTTGCACTGCATTTTTTTATTGCTCTTTAATTAATATTGTTTTTATCAGTATGCTGCTGCTGGAGTATGTGAATTTCCCCTTGGGGATTAATAATCTATCCATCCATCTAAAAGACAAGGAATTTCAACCTATAAAATTGGGTCCAGCTGTCTGCATGATGTGTGAAAATGGACTTCATGACTGCTAAAAGCTATTTTCACTTGTGTGGCTTTTTTTCTGGGAATTGTGTGCATTAAACAGGCTCACATTACTTTCGATTCTCCCTCAGGATTGTTAAAACACATTCCCAAACTGACAGGATATTTCAGAGCAACACCTGACAGAAAGGCATTAGTGGTTGAAGTTTTACTATTGCAATTGTTTGATAAACTAGTCACACTTTTATATTTCTGACAAAAATTCAAGAACTGTCCTTTGAACAGTTTTTTTGTTCTACTGCTTTGCTCCAAAAGAAATGAAATGGCTACTTGCAACAGGATTTGCTGAGGGAAATAAAAACTCCAAGGGACTTGCTTCAGTTAAGTCAAACTTACACTAGCACCACGAAATAAGAACCAGGATAACCCAAATTCATGCCTTATGCACACAATTTTATTTTGGTAGGATGTTGAAATTAAACATGAGGTTTAAAAGCTCGTTTATTTCTTGTGCTTCATCCCGAATTGTTGCCTTCCTGGCAATTCCCCAATGATGCCAAGGTGACTTCAGAGTCAACAATTGGTTGTTGTGTCATCAAATAGATAAAATGTTTGTACTGAAAAATTTGTTTACGTTTTTCAAAAACTTCTTCTACATACGCTTTGTGGAATATGTAGTGATTCACTTACACACAGCAGTCATTACAACTTAAAGAACTGTGTGGTGTGAAACAGTGTTGAGAAAAAATGAAAACCTTAAGAGAATTAATAAGCATTTATATTTCAAAAATCCCTTAAGGCGGTCCATGTGCTAAGGTAGTATTACCCACTAACCTACTTAAAGTTACATGCTAAGGACTGTGAACTTGACTGAAAATATGAAGGACTTTTCTCTCAAAACACTTCCAAGGCAGGCCAATTCTAAATAGGGGAGCAGATTTTCAAAGTCTCAGATTGGGTCACTTGGGCAGCATGTACCTAAGGGGGTTAACTCAGGCCCACACATAATGCCCACTGCTCATGTATTTAATGACTGCTTTGTCTAATCATCATCAGACAGGGTTCTCAGGGCAGGAGAAAAGGCATTTTCACAAAGAAGCACATATGTATGCTTCTACATCAAATCCCTACACATTTTTAAAATTTAATTTCATATTTCATGATCATTTGTGATTATCCTTTAAGCATCTCATTTCATTCATAGAAGAACACAGAGCATTTAATAGTGCATAAAATTCACTATTGCTTTTTGTTTGTTATAAAATGCCTATATTGAATGTTAATCCACTATTATATGCATTTAGTTTATGAGTATACATCAAATTATTCATTTATAAAGCTTACATACACACAAAAAGGGTCAAAATGTGCTTATGTATTTCCCATGCAAATATCGGGACTTATAAAAGAAAACATGATGTGGTAGCATGCATATCTTTACAGCATCTCTGACCCATGTGTACGCAACATTTTGGAGAAACTGGGAAATGAAGACATCCTTGATCCACTTTTGGAAATGCAAACCAGCAAAGCGGTTATTATAAAGTGCACTGATGAATCGAACATATTACACCTCAAAAGTGATGAAAACTATGTACCCCGAGAATGCACAGGAGGGGTGCTATTATGCCGCGCATGACCGTGCACTCTCAGCTGCAGAGCACAACCAGATAATCTTGAAGGGATGTGGTGGGGTGATGATGCATAAGGTGGTAGGCTGCTCTACCAGCAACTGCAGTGCAACAGCATGGCGATTGCATATATAGTATAGGAGGCTGATTAACATCCTCCAAAAATGGATGATTTAGGGCGACTTTCACGTATGCACACTTACAAGCTGACTGGGATATACAAAGTGTAAATTGCGTTGAAATATGCATACGCCAGGTTTAATAGACCCGATTTTTCTTTTTTTGGCGTGGACATATTTTCATGCTCGAATCCACGCAACGTTTTATAAATGAGACCCCAGATTCATGTGCTACTTTAACGTACTGATTCGGTGTGGTAGAATATTTGCCTGAAAAAAGGATGCGCCTCAATAGCTTTTTGTGGACGGGAAGTGGGCAAGTAGCCTTCAATGTTTAGGTTTTCTCCTCGCGCAACCGAAAAAATGCTTTTACTATCACGTAACCAGGTTCCCATCCAAGGAGTTTTTGCGAAAAAATATTTAGCGCTTCAAATTTTAGATGATGGAAATGCTAATTATCGATAAAATGTTGTACATGAGATTCACTACAAGGCTTAGCTTCCTCGTCTCTGCTATTCTTCCCCGACAGCTGCAAACGTCTTACGGTTCTGAACAGATCGCCCTGGTAGTGTAAACGATGTGGTAGGAAGCGGGGAGGATGTTGCTTTTCTTTTGTGATTGGTCTGTGTCGACTGAGCTATGTTTGCTGCACAATAAAATATCTTTAGATGGGCAGCATGTTATATTTCAGTCACCCAAATTCTAAATGATTGCTCATTGCCAATTTATTATTGGTAACATGAAATGTCAAGGCTTTAAGTTGATTAATTTGTGTACGTTTGTATTTGGCACACATATGATATGCTCAATGAAGAAATAACTTGGCTGTGACTATGTGTCTCAAGTCTGTGGTGATGTGTAAATGGCTCATCTTGTTTGTTTAGCTACTATATAAGGTTTTTCATGACAGTCCTTTATTACAAATTCCGTATATCAGGTTTACCTGTATTTAATTTTTACTTGCACGTTTAAAGAGTTTACGTTTATAGAACAGTGCCTTATTAAAGTGTTTTGTTTTTCAGTGCACTGAACGTAGTAATAGCCTGACACCGGTGTTTTTAAGCTGGTTTTACAACAGATACAACAACACATAAATCTATACTTCTTAAGATGTAAAACACAATGAGTGCTGTGAGGCTTTCTTGTTTTCGAGCTTTTCAAGTGCCGGGATTCTAGTGCTGTCCTTAACTTGTCTCTGTTGACGCGTTTCGTTTACAATGTAGCACAAATAAGACATGCCCAATAATTACATTTCATAAGATTGCCAGTTTTAATCACTGTCTGTATAAGCAAATGAGACACTGATTGATTGAGACAATCTGCTTTTACCGTCAGTCAAGGTCGCACTGAATAATAGAACTCCACATATCCTCCTGCGTCTTTCAGCCAGTTTTAAAACTGCCGATTTTTCCGTTTTGGTTTTAAAATTAAACTTACCTGACACCCAACGAGTTGGCCGAATCCTTAGAAAACACAAGCGAAAGTCGCTTCAACTGACAAACGTATCTCCCGATTCCATTTTGTAAAACGCTCCTCAGAAATCGGCTAGGTGTCCCTCTAGACGTCATTTTAAGTAATAAAATAACGGCTCACTTTCAGTAGAAAATTTTATAACAGAAACATTACCAGGAAGACAAACATTGGTAAAGAAAATGTAAAGGTGAAAACATGTCACGTGTAGCAGCGAGAGTCCTCCATCTAATACGTTCCGATAGGAAACACGATAGTATAATCGAAAGTTGTACAGCGCAAGGTTCACACTTGTCTTGACATCGAATGTCAGATTTTGTGTTTTACTGTAGCTGATTCCATAATAACGTATTTTTGACCATGCTGTTTGTTTTTCTACCAGGTAATATTTAACAAAAGGCAGATCACACAAGTGCAGTTGATGTACTGTTGTTGCATTCCGGGCAGCACTTACGCTTGCATCCACGTGGTACCAAATGTAGCGCGCGCGGAGTGCTTTGCTCTGCTGTGCTCGCTAAGACTGGTAAGCATCGGAGTGCAATGTGCTTTTCAAATTTACTTTCTGGAGAAACAGAAAACCTGTAAACCGTTATGAGGCATAATTTATCTTTTATTGTTGCGATTTTGAGATCTGTATAGTTGATCGATAGCTAACGGTTACCGTGTAAAAGCTATTAACACTAAACTAATGGAGCTTGTCGTCTTTTAGGTTATGCAACATTATTGAATCGTATAAAATCGGAACTTCATTTGCACTTTTGTACACATTCCATTTCGCAAATCTGGGTCGCAGTTTAATGGCTGGTACTAACCCGCCACTGGCTTGCAAGTGCTTCGTGGAGTGTACTCACTTGCACGGCCACACTGGGCATTTGACAGCCACTCCAGCTCCACGTAATGACCGTATTGAGATGGAGGCAGGTCTCCTGAAGCTGCAAGGCATCAATCATTCCAAGAAAATTACAGTTTGTGTTTGTCTCGATTTACGAAATAAATACGAATGCGATTATTTATTTTTAATTGACTCGTGCTTACGTTTTGAATTACTTTTATGACTACTATACGCATTACGCACGTGTAAACAGGATCACCGCCTTTTTATTTTTGCATAAGTGCAAATACGATAGCTGTAGCAGTGTATCTTTGAGATTTCAAAAGTTCAAAAGCTAATCAGATGGCAGAAGTTCATCCATCCATTATCCAACCTGCTATATCCTAAGCTTAAAACAAAGGCTACAGCCCAGGTATCGTATTTACTAAAGTTTTAAGTGAAATGCAAAATAAAAACATTTCACATAAATTAGGAGAAAAATTCCATAGTACATACATAAAAAGGAGAAAGATTTTTCTTCCTACGAGCTTCAATTTTCAGTTTTTTTTATCATTGTTAGGCTTCTGTGAGTGATATTATGGCATGGTGTTGCTATACATGTTTCTATATGTGTTAATGTACTGTATTTATTATTATGTATTGTTGGAAAACTGTGCTGGTAGACATTGGCGTTTGCAAAGGAACACTCAATTTGAACTTATTTTACTACTTCATCAGAATTATAGCAAAGTGGCAGATACAGTATTTTTCACTCACGTGTTTGCTAATGTTGGGTAAGGCAGAACCTTTGATTATCTATTCCTATTCCATTCAATTCTGTGCAAAGCCATGCATTTTCTATTAACTTATCAAATACTTATATGAACACTGTGTATGTGTGTTTATATATATATATATATATATATATAGATAGATAGAGAGAGAGATCTGAAAATTTGAGATGAGAAATTTAAAACAGTTTGGGTAACAGCTGGGAAAACATTTAACAAAGATTAAAAGCAAAAGGGCAAAGGGATTCAAAAGGGTAAGACACTTGGTGAGGGATGGGGTCTTCCACATTAATGAGTGGTTCTCAAATGAACACTTGCAGTGGTTTTGGAGGTTTCATAATTTTGACCTGGAAGAGGTGGGAGTTTGTGGCGGAAATGGAAGGTAGGTGAGTCCTCTTCCAGTTGTCGAGAATCAGAAGTGCGAATGGAAGAGGTGATGTTAATGAGAGCTCCTTTTCTCTTTGACATGTCTTTGTACACATCTCTGACATATATATACAGTACAGGCCAAAAGTTTGGACACACCTCCTCATTCAATGTGTTTTCTTTATTTTCATGACTGAAGGCATCAAAACTATGAATGAACACATGTGGAGTTATGTACTTAACAAAAAATAGGTGAAATAACTGAAAACATGTTTTATATTCTAGTTTCTTCAAAATAGCCACCCTTTGCTCTAATTACTGCTTTGCACACTCTTGGCATTCTCTCGATGAGCTTCAACAGGTAGTCACCTGAAATGGTTTTCACTTCACAGGTGTGCCTCATCAGGGTTATTTAGTGGAATTTCTTGCTTTATCAATGGGGTTGGGACCAGCAGTTGTGTTGTGCAGAAGTCAGGTTAGTTGGACGATCATTTATTTTTCAACAGGACAATGACCCCAAACACACCTCCAGGCTATGTAAGGGCTATTTGACCAAGAAGGAGAGTGATGGAGTGCTGTAAATGGTCATGAAAATAAAGAAAACACATTGAATGTGGAGGTGTGTCCAAACTTTTTGCCTGTACTGTATGTGTGTGTGTGTATATATATATATATATACCAGTAATGGCGCACTGAATGATAACGTGCAGTGAATAGACTTGACTTGAGCATTCATAGTCTTCATACTCTTTCTCTGTACATTTAGCATTTGTGCTCTTCTTTTCTCCACCGTAGTGGCCCGCTTCTTCTCTTCTTTCGTTGGCATGTTTTCACGTTAAAACTGATTTAATTCAGTGTTTGTGTTGCAGTTACTTAGTACATTTTCTTTAATTTTCACTTAAGCTGGCACTTAAGTCTTCAATCTGCCTCAAGAATGATTTAAAATATGAAGAGGGAGGGGAAGTGACGGCAAAGGTGGCAGGGATGAGAACGGTGCCCATATGCATGTGCCGCACGGCCACCCTGCTGGCCACTGCCAAGATTTGATTCTACAATAAAATAAAAAATAAAAAGAGGAATAACCCTGGAGGTCAATCATCTCCCTGAAAGTGGATAGTAGACGTCACATAGTATATGTGTACCAAATTTAAGGTTAATAGGTCAAACGGTTTGTGAGCGACAGGAGATTTAAAATCCTAGACAGACAAATGGACAACCACGGTAACATATTATATTCCGATGCATTTCTGCTCATTTGCAATGTAAACTTTGATGGTACATAATATAGTTGAAATTTTTTGTGTTGTAAAGTACTCACTTATATAACATTTTATTTACTCCTAGATCAATTGCAAAAATATGGTTCATCTTTAAAGGTCAAAAATGCAGTGGCCTGTTGTCTTTCTGAAGAAACCAATCCAGATTTTCAAGGAAATGTTTATACCTAGAAGACCAATTTACTTCATAATGACACAAAGACAATTGAGACCAGTTAACATTCAGGCACCAGCCTTGGTGCGGACTTGTCAAAGCACTTTTTGGAATTTACGTTTTCAGAGGAACTACAAAAAAGATTTAAAGACATCTCTAGAATATTTTGAAAACCCATTGAATGTGACTGAAATTAGGCAGTACCTGAGATCGAAAGACATTTTGTTTTATGATGGCTACTGCTGCTTACATACTGCAACTCTGTTCAAGCAGCGATCTGAAGGTTCGGACAGCACAGAAAGGGACAAATTCTCCTTATTTATTGACAAGACTACTGGTCAATTTCTGTGTAAGGAGACTCTGGTTGAGGGCACTTGGGAGGACTTTCAGGATTGTATTGAAGTAATGCAGAAGGAAGGGCGCAGCTTTCTAAGTCCAAATGTTCTGGTTGGCTTTCCTGATAGCGAAGAAGAGCAAGAGGAGAAGGAGATGGATCGTCGGGAGATGCAACAAATCTGGTCTAACTCCATTGTCCTTTCAGACCTTCCTGAGGATGATGCTCATCTTATCAAGATCATGTTTGGGATAGGGAAAATCTCCAATGGGACTCTGAAGAAATTTGGAGTCCGGTTTTTTAAGCCTACCAAAAGCCTTGTTTTTCCATGGCTTTGTAATAGGAATAATAGTATAAAGGGACTGAAGCTACTTTCTGCTGACTGCCATGGTGATGATGTGGTATATAGTGAAGCCACCTTTCCAAAACCTAATGCTTACCACAATCTGTTTGGCCTTAGTTTAGTTGGACCCAAGGATAATGAAGTTGTTTTGACAGGTCAGGAAATTGATGCAATGGCAGTCAGCCAGGCCACTGGTCTGCCTAGTGTGGCTTTACCTAAGGGGGTTAGTTGTCTCCCACCTGTTTTGTTACCATACTTAGAACAATTTAGAAAAATAACTCTTTGGCTTGGAGGAGATCTTCGATGTTGGGAAGCTTCCAAAATCTTTGCTCGAAAGCTAGGTTTGAAACGATGCTCCTTGATCCGGCCTGGAGATTCCCAACCTTGTCCATCTATTGCATTGGCCAAGGGAATAGTACTTGGTAAAATTCTCAAAGCCTCTATCCCTGCTGCACACAAGTCCATCATTTCTTTTAGACAACTCAGAGAAGATGTGTTTGGAGAGTTGACAAACAAAGATCAGGTGTCAGGAATAAAATGGACAAGATTCCCAGAGCTCAATAAGATTCTGAAAGGTCACAGAAAAGGAGAGCTAACAGTATTCACGGGTATGTACAAATATATGTTAGGATATTATCTAGTGGAAGAGTGAACAAACAGTCTTTGTGTTTTAATTTAAATTTCAGTGCCGGTTGTTGTCTTTTATATTCATTGTAGTGATTCTTGTTATTTGTTACCTTCAGGCCCAACAGGCAGTGGCAAGACTACATTCATCAGTGAATATGCTTTGGACCTGTGTATGCAGGGGGTGAACACACTGTGGGGGAGTTTTGAGATCAACAATGTTCGCTTGGCCAAGATAATATTAACTCAGTTCTCCCAGCAGAGACTGGAAGAGAGCCTGGACCACTTTGATGAGTGGGCAGATAAATTTGAAGAGCTACCTCTGTACTTTATGACATTTCATGGGCAACAGAATATCAAGTAATATATTTTATTACTATCAATTGAGAAAAAAATGTTCTTTTAATTTAAATTCAAGCATAAACCTATTCAGTTAGTCTTTAATGATTGGAAATGTCTTAAAAAATATAGTACTAACTAAATCACACTTTTACTTTGACAGATTCTCAAGATATGAGTTTGAATTCAGGCTTGGTCATTGCGTACAGTTTACACAGTCTCAGGATATTTGGCAGTTTTATCTCTAGTACTCGAAGTTCCTTCCATATTTCAAACCTTTGAATGTGAGTTTGATCGGCGACTCTACAGTGTTGGATTGTGCTTTATACCCAGTGTCCTGTATGAATAAGCTATAGCTGTCAGTGATACTGTAATAGAACAAGCAGGTTCAGAAAAAAGGACTGAGAGGAGAAAAGAATAGAAAAACTTAGTAGAAATGTAACAGGCTGCACGTTTTGGAGCTAAACCCTCCTCAAACCAGACAGGGTGAAGAATAATTAGCTTCTTGATGATTTGTATGAAAACATGAGCTGATATTTGAATAACAACTATTGAAGAAAAGTAGTGTAATGATCTGTCTCTTTATCTTAACCTTCTTATTGAAACTTGTTGCCATTTCATCTGCATACATAGTAGATTTACTAAATAATATGAATATCGGTGAAGTGTTTCAGGTATTGTTCTAATTTTTTTTTTCCTCATAAAAAGATCGATTGATGCATTTTATGAAGAAAACTGCATTGCGTAAGTGGTTTAGATAGGAGACACGGTATACTCGGATATGTTGTCTGTATATTGTATGTCTTTTTAAAATTTAATGAGGTAAATAATGTATTTTGGAATTTTATTTTGGGCATCCTTTTTTAAAAGATAATTACTTTGAGCAAGTTTTATAAACCTTTAGAAAATGGATTTGCATCAAACATTGATAAACTGATATTTGCACAAGAGTCTTACCAAAAGGCAAAAGATAATGAATTGCACATTCAGTAATATCATTAGGAAACTGCCTCATATCAGTTAACCTTTGTTTACTTCTCTTCAAAATTACTGTTCATTTTTGCTGTTATTCTAGACGTTTGAATTTCTCTTTGTGGTAAAACTTGCTGTGCCCTGTTCCAGTCAATATTGTCATGCACTGAATGTCTCCAGTAAGTTTATCTTTTCTTTTTTTTTTTTTTTTTGGCTGATCATTGATATTTGTCTTCATATCTTTTATAGTGCTTTACAATTGTCTGACACTGTTAGTGCCAATGCAGGAGCCTAAGCATACATGAAGTATTGCATGATCCTCAGATGCTCAGATTTCCTTCTTCACAAGAAATTCATTCATCCCATGCTGCTAAAATAAAATGTCCTAGTCATCTGTATTCTCAGATTGAACTGTGAACATATACTTAAGGCAGGTGATGTGATTTTTCATTCAAGTGTGAGACGATAGAACTACTACTTACAATAGAATGCATTTCAGTATTGTTATATTTCTACACTATACTGAAGGGTAGTTTTTTAAAATATGATATATCTGTCTGTAACAGTGAAGTTATATGATTATGGGCATCTCTGTGAGGTTATGTCTGCACTACAATCAAATCCAAATCCTCATTCAGCAATCCCAAAATCGTCTTTTGATAAGTTCTCTAAGATTTTCAAATTACTCTTCCAAGTTGTAGAGCATGTGCTATTAGGAACTCACAGAAGTATCAAAGTGTTGGTCAAGTTCTGTAGATATGTTGACAAGTTTTTACTTTGTTGGATTTTTTGTTTTTATTATTAGAAATACTGAAACAATACAAAATGTTTTAACAGGTAAAAAATACCCATCTTTCTTATTTGAAATTGAAATTAATCTTTTTACTGCAAAATCTATATGTTGATAATAGTGATTCTTCACATAGATTTAATTAAGAAAATAATAGTTTACTTCGAATTTGAGTGCTGTCTAGTACAAAAAATTGTTTTATCAGTTCCTCACTTCAAAAGTAAAATGGATGACTTAAAGCTGAGTTACAGATTTGCAGTTAGCAGGGAGCAGGAATTACTTTCCCCACATACATTTTTAACACATCACCACTCCAAAGAGGACTGCTCATGGAATTTTACTTGTCAAGAAGAGTATTCACAATTATTCACTTGACATAGCTGCAAAAGAGAAATAAAGGAGACTGCAGTTTCATCAATGAAACAGCCAGACAAACTGAAAGTGTTTATTTTTAGAAACAAATCTGAATTTTCTTTTAAAAAATCATTATTAAAATTTGCCATTGCTCAACTTTAAAGATACAAAAACTTTATAATGCCAAACCATTTATCTGTTTTCTAAACCTGCTTTTTAAATTAATAGAGAAAAAATGTAATTTTAGAAAATGTTTAATACTTACATCTCATGTCAGTCAAAAGAGAAAAGTTAGGCACCCTGTTAGTGAAAAATTTAATGCATTTACACCGTATCCAACACATCAAAGTAGCATTGAATCTTGGAAGAAATTCTTTCAACTTTCTGTTACAATAGAACAAAAACAGATGAAGCAGTGAACATCTAACATTGATAGAGAAGTTCCTATTGAAGCTGAAAATTTCTGAAGAAAATATTGGCAGCACTTTAGTTTTTTAGGCTAAATTTACTTAAATGTGCCATTATTTGGTGATTAAATTTTATTACACAATTGTTAAATATAAATCTTCCCCAATACCCCAGAATTAGGATAGTTATTGTAATGCTTTATTAGCATAAATATGTAACTACAGTATATAGAGAAAAGACACAAGTATCGTGCTATTATGATATCCCCTCTAAACCAAAAGTTTAACAGAGTACTGCATTTAATAATGCTGTTTACTTAAAAAAACACTCCTCTTTCACAGCTCTGTTGTTCTCATATGTTGTTGTTATATATAATAATGCAACTTGTTTAAGGGAATGAACAAAATATGAGCTTTTACTGTGCCTGCTGGAACTTGATTCAGTAGATTTTTAACACTACAATCTGAATTATTAGATTCATTCCCCTTTCCCAGGAGGGAGATGTGATTTTGATCCATTGCTATCAGTTGCATTTTTATAGGACATTAGGTTTGGAATGTTGACATTGCCATATGGTTTAAGTGAAGGTGTAGAATGTATCGATTGGTAGTTTAATTTCTGAGACAGTGTTATGTCCATGTGTACAATGCTTTATTTGAATTCATTTTTTGCATTGTACTGTATGTAAAGCTTTCCATCAATTGCATCACTTCCTACTTCTGCAGTAGCATTCAGAAAGAGTTCTCATTGTTCCATTGATCCATCAATCATTGATCCAACATAAATTTTCATGTGGGAACAGTAATCTATCTTTGACATGGCTCCTTTTTAGAAGACCGGTCTGCAGTCACCAATCAAGATATCACAGATGCATTTGGGATGTGAAAGGAACAGTAGAGTACCTGGGAAAAATTGTGTGAATGCTTAGATACTAGAAAGACATTGACCAGGCTAAGATATGAATTTCTGGAACTGCAAGGAAAGTGGCAACCACTGCTCCACCCTTGCAATATGTTGCTTTGATTATATTGTTTTTAAAATACATTAGCCCTTATTTTATTACAGTGCACGTTAACTGATTGAAATATGTAAGTATATTTAAACGTTATGCTGAAAATGTGCAAAGCCTTTTTTTCAACTGCAAAGAATAATTTTCCAAAATTCTTCGATGATTTCTTTAAATGAAAATTAAACCACTAAAATTCCTCTCAGGTGGCGCAGTGGTAGTGCTGCTGCTTTGCAGTAAGGAGACTGTGGAAGATTGTGGGTTCGCTTCCTGGTTCCTCCCTGTGTGGATAGCGCTTAGACATATATAAATGTAATGAAGAATTATTATTATTATTATTATTATTATTATTATTATTATTATTATCTAAAGCCGAATTATCAAGTAGGCCACTGTTTTCCCTTGGCTAATTTTTATATTGCCGGTCCCTCAAGATAAATCAGCAGTTTGTGGCTCTTCAAAATTATAGTTATATCAGTACATTTTTTCTGTTATATCAAATATTATTTGTAATTTGACCAACATATTTTGCTTTACTCTTAAATAATAATTGAAATTTTATGATATAATCTAATAAACATTATATTTGAAAAAGCAATGTTATAATTCCCTTCAGGTTATAGATAACTCCAGATAACTTTTTCTATTATATATTCCCTCAGGGCAGTGACTGACACAATGCAACATGCAGTATATCTCTATGACATAAGCCACGTGGTTATTGATAACCTGCAATTTATGATGGGTCAGGAGAACTTCTCCCTGGACAAGTAAGCTAAATTGTTACTGGATACATTTTAGATACAATCTCTGCTTTAGGAACTTGTGAAAGGAATATAATTATTAATGCTAATCATGTGTTGTGTGTCAGATTTTCTGTACAGGATTACATAATTTCCAATTTCCGAAAGTTTGCCACTGACAACAGCTGTCATGTGACACTAATAATACATCCCCGAAAGGAGGAAGACGACAAGGATCTACAGACAGCCTCAATATTTGGCACAGCAAAGGTTATCTTATCCATTGATTTTTTTTTAATATTAATAGAATTGTCCATATATGAATGGCTACACTTAATGGAGAATTATAATCTACATATCTGTTATAACCAATATAAGCACCATTCACAGTTCAAAATGACATATCCTGCAAAAAGTGTAGTGTTCAGTCCTCTGCCCACACTTCCCTTGTGTGCATTTTGGCAAAATAATTTAACTAATCATGTTTTTGCAAAGATTAAATGCATAAACAGATCTGTCTCATGAGTATACAGAGTTTCTGTTGGTATACTGTGGCCTGTGCTTTAATTTATGGTACTTTATTATCTTAACTGCCCTTTCATAAGGGGCAGCCTGCTTACTTGTTTCATTAAAGAGCACTGCAAGCTGTGATGCCACTGCCCAGTACAAGGCACAGACAATATTTGTGGGTTGCCTAGTGGTAAATTAAAAAAGAAAACTTTGCTGTGTCTTTGCTTTCTTTCTGACCATGGAAGGTGAACACATTTACATTTCTCACCACAACTCACTTTATTTTGCTGGGTAAGCAAAATAAATAAGCACACAAATTGCAGTTAGTCTTTTCGTTCTCTTTATTGAAATGTGAAGTGAAACATGAATTTTTCTTTTTGCTTTTAGTTCGTCTCTCATCTTAGGCAGTATGGCCTTGTGTGTAAGGCTGGTGACACACTATTAAATGACTTTAAGTCGTAGAGCATGTTACATTTAACAACATTTAACTGTTGTCTTAAAATTGTCAGAATAGGGTTATGCAGTATACCAGTACTGGAAAAATAAGAAAAATTCAAATTTTTAGAGCACTACAGCACCAGCATTTTGGGATTTTCGGTACTGGAACTAAACGTCAGATTTCCACTCCACCAAAGCCCAGACGCTCTGTACAGTAGACTGGCAAAACATGCTGTGGACTTTCCCAGAACCTTAGGTTTCGACCTGATTGAGACTTCACGTCTGACCCGTTATTGCTTTGAGACAGCCTTTATGCTATCTTGAGAGAAGCAGTGCTTAGCGCGGCATAATGGTGCAGCACACCTGGAATGCTGGAGTAAAATCAGTGGGTTTCAGAGTTGCCCCGAAACCACAGGCTTCAATGGTGTTGACACTTCACTGGGGACTGTTCCTTATTGCTTTGATGGGCACTTTATGCTATAAAGAGGGAAGCGGTGTTTAATGCAGTGGTGTGGTGCATCAGGAAGGTTGGTGTAAGGGCTCATTTATACTTCACACTCAGAATGCGTACCTGCACACATCATGGCTGCCGCACGTTCCCAGCATTCATTTGACACGTCCTTTGAGCATGCCCTTACAAATTAACGTGATGTATGCGCGATTTGCAGTCCCAGCAAAAAGTCGGGGGATGCAGTGTAATAAAAGATGGAATGTGACGTCAGTGTCTCTGTTTACTGTCTACATGTGACAGAAAGCTGCTTTGAAGATCCCACGGGTGGTGAAGCAAAATGGCAACATATAAATGCATTCGTGGTGCTTTTATATTCAAGCGTTGCATATTCCCCATCGTAATGACATGATACATTTTAAAAGCCTCACATACCATCTTCAGTGCCGTCTTTTTTTTTTTTTTTTTTGCATCTTCACAAAAACAACAAAATGTACAGCTCTGTATTTGAGCCACAGAGAAAAAATTAAGGACACGGTGAAAAGGTGTATCTTATGATTAAAGTGGCTTTAATCTCAAAAATGTCCACTTTAACATTGTAGTTTACTTTATCAGTAAATTTGACCATTGTAAACATCATCTTAAAACCAACCTAGTTGTTAATTGCTACGTACTTCTGGGGTTTTCTCCTGACCTGACAGCAGCAGCAAGCTGCAATAGATCACCACACAGAGCACTTTACATTTATGATATTCCAACTCTCTGCACATTAAGAATCCTTAGGTTTATATTTGATATCACTTTCATAATGTAATGCATTAAAGTATGTATGTTATATTTTACAGAACAATCGTTAATTTCATTTAAATAGTGAATACTGTCAATAATTACACACGAGAATCTTCTATTATATCTGATTTTAAAACCATTTTCTCTAATCTTTATGTGCATTACCAAAATAATGGTATCGATGATTCTGTCGTAAAATTTCATTATTCCTGTAAAACGGTTTTAGACGCAATTGCTCCACCCAAGATATGCAGTAATAAGGGAAGACCAGCTCCCTGGCTAAATGAAAATACACGATCACTGCACCGCGCCTGTCGAACTGCTGAACGACGTTGGAAAAAAGATGGACTGATTATCTCCAAACAGATTTTCAGGACTTCTCTTTTCAATATTCAGGCTGAAGTTAAGAAAACATAGCAAGACTTCTTTGCTGATTTAGTATCCCGTCATTCAAAGAATCCTAGGGTCTTATTTAAGTCAATTAACGCGGCCATTCACCCTCATTCTGTGATGGGATTAAATAGCACTGTTCATTCATGTGAGCAGTTTCTATCATTCTTTGTTAGCAAAATTGATACTATCCCTTGTGGCATTGTTCAAACTGAATCCTGCCTTGCGCCCTGTGATGGCTGGGATTGGCTCCAGCAGACCCCCATGACCCTGTGTTCGGATTCAACAGGTTGGAATATAAACTTCTTACTGTTAATCATGACATTGTCCTACAGTCCTTTGATCAAATCCCACTTTCACAGCTAAAAAGTACTATTCACACCCTTAAACCAGCTTCCAGACCCCTTGATATTGTTCCACCACGTCTCTTAGTGGAAGCCTTTGATGTGTTGGGTCCATCCTTACTAGCGATTATAAATGATTCTATTAGTTCGGGGGCTGTACCCTCATTTTTTAAACATGCTGCAGTCTGTCCCCGTCTAAAAAAGGCAGAATTAGATCCTGGAATATTAGCCAATTTTCGTCCAATTTCCCAACTATCATTTCTGGCTAAAATTCTAGAAAGAATTATTTATAATCAATTGGTCAATCACCTTAACTCCAATAATTTATTTGAGATCTACCAATCTGGCTTTAGGCGTTATCATGGTGTTGAAACGGCACTCCTGAAAGTGTTCAACGACATCTGTCTTATTACTGACTCAGGTGATGCGGCAGTCCTTCTCGTCCTTGACCTGTCCGCTGCTTTTGACACCATTGATCACGAAATATTGCTGATGCGGCTCGAACATCTTGTTGGGCTTAAAGGGGCTGCTCTTAACTGGTTCAGGTCATATTTAACTGGTAGACACTTTTTAGTGACTTTTAATTCCTCTTTTTCGTCTACTGCTCCTCTCAAATATGGTGTTCCTCATTTTGGGTCCTATTTTATTCTCTATATACCTTGACCCTATTGGAGCGATTTTTAGGAAATTTAACATTTCTTTTCACTGCTATGCTGATGATTCTCAGGTTTACAGTATATTCCTCTCTGCAACAAATCAACTCCACAATTGTCTGTCTGAACTAAGATCTTGGACGGCTAATAATTTTCTTGATCTAAATCAAAATAAAACAGAGGTGCTTATAGTGGGTCCAACAACTAAAGCCCAAATTGGTCTTGGACTTCTCGGCTCTTTCTCTGTCTTTTCCAAACCTCAAGTCCGCAATCTTGGTGTTACCTTTGATAGTGACCTCCCTTTTGAGAAACAAGTAAATTCTGTAGTCAAGAGTTGCTTTTTCCAACTTCGTCTATTAGGTAAGATAAAGCCTTTTTTATCTTCTAGGGATCTTGAGAAAGCTACTCATGCTTTTATTTTTTCTCGCCTCGATTACTGCAACTCACTGTATTCTGGGATTAACAAATCTCTGATACACAGGTTACAGCTGGTCCAAAATGCTGCCGCACGCTTTCTGGTTGGGGCAAGAAAGTATTACTTTGTTTCTCCTATTTTAGCTTCTTTACACTGGCTGCCTGTCAGTTTTCAAATTGATTTTAAAATCTTGCTGCTGGTTTTTAAATCTTTACATGGGCTCGCTCCTGCCTATTTATCTGAATTGTGTGTTTTATACCAGCCATCCAGAGTACTTAGATCTTCTGGTCAGTTGTCTCTTGTTGTCTCTTGTACCAAGTGTAAAACCAAGGGGGACAGGGCTTGTACAGCTGCTGCGTCTCGCCTGAGGAACTCTTTACCTCATTACATAAAGGAGTCGTCTACAATTGAACTGTTCAAAACAAGATTAAAAACTCATTACTATTCACTTGCATTCCGTGACCTTCAGTAATACTGATGGTTTTCTCTTTGTGATTATATAACATTATTTCTATTTATTATGTATTTTATTTTATGTTCATATATTTTACTTCTATTTATGTTTTTATGTTAATAGTTTTGTTTTTCTTTTATTCTATTATTGTAAAGCACTTTGGCCACAGCATTACTATGTTGTTTTAAATCTATACTAATAAAAGGCAAAGCCCTCACCTACTCACTCACTCACTCACTCACTCACTCACTCACTCACTCACTGACTCATCACTAATTCTCCAACTTCCCGTGTAGGTAGAAGGCTGAAATTTGGCAGGCTCATTCCTTACAGCTTGCTTACAAAAGTTAGGCAGGTTTCATTTCGAAATTCTACGCGTAACGGTCATAACTGGAACCTACTTATGTACACATATACCGGCCATAGCCTGCAGCTCGGTCGCCGTGTAAGGCAGAGTTGCGTCCCTCATCGTCATGCCTCCCATGTAATTGAGTGCCTGCCCATATAAGGCCGTCCGTCAGCGGCAATCCAATAGAAACACTCTGCCGCTAAATATTCACGGGTGAAGGACTGTGCTTATGCAAACTAAGATGAGATGGTCAGGGTGGTGTTTGGCACAAACTCAGCGAAACTGCGAGAGAAACTTTTAAGTGCCGGGTCTTAGCTAACATTAAATAAAGCCGTGGACATCGCACAAGATAGCACAAGCACAGCTGAGAACCTTCGATGCATGTACACCGAGCGGCTCACATGAACTGACTGTGAACGTAGTACGCAGACAAAAAGCAACAACTACAAAGAGCGCTGAACAAAAAGCGCATTACACAATTGAGAAGGCAGCAAAAGAATATGAAGCGAGTGATGCATAAAAACATATACATAAGTGCAGCTACTGCAGAAACAAAGCACACGGTGGAAAAAGTCAATGTCCAGCTAAAGGAAGACAGTGTAAAAAAAAAAAAACCTGTGCATGCAGTGTGTGATGTCTCAAATAAAGAGGAAGACGAGCTATTTATTAATGCAGTAAGAAAAGAATCGATGAATGAAACCTGTTATCTTTACAACGGTTGACAAACACGGAATGTTACTTGAACACAACACATCCTCCAAATACGAACCTGATTGAAAGAAATAATGATAATCAAATCCTTGATGACAGCAACACTCATAACAGTCACAAAACAATTACATTGACAATCATGTTACGTTATTTTTAAAATGTTCCCTTTTCTTTTTCATAACTTCTTTAACACACTACTTCTCCACTGCGAAGCGTGGGTATTTTGAGATATATATACCCTAATCTACATACTGTCAAATTAACAAACCACACGCCGTGGCGCAACGCAAGAGGCTTCACCTCTAGCGCTGATGTCCGAGGTTCGATTCCTGAGAGGGAGTGCAGTGAGTGTGTACACCTGATGAGCCCAGAATTAGGGCGAAACACGTGTCGCGTACTCTTTGCATTATTTGACAGTAA
>JANRMT010062813.1:13306884-13348951 GCA_026402145.1 Polypterus bichir lapradei | reverse complement strand
GTGTGTAGATCCGTCCGCGATCTCCTACTCGCGCGTGCGTGACAATATATATATTTAATATGTATTTTTTTTTTTTTATTTCAGGCTAGTCAAGAAGCAGACAATGTGTTAATTCTTCAGGAGAAAAAGTTAGTGACGCGTCCTGGGAGGCGATTTCTACAAGTGGCAAAGAATCGCTTTGATGGAGATGTTGGTGTTTTTCCTCTGGAATTTAATAAAATCTCCCTTACTTTTTCTCCAACAACGGGAAAAATAAAATTGCGCAAGTCCAAAGAGGAAACATTAGAGAAGCCATTGCAGGCAGATTTCACAGAAAAAGAGGGAAAGAAGAAGAAAAAGAAGAAAGATTTAGAGGTGAACACTGATTAAATAAAGTGACAAAGATTTTTTACAAACTACAGCTAATAGTAATAATCTGCTGTGAACTGGAAGTTTTTTGACAGTTCCCTAGTTTGAAGAATGGCTTGTCTAATTGGAAATGAGTTACTTTTTTGTGACAAAGGAGAAAATACTTTTCAGGAAAAAGTAAGCATACAGCTTGGAAAATAGAAACTCAGAGATGATTTTGGAAGCATGTATGTACTTTGTATGCTATGTATGAATGAATTATTTCCTTTTTTAGGAATTGTAAATTTTGATATTTTGAGATGTACGCTTTGGTCTCAAATACCCCTGATTTTACAGGAGTTTTTAGAGAGCACAGTGGTTTCTGTCTGAATGTTTCAGAAAAATAAACTGATTGAGACCAAGAATATGTATTCTTTACTAAAGTATAAAATAATCTAATTATGACAGTTTGCTGACCTAAGACAGCACTGAAGAATGAAATGTACTGTAACCATTGAGTAAGGGTATTCATGAAGTATTTTACCCTTAAGTAACCCAAAAAAAAACTTTTATAAGACATCAGTTAGTGGTGTGGTACCTTGGCACTGAAATTCTGTATTTTTATTTTTATTTTATTTTTTTAAAATGCTCTTGCCCAATGATCTTCAACAGTAGATAACTGGCATTCAGTTGTTTATATTAGAAAATAATAGATTCCATGGTAGAGCATCATAAAGTTAGTTCTAGAGAATTTGCATTTTATGAATTTTTAACTCTTTCAGGTAATACTGTGAAATTATATTTTGTTTTTTTCATATTTATAAGAATTTTTACTTAATGTGGTTACCTCTTTTTTTTTTTTAAACTGTTTTGTCTGCTATGTTATTTGGCCTAAAGAGTATCATGCCTTTTTAATTGCTTTGTATTGCAGCACCAATTTTCTCCACAGTGGGGCAGCAAAGCACTTTGCTTTAAAACACAATACTTTGGCATTTCCTATAACAGATGGGAGGTCATTTCCAATTTGCTTGGGTGGCTGCAGAGAGATTAGTGTCAGGATATGCAGCACATCTTGCAAGGTCAACAAAGGACAAACACAAAATTAAAGTGGAGATTCAGAAAAGCACATGAGTGTGGCAGTTTTTGTTTGGATAAATCAGGTAGTCTTAATTTTTTATACTTCTTGTCCACAGCCAGGTTTATTTAAATGGCATAAAACAAATCATATTATTTAACAGTCATTGTATATGAATACAAATCTGTAATGTACATCAGAATACCAAATATTAAAAAATTAATTAGGTGTGGGAATAGCATTTTTAAAATTCAATAGAAAAAAACATTGATTTTCAGCCTTAATTTAATGTTGAGGATGAAGAAAATTCACAGATGAACTAAGGCACAGCGTTCCAAAGATAATTAGGTAATTGTGGTAATGCTGAACTAGGAAACGGCAGCCTCATTTGCTTCAGATGGTTTTATAACTCCCTATAATCATTTTGCTCTGTTTTCAATTTATGCCTATTATGCTATAAAGTAGACATTGAGTAGTTCCATTGAGAAAATGAAAAACTTAGACACCCTGTTCTGGAGTGTTAATTAAGCTAGTGAGAGTACTAATATGACGTACATTTAATCAAAGTGTATTTTAGATTCTGTTCATTAATATGTTGTGTAAGACACATTAACTTGGGAAAGTCACACTGCAGGAGTTGAGCTTTTAACTCATTCAGATTACATTTCGGAAAATTATCAGGCCGTTTTCTGTTGTTAACATGGGTAAAATGAAACCATTTCAAAACATTATTTGTGTTTTAAATAATGTGATACCATTTGCAGTGACTTTGTAGAAGATTAGATGCTTAAAGCACACTGGAGAATGCTGAGACACTTTCTGAAACCATTTCGAACCTGCTAGAAAAGTCCAGTTTTTTATCACCCGGTAATTCTTTCCTTTAAATTAATTTCATACTTAAACTTCTTTTCATTTCTGCAAGACAAATGACCTAAGAGAATGAACCTCTTTTTATTCTGTGTAATACAGTAGTACTGATCAGTATTGTTTAGTAGCATTTTACATCACAAGGTCCTGTCCAAAGTTGATTCCTGACTTGTGTCAAATGAAGCAGTGTTAGGCTTTGGGGTAACACAACCCTCTAGTAAAAAATTTGGTTTAGATTGTGGATGGTCAATGTGTCCATTTCTATGGGTTCAGTTCTACTGCTGAAAAGATCTGGTCACAGGAGACAGTATGCTTCCTTTGAGGAGCAGGTTAAGGCATTTCCCCACAATACATCAGACCTTTTTCATGTTAACACTGAATCATATTCATGAGGACCATGAGAGAAAATTAAGGGCAAATGTGTTTAAAATGAAGCCAGGAAGCCCTTCTTCACCCGAAAGGTGGTCAGAGTATGGAAGAAATTATCAAATTATATATGGAGCATATGACAACTTGTAAAATCTATGTGGATAAGATACTGGGATAAGTCAACTATTAACTAAACAAAGGAGTTTGAACTGAATGCACTCTCTTAGCAGTTTTCTCAGACTTTTAATGTTATTACGTTAATGCTTAATTCATCTCTGAATGAAAGACTGAATAAAGAACTTTGATGTAAAAAGGTATGCTAGCATTATTGTAAGCATAAAGCAAACTGAATCATTTAAATTAATAAAGTACTTAATTTAAAGTCATGATTCAGACACACAGATCATTCAGTGTGCCCCACCAGAACTATTTGAACCATTTTTTTTCAGTTTGCAATCAGTTGTGGTGAATGAAGGTTTATCTTTGTAGCCGCTAGGCCTCTAGGTGACACAGCCTGACAGTGTAAATGAGGTTTTCTTTACATATGGTATTATTAATGTAATGAACCCAACTTGGTTTCCACTCATGTTCAAACTGAAATTAAGTTGAATAAGCTTCCCATATATACAGGTTTATAGGGTCAAATTGTCACATGTACAGAGAACAAAGATTGCAAATATGTCATGTATATTGGGGTACCTTCTAGAAGTCCCTCAGAATTGAAGGTTAAGTGAAATGAAAGCCTAATTTATTCAAATTCACAAAATACAAATAAATGTGGGGTGTAAAGGCAAATTAGGAACCACATTAAGAAACTTTCTTACTTTCACCTCCGTAACATATCCCGTGTTCACTCATTCCTCTCCTTTTCTAATGCTGAGAAGCTTGTCCATGCTTTTATCACATCCCGCATTGATTATTGTAACTCGCTGCTGGCAGGTGCCCCTTCTGATCTTATATCACAGCTCCAGTTGATTCAAAACTTACACGAACCAGTAACAGCAAGCACATCACTCCCATCCTGCTTCGCCTTCACTGGCTCCCTGTGTCTTACAGGATTGAATATAAAATTCTATTAATAACCTACAAAGCTTTAAATGGCCTTGCACTAGGCTACATCAGTGACCTTCTCCATCACTATGCTCCTGTTCACCTACTAAGGTCCTCTGATTCTGGTAATCTTGTTGTACCCCACACTAACCTGCACTCTATGGGTGACAGCGCTTTCAGCTCCATAGCACCCAGACTTTGGAATGACCTACCGAAATTAATTAGATCAGCTGACTCCATTCATTCTTTTAAAAAGCATCTTAAAACTCATCTATTTAGGTAGGCTTTTAACTTAACTTAACATTCTGCCCTTTCTTTCAGTGAACCTCTCTGTCCAGGTGCTCAGGATAATTTGTGTGTCTTTTATATCACAAATTAGGTTATTTGTTAGGTTTTTCTTTTAGTATTGAATTTAGTATTTTACTCTGGTTTATTGTCCGTTATTCTATTTAATGCTTTGTTATCTGTTTCATTGTTCTATTCAGGAACTATCCAATGTTACATATACCCTGCTTTTTTTTTTCTTTTTTCTAAGACTCTGTGAAGCGCTTTGAGTATGGGAAAGGCATTATATAAATAAAATGTATTATTATTATTAACTCAGTGGGTGGCTTATTCAGTTATTTAAATCAGAAACACTCATCAAACACTCTCTGTCACCTTTTACTTATCTCTCTCTTACTACTTAACCATTAGTAAATGATCTCTTCCATCACAATTACAGGCTTTGTAAGCATTACAATGTTAAAACCCTTTGTTACTATTGGACTCAGGTAATGCCAAACACCAGTGCATTCACATGGTCTCATGTTCTTCAACCTGATCCTCAGTTTAGAAGAACAGGCATGAATAGCCATTGGTAGTTTGTCAGCTGCAAACAACAGAGGTTGCTCATGTAGCATCCCCAAACCCTAATGAAGATTCACTATATGAAATTCACTATAATTCAGATTTCTTATATAAATAAGCCTGCTTACACTGCTTCAACTCTTTGCTTTCAAGGCCACCTTTCCTGTTTATCTCATGTGAGTAAAATGTGTAAGTAAATGTGCAAGTAATGTGCTGTAGGACTTTGGTGAACATGTTTCAGGCATTTTCATTTAGTAGGTTTGTTTTCATAATGGTTAATGTACCTCAAAAAGAAAATGAATATTAATATACCCGAGATCTTTTTTTGATTGTGTTATTACTATAATACAAACAGCACTGCAACATGAGTCAAACATAGCCTTTATGTATTATTGTAGTGTATGGTTGATGGTGCTAACTATACTGGAGTTTTCTCAGGTTTTGGAGACTCAGAACTTCACTCAACAAGTGATGTGGAAGTATGGGTAATGAGTAAATCAGGTAAACTGATTTGTGTTTTCTATTGAGTTCTGTATTGTAAATTATTATTGTTCATTATCATCCACATTTTTACACTCTCAGCACTGTCCTGTCTTCCTGATACTACATTGACAAGGCTTCTGGATTTGATGTGCCTTTAAACCCCTTCCTGGGTCACTTTCAGGCCAGAGGCAGACTGATGATATGTTCCCAGTTGTAGACATTATTATTCTATAGGCAGTGTGTCTTCTAGTGCTCAGGTGGATTTGTCACCTTTGAGGTTTATTTCTTGGCATCTCTGTCCATTTTATCCTTCTTTTTTAACAGAAAGTCAGGTAATCTTGACATCTGTTAGGTCGACTACTCTCTAATGCCGGAGCATTTTGTACTTCTGTCTAGGCTGCTTCTCTCCTCCCTCATGTATTTTAGTGCCCCTGTCTGCTGTTATTTTAGGCTTAGCATACATGGTGCATTATAGTGCCAGTACTGATGGAGCAGCATACAAAATATAAAAATGGTGTGAGACTTCTTAAAGATCCATAGACCAGACCATGGCCCTCCCTCACCAGCATTGGAAAGGCCACACCTTGGGCAGCCTGGCCTTCCATCTCCACAGATAAGCTTCGAGCCTGGCCGGGCTCCTAAAATAGGAACAAGATTTTAAAGTTCAAATAAGTTTTAATGTCCCAAAATATATCAAAATGCCTCTCAAGGGAAATGAAAAAAACAATAAAAACCTTGAGAAAAAAGCCCACAAAGAGTCTTTAAAAAAGAAGAATCTATATATATAATATATATATACCTTGTATTATGTATAAATTAAGCCAGAGAATGTTAATTTTTACTATTAATATGGCCTGTTTAATGCTTTAAAAAATATTGTTGCATCCAGAGTGAATGTGTCAGCCATTGCTTTGGTCAGGGTGGCATTTTCATGTTTTTTTTTTTTTTTGTTTGTTTTTTTAACATTACAAAACAATTAATACAATTAATTAAGCGTTTACCTAAAGAATTACAGTTATCTTTAAATGGCACTAAAATAAAAGTAATTCTCTAGTACCTCTTTATATAGCTCGCCAGTCTGCCAGCCAGGTTACAGTGCTGACTGCACTAATATAATCACAAAATTCTACAAAACAGAAGTGTAATGATTATCCCTACCCATTAATCCAGTTTGCAGTATCTTCAATAATTCAAGTATTGCACGGTATCAGTTTTTAAGTGAGATAGCAGCTATGGAGATCTTTTTTAGCATGCCAGGAACAAGAATGTACTGTAGATAGAACAGTAATTTTCCAACGGCTTTTCTGTGGTGTCACACTTTTTGTAACCAAAAAAATCCCAAGGCACACCGCAATTCTACCATCCACAAAAGCATTAAATCTACACACATGCTAAACTGTCCAAAGGGATGGGAGAGAGGGCAGCAAAAAAGTAGCTCTGAGAATGCCATTCACAACAGTACTTAGTGAGCACGTTGGACACGTTTTCCAGCTGTTCTGTCCATCGTCCTCTCTCTGCCTCACTCCACTGACCCAGATGGACCCCTGACTGCTAAAGTGCTCTCTAAGTGCTGTGTCTGCAAAATTGCAATCACAAAGCTACTTTTATGTCGGCTTCTCCAGGTAGTCTCGTCCTTGTCAGACAGGTCTCAGCCACCTGAGGAGCATGTCTCTCTCAGTCAGGTCTGGACTCAGGGGCACTACACTGTTATTTCCACAGCACAACAGTTGGAAAAACACTTGTATAGACTATAATTATGAAATTGCTGATGCTGATGAACAATTGAGGTCAGTATTTACAGAATTTTAACACAAGTTAATGTATGCTCATTTAAGAGGTTACTTATTCTTTCAGCAGTGCATTCAAAGTCAACAGTTGTTTCGATTGTTCAGTTTTTATTTTGATACGTCTGTGTTTCATATGCTATGCCACTTTCATAATTAATAAATTGGCCTTGTTTTCTTATTTCCTTCTTTTTATCTTTCCTTTTAGGAAGGCATTCAAATTCAGGTTGTACTTGCTCAAGTAGTATTTGTTAAAAGTTCAGGTTTAAGGTTATTGTTTAAACTATGCAATTTTTTTTAAATTCCTTTGTGTTGATTCTGCATTAATTTTGTGATTCAGTATTTATTTTTTTTCATGATTTATGTATTAATTTTATAATTATGTTTTAATGTTTGATGCCATTAATCATGATTAATTACATACATTTATGCGATTCATTTTTTTTTTATTTTAATTAATAATAAATAACAATCCATAAAATCAAGTCAAACTTAACAAAACCAAAATTCAACCTTCACCCAAAAGAAAGAAAGAGAGGAGAGCTAGCCAACTAAGCAAATCTTTGAAGCAGTAAGGACGGAAGAGTATCCTTTTCCCCCAATACAGAAGCTTACCCTAAAATGTTATTGATTAGATCCTGCCATATTTTTAAAAAGTTTTGATGCTCAGAGTGAGAATTTGATTTTTTCCAATTTCACATAGTATAGGACATCAGTTACCCATTGACTTAAAGGTGATGGGTTAGGATTCTTCCAGTTTAGCACGATAAATCTAGTAGTGAGGTAATGGCAATTATGATTTGCTTCTCCTTCCCCACTTTTAGCCTGTCTGGTGTACACCAAACACCGCTTTTAATGGATTAGGAGTGATTTTGACACCAAGGCTGTCTTAGATTTTTGTCCAAACTTTGGTGCACACCCAAAACACATGGCCCAGTGAGGTTGGCACTAGATTGCAATGTTCACAGGTTGAATCGTACCTTGGAAACATTTTGGATAATTTTAATCGAGATAAATGCTCTCTTTAGAAAATGTTAAGTTGAATAATTGAGTGTTTTGCACATATGTAGTTAGAGAGCATTCTGTGCATGGTTTCCTTCCACTCCTTTTCTGAAATATTAAGTGACAGATCCTTTCCCCATTGTTGCCTGGGATCTTTGAAAACAAGGGATTTTAAAATATTCTTATAAATTATGGAGTCTTCAAGACTGATCAATATTTCTTCTGGAACAGACTTAGGTGGAAAGTAATGAAATTTGGCAGAGTTTCTACCTTGAAAGTAGTGGAAAAATTGTGTTGATGATAAGTTAAATTCAAAGCTTAATTGCGTACAGGATGCAAAAATATTATTGAGGTACAAGTCTTTAAAATTTTTAATCCCAGACATTTTCCAAACATTAAATATTGTGTATGTTTGAGAGGGTGGAAAAGAGTGGTTGTCATATAGAGGTGAAATAGATAAGAGCTTCTCTGTCTTAAAGTGCTTCCTACATTGGTTCCATATTCTAAGTAAATGAAGGCCAGGGAATATAAAGAAGTACTGCAAGATTTTAATTCTATTGCAGACCAGGCTTCTGTATATTCTTCGATTTGTGTCTTTATGGTCTTTATATTTGCCACCCAGTAATAAAATTGAAAGGTAGTTAAGATTTATTTTTTTTAATTGATTCATAGCCCTAAATAAACAGAACCCAGGGAATACACCCTGGCTGAAATATAACAGAGCTCATCTTTTTGTATCATTACACTGCCTTACATCTTGTTTATATTTAATCGAATGTATGCTTAACTCAAGACTTTTAGCAATACTGCCAAAGAACAACTCTAAAATATAACTGATTCATTTACTAAATTGTGGATTAGCTATCAAATATACCTTGATGATCAACAGTGGTCAGCACTTGCATCATTTCTTGTCTGTTGGATGTCAGTACTATAGAAATAGAGGCCACAGACAGCAGCGATCAGACATTGAGCCTGTTACTTCAATTTACAAACCGAACAAAACAGGATATTTACTTAGAAAAATGACAGCACTAGGGTTTTTTTTTTTCTAGATTTAAAAATATTAATACAAGGAGTGAAATACTATATATAAAAGCAGATAGACTATGAAACTGGATTTTATTCCACCATGTCTTCAGTTCAGGCCCCATCTCTGACTCATGAAGTTTGCCTATGTTCCAACTGTTAAGATGTATATGTTGTAATTAAAGGACAGATACACAAATAAAAAGTTTGGACACCCCCAGGCAAACCCCGCCATATATTATGATGTCACAATAATAAGCACGAGTCCAGGAAAAGTCCAAGAGCCCCTGGAACCGGCAGTGATGTCATGGGCCGATGCTATGTTGGTTTCTAGATTGGCACAGGGGAAAAAGAAGAGAAGCATTATAAGACAATGCCAACACTTGGCTTGGTTTCGAATTATAAGTTGACAGACCCTGAAGTTGTTTCCCAGGCAACTTGTGTGAAAGTGTGTGCATTAATATAGCCCAATTCCATAACCTTTGTGGGTAAGGTTATCTACAAAATAACTGATTATTGTAATAACACATTTAGAACTGGCATTTGTGACCTCTGCCTCCTGGCTTTAGTGAATTCTTGGGTAGCTTTTGCTTTGTTTCTTGATTCAATCCATTTTTAGACTTTTGTGGCTACTTGATCACTTTGCTGTCATGTCATGTACTTGCACCTTTGCCTGTTTTTTGAATCATTCTTCGCCTTCTTTAAATACTGCTGTTGGTTGTCTATTGATTTTGTGCTTTCAGACTCGTATTCCTGACCTTGCTCCTGTAACAGCTGCTGAGAAGTCCAAATCCCCCTTTAAGCGACGTTATCAGCCTTCAGTATTGCTGAAGCAGTGGTCTTTGTGAGTGACCCTGCGCACTTCTGAGCTGACCTTAACACAGGTAATACTTATGTGGGTTTAGAAACCTGGCACTTGAGATTTCCTGTAAACACACACTATTTACTTGAAATTATAATATTTTCAAAAATTGTATTTGTTAAACAATTTACAATGAATTAGTAAGTGCCACTTAGATATATTCCTGTTTAAATTCTTGTAAAATCAGAAAAATGGTCAGATTATTTTAGCTATCCTAAAGTCTTTAAAATATTTTATGAGATAGAAGTATACACACGAAATATATATGTGGATATATATCAGCCCCGACACAGACAGGCACAGCGACGCAAGTCCTAAACACACACAGTTTTTATTATTTTCTTTTGCCTTTTCAGCACACAAATCACCAACCAATATGCTCAGTCCCCTCTCTCTCTTTTCTCCTCTCTGTTCTTTCTCTCTCTGTCTGTCTTTGACGCCTCCACTTCTCTCCTCCTCCCAACTCAGGCTCCCTGAATGGAGTGAGGCGGCCTCATTTATATTGCACCCGGAAGTGCTCCAGGAGCTAACCTGTCCTGTTCTGGCAGCATTCCCGGATGTGATGCAAGTGCTGCATGGGCACCGGGAAGTATTCTAGGTGGACCTGGATTCTGTTCCGGCAGCACTTCCTGGTGTAGCGGAAGTGCTGTGGTCCAGGGCTTTGGAATCATCCAATCGCCCCCTGGCGGTGACCATGGGTCCCAGTAGGGTTTATCTTCCAAGCTCCAAGCCCATGGTCCCGGTGTGAACCAGGGGGTCACCCTCTCATGTCCTCTTCTCCCGGCGGTCCTTTTATCACAGGGATGTCCTGGTGGGGCAAGGTTCCCAGTCATCTGCCACAATGTACAAGTAGATCGCTGACATAATTGGAATATTTCTCTTAAATAATATTAACTCAAAACAATAGGAAAGGAAAGAGAACAAAGTAGTTATTTAATTTCTTTTATTATACATTATTGCTGAAATGACCCGTGTATAATGATAACTGTGCACAAGTCAAACTCTTTCATGTTATTTCTCCATTGCCTACAGAATTTAGAAGATCTTTTATGTCTTTTATGTCATTTCAACATTTTGGGTGGATAACTCATTTAATGAAGAAAAGAGTTTTAACCAAGTCACAGGCAGGGAATCACTCAGGGTGATGCTTCTGTTGTCTTTTGCAATGGCCTTCCTGTTGTGGCAGAGGTGAGACATGAAACTTGAGTTACTGAAATCAGAGTTGCTGGTTTTGCCACTCAGCTAAAGAACATCTCAGATTTGGCCACTTAGCTTGTGACCTGGCTTTTATTCACGTGCTGCTGGTTACTGTCATGACAGGCTACCAAAATGCTGTTATATAACTGCTTTTGATGGCTGTTTGGTGAGATTGCCTTTGTTTTTTGAGATGATAGCAACCAGTGTCAGCAAGTGGCATTTCTCGTGGTATATATGTAATGTATTTTGACACCTTAGTTTTACTACTGTTTTCTTATGTACGCTCAGGGATAGACTGGCCAACTAGACATGCTTATAGTTCTTTCTAAGAAGAGTACAGGCCTAAATCCATCAGCTTTATCAGACTCATTCTCATTTTTACTGTATTCAGGGCTAGGTTATAATGAAAGGACACCATAGCCACTCACAGCTACCAACAACTTAAGGCACAAGGTGCATTATACTACCATACTCTAACTCGCTGAATATAGGAGATGGCAGAACAGGGTTAAACAGTCTTGAAGTTTGTAATGTGTAGCATTGAAGTACACTTAGGGACAACTCAGTCTTCTGTTTGTTAAAATTACACAAAAATAATCCAATTTCATGGTTGAGTGGCAAGTGTCATTTTTAAGAGCTGCCTGCTAAGACTGATTGAGGACAGTCAAATTTGGTAAAAAGTGATTTCTGAGCTAAGGGTTAGGAACATTTTTGCCTTCATTGGCATTGTGATGCGTGTCTGCACCTTTCACTAGAGACACGGGGGGCTTTGAGACTGTCCAGAGTAAAGCTTTAGACTTGCAGTTTGAATGGAAATAACAAAGGTACTGAAAGGTGGTACTTAGACAGAGTTAGAGTTGCAAAGTATTTACCCAGTCAATTTCTTGTGCCATTACTGGGTCAGGTGAGCTAGTAGTGGACGAAAAAAAAATATCCAACACTGTGTGGAAGAAGTGTGGTTTTCACATTTAGTGTTATCTATTAAGCTTAGTCTGAAGACTTGGGTCAACATAAGTACAGGGAGATGGTGCACATCAGAGTCTTGGGCGGAGTGGTAGCTCTGAGGCTAGGGATCTGCACTGGCACTTGGAAGGTTGCCGGTTCGAATCCCATAAATGCCAAAAGGGACTCTGCTCTGTTGGGCCCTTGAGCAAGGCCCTTAACCTGCAATTGCTGAGCATTTTGAATAGTGAGAAAAGCGCTATATAAATGCAAAGAATTATTGCTATTATTATTATTATTATTATTATTATTATTGACATAGACAGTGGCCAGGCCAACAATTAAATCTGGGCCCCTCTAATTACGAGCCAGTACGGTCAGCTACCGTGCCACCATGCCATCCAACAGAGCGGATTGTGTTAAATGAATGTATTTGCTTCACTTCCTTCACACAGTAGTTTCACTAGCTGTTCTCAGGCTTGTTCAGTTTGTGGAACCAATATATAAACTTTGTAAATGATCAAGATTCAAAGCAAAGCATAGTAGGAGAAATTATAACAGAAACTAATTTGGATATTATTAATTATTACAGAGGATGTTTCAGAATGTTAAATAAACAAAGAGCCTTTATTTTTCATAATATTCTGTCGGATCTTTTTGAGGAAGCTTAATATTTTTAAACAAACCAGAAAATTAATCACAAGTTTTAATAGCCAGAAAAGAGTCAAAATACTTTCACCAAAGCCCAAACACTAATCAAACTTGAAGTTTAAAGTTACACGCTGTAGTTTTCAGGAGCAAAAAATATTATTGAAACGCACCCACGCATTCTTAAGAACATAAAATCTCATTTGTTGCTTATTCTTAAACGATGGCTTTTATAATGTTGTGTTCATGATGTAGTCATTGTGAACCTACTGAAGCCACATCCCTAGCAACAGTCTGTTACATCTTGATGACAGTCCCACAAAATGATGGCACAGGAACAAAATGGACAAATGGTAAACATTTCATGAAACAAAGATAAAAATTGGCATTGATGAATAAACACCCAAGAAGGAAAATAACAAAAAGACTCTAGGAGGAAAATGTATTTATATAGAATACATTTTCAAATGCCATAAATCATAACATATACAGTAGTATACTTCAGCCAGGGTTTTTGAAAAGCACAGATAGGTAATAAACTGTTCAAATGTATTTTTTTACAACTGGAGACCAGGCAGGTTAAGTGAAGTGTACATACGTTGAGTCAGAGATAGGAATTCAACTGAAAACCCATTGGTTTAGAGCCCATTTCCTACTCTGCTATGCCATATGGCCTAAAACAGGGGTGTCTAACTCCGGTCCTGGTGAGCCACAGTGGCTGCAGGTTTTCATTCTGACAATCTTCTTAATTAGTGAGCTGTTTTTGCTGCTGATTAGCTTGTTTTGCCTTAGTTTTAATTGATGTGACTCAGGCCCCTTAGCTGTTTTCTTTTTTCCTTAATGAGCATCCAAACAATAGTGAGACACAATACGAGGTGCCACATGACCAGCTATCCTGAAAATAAAGAAAGGTGAAGGTCTTGGTCATGTTGGTCTTCTCAGGTCACTAAAACATCTTGACTGAGGTCTTAGAAAAAACAGAAAATCAACAGTCTGCTGTGGCAGAATGAGAGCAGCAACAAGTCAGGATATTCAATAACTGCTTTAATTAACAGCAAGAATTGGCTTCTCATTAAGAAACTGGTTGGAGTGAAATTGGCTGGAGTTTCACGTTCCAAGTTAGCTGGTCATCTGTTGGGTCGTTTTACATCTCATTTTTGTTTGGAGTGCCGGCAAAAGATCATTGTGTGGCACCTGGAGCACGTCCGGGTGATTATAAAAGGGGCCGCCTCCATCCATTTGATGGCTGGAGTCGGGTGGAAGAGGACGGAGCTCGGAGGAAAGGAGTGGAGGCCGTGAAGAGAGGCATTGTTGAGGTCCTGGACTGAGGGTGATTGGTGCTGTGGCACTGGGCTGTGTGCTTCACTTTGTGTGTAAATATTGTAAATAAACGTGTATGGGTTGAAACCAACAATGTCTCCCTGTCTGTGTCCGGGCTGTTCCCCAAACTAGGAACAGAAATACAAAGAATAATGAAGCTCAATGATACCAAGAAGGTTAAAGGTTAGTAATCTGTCTAGAGATTTTAGTGTTCTTTAGTGTAATTAGCATTTATTTAAAGGTTTTCATGTTGAGGACAGAGTTGATAGATAAGAAGATTTGGAAGTAGTTCACCGAGGAGTATATTTACATTTGTGCAATAATATATAGTACAGTATGTGTGAGAAGGCAGGGTGGGTTAGAATTTTTACAATGAACAAAATGAGAGAGTGCCGTAGTAGTGTAACTTTTAAATTATCACAATCATTTGATCAGAGCTGTTGCTACTGCCTTTAGTGTGGTTCTGTGGTTACTTACTCCAAAGGTGTCCAGTGAATATATAAAGTTAGGAGTGTGTAGGGAAGGAGCCAAGAACATAGCCAGTAGATGTGGTCACGTTTTTTTGGATGCTTAAAGTTATTTTTCACATGTAGGATATCAAAGTTAAGAGAGAAAGATGTTATGAGCATACAATTTTAGCTAAATTAACCAATGTCTGGTATAGGTTGAGTTAGAGTAACTAATCTATAATTAGTTTCGAGTTATTATCTGAAAATGTAATTATGAAATCTTACCTACAGGTTGTTTTAGGTTATGTAAAGATAGAATAAAGTGAGATGGCATAAACATTTTGACATAAAATATAAGACATTCATTCCATAAGAATTGCATGGAATGAATGAAATGTCTTTATTAGTGGTGTAAAAGAACACATAAAGTGAAAGTTTGGGGATCCATCCCTTATACTTGAAAAATGTTTGGTTAGGTTGGTCTTTACAGACATGAGCTCAGAATAGAACTGAAGGAAAAACAAAATAGATGCCATAAATATTTGGTAGACAGGAAGTGATATAATGGGAGAATGGCATTCTGGGAATCGGAAATGGCATCAGAAGGAGGTGGGATCTTGAGGACTGGAAGGGAAAGTTATATTGGCTGTCTTCTGAGGACCGGAAGTGGCTTCAGGATGAGGGTTCGTCAGCTGACCTACAGGGAAAGAGTTAGAGAGCAGCGTCAACCCCTGGTCTGGTGGGAACATACAATACAATACAATTTCTTTTTTGTATAGCCCAAAATCACACAAGAAGTGCCGCAATGGGCTTTAACAGGCCGTGCTTCTTGACAGCCCCCCAGCCTTGACTCTCTAAGAAGACAAGAAACAACTCCCAAAAAAACCCTTGTAGGGAAAAAATAGAAGGAACCTTGGGAAAGGCTGTTCAAAGAGAGACCCGTTTCCAGGTAGGTTGGGCGTACAGTGGGTGTCAAAAAGGAAGGGGTCAGTACAATACAATACAATACAATACAATACACAGAATAGAACAAATCCTCAATGCAGTATAAAAATAAAAATTTTAGAAGTACGGAGCATAATTTAACAATGGATGACATCACATAATATGATTTGGATTTGTTTAGAGGCAGCCATCAAGCTGCCTCCCCCATTTGGCCATTCCACAGCTGAAATAGCGCTAATCCGATGAAAGGACCTCTCTTTCCCACGATTCCTGTGATCTTCCATCAGGGATGACTTTACCTTAGGCAGGCAAAACAACTTGGCAGGTGGGCCGTGGCACCAAGTGCCACATTTGAGTACCGAGAAGAGAAACAGAATAGGTGAGGGTTAGTAACAAATTATAACTATCATGTTACTTATGTTTTAGTGCTAATGACTAACAACAGAGATGCAGTCTATACATTCAATCAGCAGCTCTAGTCAGGATATGCTAAACTGAAGTAGTGAGTCTTCAGCTGGGATTTAGCAGCTGAGACCGAAGGGGCATCTCTTATTGTAGCAGGCAGACCATTCCACAGTTTAGGGGCCCTGTAACTAAAAGTTTGACCTTCCACTGTTATTTTATTAATCCTTGGAATCAGAAGCAGACCGGCATCTTGAGATCTTGGCCTTTTAATGCTTTATATGTTAAAAGGAGGATTTTGAATTCTGCCCTAAACTTAACTGGGAGCCAGTGTAAGGATTTAAGAACTGGAGTTATGTGTTCGTATTTTCTTGTTCTTGTAATAATTCTTGTAACAGCATTTCGGATTAACTGGAGTCTATATAAAGGACAGTTTAAACATCCAGTGAACACCGCATTGCAGTAGTCAATCCTACTAGAAATAAATGCATGAATTAATTTCTCAGAGTCCCGTTTATTTAGAAAGCGCCCTAATTTTCCAACATTTTTAAGATGGAAGAAACATGAATTGGACAACTTTGTAATATGCACTTTAAATGATACACATACACGTATTTGAACCCGTAAACTACAATATCTCCCAAGCACACACATGTGAAAATGGATATATTTAGAAAACACACCCTTCTAAAGAGGAACATACAAAGGCTGACAATTGAGTTACGTTATTCTGGGAAAATCTCTGACTTATAATGAAAAGAGTTCTGTTGTGAGAGGTTATATTTAGAACAGAGTTCTCCAAAATATTCAAATGCATAATCATTATACAAGTGTCTGAAAGTGTCTATGTCATGTCTGTACCTTAAACTTAAGCCAGTTTGCACAGACAATACAGTATCTGATTAAGGTGTTAATGGCAGTAGTACTTATGACGTACGATATTACCAACACTAATACCGGTGTCCTTATTTATCAAGCATCTCCGAATTATGCCTAGGAATTGCACCAGAAGTTTGTCTTGGACTTGTAAAACATTAGAAGTGGTCATGAGGTGTCCTAAACCTGCTCCCAGGGAGGAGTAGGAGTTCATGTTTAATAATGAATGACATCACAATTTTACTACACCTCAGCTGCAAAATGGTACTCCGCTTAAACAGTATGATCTATTGTAGTCTTCTGATACCAATGCAAAGGCTTCACCACCATGATGATACCAATAATAATATTTATATTAGTAGGAAGAGAAGAAGATGAAGAAAATATAACAAGGTAGGATATTGTGCTACGTTGGATGTTATTTTTTTGCCAGTTTACTACAACATCAAGAATAATACATACAGTGGGTACGGAAAGTTTTCAGACCCCCTTCAACTTTTCGCTCTTTGTTATATTGCAGCCATTTGCTAAAGTCATTTAATTTAATTTTTTCCCTCATTAATGTACATACAGCACCCCATATTGACAGACAAAAAAAAGAATTTTTGAAATTGTTGCAGATTTGCAACGTTTACCATCCAACCTGACAGAACTGGAGAGGATCTGCAAGGAGGAATGGCAGAGGATCCCCAAATCCAGGTGTGAAAAACTTGTTGCATCTTTCCCAAGAAGACTCATGGCTGTATTAGCTCAAAAGGGTGCTTCTACTAAATACTGAGCAAAGGGTCTGAATACTTAGGACCATGTGATATTTCAGTTTTTCTTTTTTAATAAATCTGCAACAATTTCAAAAATTCTTTTTTTTGTCTGTCAATATGGGGTGCTGTGTGTACATTAATGAGGGAAAAAAATAATTTAAATGATTTTAGTAAATGGCTGCAATATAACAAAGAGTGAAAAATTGAAGGGGGTCTGAATACTTTCCGTACCAACTGTATAACAATCACCAAAATGGAAAGACTGAGACACTCGCTCCAAATGAGAGTAAAGCCAGATAACAGGCACATTTATTTAACAATAAATGGTCCACAGCTATACTTTCAGAACAATCACCTTCCGGATATTATGCCTGTGAGAAACACCTCATAAAGTAACAGTTGTTCTGAATCTGGCCATGGCTATTGTGGTGCTGTTTCTGAAGTCGTTTTCATTCTTCCATTGTTTTTACTCATTTTCCAGAGTCAGATGCCATGCCTCTCTTCATGACCCCCCTTATTTTCTGTGAAGCTCCATTTATCCAATGTCCCACAAGTCTGTATCTGCCTTTTTGAACCTTCCTGGACTTGCTATGTATGTCCTCAGTTGAAGGGAGCTGTGTAATGTCGCATGAGACAACACTTTACCATGACAGTCTGTTGGGATATATTACACTACGCTGTTCACTCTTTGTCTTAATACACTCAGCATTATAAAGAGTCCATTTCTCTGCAGCTCTGTGGAAAAAGTTTGTTTTTTAGGTAAACTCAGAAATAACTACAGTATATAGATAGACAGTGTGATATATGGCCGGCCATTCATCCCAGCCAATACCTCCAGGCCACCAGATGGAGCCCTCCCTGTAGCATGGAGGGGCCCCGAATTCCAGCAGGGCATCATGGACATTGGATTGTTTATTTACAGCCCTGCTGGATACCATGGGGGCCTCCAGAGGACGCTACAGGGAGGATCAAGGACTATTTGCCTTACACCCCGGAAGTATGTCCGAGTCACATTGACAAGAGGAATGACGTGCTTCCGGGTTGAAGAAAAAGGACTTTTTATCTGACCCGGAAGTGTTCCTAGTCACATGGACAGAGAAAGCGAGAAAATTGTGGGAAATCCCCAGAAAACGAGCTGAGCTGGGTGGAAGGGTGGCAACGCGTCTGGGAGTGGTGGATTGTTATTGTGATTGATTATTTATATGAGTATTGTGGAGAGGAGGGTGCTTTGTGCACTATTTATTAATAACTAGCAAAATACCTGCGCTTCGCAGCGAAGTAGTGTGTTAAAGAAGTTATGAAAAAGAAAAGGAAACATTTTAAAAATAACGTATCATGATTGTCAATGTAATTGTTTTGTGACTGTTATGAGTGTTGCTGTCATCAAGGATTTGATTATCATTATTTGTTTCAATCAGGTTCGTATTTGGAGGATGTGTTGTGTTCAAATTACATTCCGTGTTTGTCTAGTCTATCCCTGACCATCGTATCTTCGTTGTCAACCGTTGTAAAGATAACAGGTTTCATTCAGCGAAGTGATGAGTACATGCATCAAAGGTTCTCAGCTGTGCATGTGCTATCTTGTGCGATCATTTAATGTTAGCTCAGATCCGGCACTTAAAAGTTTCTCTCGCACTTTTGCTGAGTTGTGCCAAACACTATTCTATCCCTGACCATCTCATCTTCGTTTGCATAAGCACAGTCCTTCACCAGCAATTTTAACTCCGTTACAAAGTGATCAAAAGTGTCGTTTATACCCTGCGTCCTCTCATTAAACTTGTACCTCGCGAATATCGTATTCGTCTTAGGCATGACAAACACCAGCATCAGCGCGTCTATGAACTTAATTTAAAGTTAAGCTTTACACCTTGCTTTCCTATTCGTTTGCATAAGCACAGTCCTACACCAGCAATTTTAACTCTGTTACAAAGTGATCGAAAGTCTCGTTTATACCCTGCATCCTCTCATTAAACTTGTATCTCGCAAATATCCTATTCGTCTTAGGCATGACAAATGCCAGCGGCAGCGTGTCTATGAACTTAATTTAAACTTAAGCTTTACACCGTGCTTTCCTATTGATATGTCCTCAAAGGCTTGTTCAGCTTCAGAGGGTTGTTCCTCTCTTACTGCATCAATAAAGAGCTCGTCTTCCTCTTTATCTGAGATATCACACACTGCATGCACGGGTTTACCTTTACCAGTCAGATGTCTCGCGAATATCGTATTCGTTGTAGGCATGACAAACACCAGCGGCAGCATGTCTATGAACTTAATTTAAACTTAAGGTTTACACCGTGCTTTGTTTCCGCAGTAGCTGCACTTATGAATATGCTTGTATGCGTCACTCGCTTCATATTCTTTTGCTGCCTTCTCAATTGTGTAATGTGTTTTTTGTTCAGCGCTCTTTGGAGCTATTGCTTGTTCTCTGCGTACTGCGTTCACAGTCAGTTCACGTGAGCCGCTCGGAGTACATGCATCGAAGGTTCTCAGCTGTGATAATAAGATAAGATAAGATAACACACATGAAAGGATTTGCATTTTTCTTGTGAAAATGGATATATAGGTATAGGCACCTGATTTAGAGTTTTTTGCTTTTACAATGACTTAATGACATCTGTAATTTCACAGAGAACCAATGGTTTGCCTAACTACTTACATGTGAAAGATGTGCAACTTGTAAATGTTGAAAAATGGTTTTACTTTGGGTCTTGTTACTTCTAAATCCTGTATAATAAATTAACTTGAACAGTATTCCCTTAAACATGTTGTTTTTATTTAACAATCGGTCAGCTTCTCATATCACATGCAGATGTCCAAAGCTGATGTCAAATTACACAACATGTAGTTGTTGGGTATGTTAGATTTGCCAACTGAAGTTGCTGAATCCTCACCAGACCATGTCAATTTATATGACTGAAATTTACTGAGCATGTCAATTTTGTGACTGCGTCCCAATCTTCCAGCAGAGTAATGCTCACCCTTTATCTGACAGTCAATAATTAGCTCCCTGATAAAGCCGGTGCAATACAAAGTTTTAACAGGTTCATTGAGTTCAGTAATAATCTCTGCCCCCTTTTCCTTTTTTCCATTCTGTTGTTGTACTTAAAACATCACACAGATGAGTTTCTTTTTTATTTGTGAAGTCTAAAACACCCGTGTTCCTTACTCCTCGTTGCTGCATTATATGCATTGTACTTCTGGGTCAGCATTCATTGGTGGTCCTCTTTAATGCACACAGAGCCTGCTCCACATGACTAAGGACAAAATCAAGATCAGAAAGCACAGGGTGTTCACTGAACCTTATTAGCTGAAATGTCAAAGTGCTATCTTACCTTAATTTGATAAAGAAGGATATTGCATTTGCACAAGAAAAACACATTTTACCTTTAAAGACAAATTAAAACTTAACACACTTCTTTTCCCTTTTCTTCAGGACACATTTTTTTCCCTTATCCTCAAAATAATACTAAGGAGGCAAATGAACTTATAACTAAAATACCGGGATGCTCATCAAAGCTGCAAGAAACTCATATACAGGTAATTGTAAATGTGCTTTTCTTACCAGTTCAAATAAACTTTATATCATACTAGAAGAAATGTGTTAAAAGGTGAGTAAATCAGCATCTCTTACAAGCTCAAATGACGATCACATCATGTTAGAAGAAATGTTTTAATTTATACAGGTGAGTAAATGCCTTTCTTACCAAATGGAATAAACTTTGTATCTTTTGTATATGTGGTTTGGACTGTAAAATAGATGTGCATATCATCATGCCATAGTTTCTATTTCCTCCTCAAAGGAAAGTGCTATATAGTATAAACCTTGGCAATTTTAAGTATAAATATATCTCCAGGACAACATGATCTAGAACAGGGGTGTCAAACTCTGGGCCTGGAGGGCCACAGTAGCTGCAGGTTTTCATTCTAACCCTTTTCCTAATCAGTTTCCAGTTTTCATTGCTAACTAACTCCTTTTCCCTTCATTTCAATAGCCTTGTTTTTAAGGATTCAGCCCTCTGAATTGATTCTTTTCTTCATTAAATGACAGCCAAACAGAAATGAGATGTGAAATGAGCCAACAGATGACCAGCTAAGCTGTGATTTCAAACTGCAACCAATCTCTTAATAAGAAGCTGATTCTTACTGTTAATTAAACTCGTTATTTAATTCTGCAGCTTGTTGCTGCTCTCATTCTGCCACAGCAGACATTTCTAAAACTGTTGGTTTTTCTGTTTTTTCCAAGAGTACCATCAAGATGTTTTGGTGATCTGAGAGATCAACCTTACTGAGATCTTCACCTTTCTTTATTTTCAGATATTGTGTGATGGGCAAAGGTGAGCTGGTCATGGGGCGGCTCGTTTTGTGTCTCATTATTGTTTGACTGCTAATTAAGGAAAAAGAAACATCAAAGGGGCCTGAGTCAAGTTAATTAAAATTAAGGCAAAAGAAGTTAATTAGCAGCAAAAACTGGTCACTAATGAAGAAGATGGTTAGAATGAAAACCTGCAGCCACTGCGGCCCTCCAGAACTGGAGTTCAACACCCGTGATCTAGAACATCTGAAAAACAGTAATAGGTGTGAACACTAGGGGACGCCTAGAGCACCAGACACAAGTGCAGACACACAGTCAAGAGCTTTAATAAAGAGATGTTTATTTGACAAAAATACCTTATATGGGTGACAATCCTCCAAAAACACAGACTTCTCCCCACTATAAATTGTGTGTCGCTCCTCCAGGTAAGCTTTGTCCACCTCCGTCCAACTCATCTTACCTGGAGGAGGTTGGGTGGCTTCTTTTATGCCAGATCTGGGAGAAGTTTATCTTGGGTGAAGAGGTGAAGAGTTAAATGCTGCTGATGCATATAGAGAGGAATGGGTTTAAATTTCAACAGCGTAGTTGCTTTAAATGTCTCCTTTTGCCTTGTAGTTCTTACCTTGTGTTTCTTAATTTGATCAGACAACCAAAGTGAATCAATATTCGTTTTAGATGTTCTAACACATCAGCATTATGAATTATTCAGGAATTCCTGATTCATTTATTTAACTGTGAAATGTCTCTTGCATAAAGATGTAAATGCATTTTACCTTCACAACCCAACACAGAACTGGTTTCTATAAAGTAGCGCAACGGTTAAAGGCACAAACCCAGTTTTAATGCAGTGCTCAGTGCAGTTGATCTGCTCCTAGGCTGTGACTATTGGTATCAGTGTCTGTTGCTCCGCCATAGCTATTCTCTTTCAGTTTTGTGAAACAACATTTGACTCCTGTCGGATTTTCTGCAATATTACATACTTTTCACAGTGAATGTCATTGCATAGAGTTAAACTGCATTTTAATAGCACATGAATCCCAGGTATAGATCATTATCTACGTCATTATGCCTTGTCTTTTGATGATTTCTTCCAGATACTCTGGTCCTACATTCCATAGATATACATTTTACTGGCCGATTATGTTTGATGACAAGTTAGTTAAATGTTTTAATTTTGACGTATGTAGGTGTGTTAGACTCCCCAGCAATTAATTTTTGAATTGGTGTCTGACTCCTGCATCCTTACTTCCAGCAGTCTGCCTCAATTTCTTTCTATGCAGAATTCAACAAAAGCAAACATTTAAGGAAGGCCCACACTGGTCGGTGTTTTTGTACTTCTCTGAGCACTTTGTTTTCCATCCAGTTACTGAGTCTGCCAAATACAATTTTAAAATCTTGGGAAGACAGAGTCTACCTCCTCAGCATCAGGCACAAGGGGACATCTGACCCAGGATGAAATACCAGTGCTTTCTTATTCCTTTCATATTTTCTTTTTTTAATAAATTTTTGCTTTAGTGATGAATAACACAGTAGTGGTGCTACATCACAACTCTCACAAACTGGGCTCAGTTCCTGACGTAGTCACTGTGTAAATGAAGTTTACACATTTTCCTTTTGGTGTTCCCTGGGCGCACTGGTGTTCTTGTACACCCCATATAATTATGTTGGGTTGATTATAACTCTGTATTGGCCTGGTTCAAGTGAGTGTGTTAGTGATCATGCTGTATAATGGACTGATGTTCTATCCAGGCTATGGATCTCTCTGTGTTGGTATGATTTGTAGGTGGTGCTGTATCAATTTTAATTGCCATTGTTGTGATCTGTCACCGTTATTTATCTTAACGTGTTTTACTTAGTTGCTCACATTAATATTTTTCAATGCTATGGAAAATAACAAAATGTCTGCACAATTCAGAAGGACTAACAGAAAAAAGGTGAGCTGAAAAGAAGAGATTACTCATCTGCACCTGAAGGAGCTCCTTATTTAATCTAATGTGCTCTCAGAGTGGAGTAGTTGCAGACAGGAATATGATTAGCTGCTGTCATGCCATTAACAATTACAGTCAGAGGCCATCAGCCAGACTGAAGTGCTCCATTGTCACTCTTGCAGGCTTAAGAAATAACTCTTCATCCATCCATCTTCTGAATGTGCTTATACCATGACAGGGTCTTGGGAGCAGAGCCTATCCCAGCAGAAACCAATTTTGGACAAATTGTCACTCCATCATACAGAGTCACCAGTCCATTCAACTTTCACATCTTTGAAATATGGGAGGAACTAAATACGGACAGTACACTGACCTGGGATTTGAACCAAGAAAACTGAGCACTAAACATAAACACCATGCAAATCTCAAATATATATGTTTATCATAACAACAGTGGAAATGGGTGGCACAGTGGCTTGCCATTTTCTCCCACATCCCAAAGACCTGCAACTGTCATCAGTGGGGAGTTTGTGCATTCATGCGAGTTTATCTACACTTTAGGGTGATTGGTGACAGGCATGGTATAAGCGAGAGTGCCCTGTGGCAGGCTGTCAAATCTCTAAAATGAATTCTTGATTTCTACTCCATACTGCTGGAAAGAGCTGTGGCTTGCTGTGACCCTTAATGTCAACATTGTGTTTAGAAACTAGATGGAGGAATAAACTGTGGAAATGAAAAGAGTCCAATTAATTCGTCATTATTGAAGAAGCCGCTGAAAAAGTGCAGTACTTTACATTGGGGCCAAACATTTTAAATGAAAGTCACAAATCTGTTTCAAAGTGGATAAGGGGATCCGTTGTTTTCTTTTTTTTTGAAGGTGTACACAGATAGAAAGGGGTTGCCAAGTGTAGAGCTTCACCAGCACTGTTATGTACTTGGGATATCTACAACAACAACAACATTTATTTATATAGCACATTTTCATACAAATAATGTAGCTCAAAGTGCTTTACATGATGAAGAAAAGTAAGAATTAGAATAAGACAACATTAATTAACATAGAATAAGAGTAAGGTCCGAAGGCCACGGAGGACAGAAAAAAAAAAAAAAAATCCAGATGGCTGGAGAAAAAAATAAAATCTGCAGGGGTTCCAGGCCACAAGACCGCCAAGTCCTCTCTGGGCATTCTACGTAACATAAATGAAACAGTCCTCTTTGTATTTAGGGTTCTTACGGAAGGACTTGATGATGATGGTCATGCAGACTTCTGGCTTTTAATCCATCCATCGCAGATCACCACCACAGAAAACCGGGAAAAGAAACAGAAGAAAGAGTAGGGGTTAGTACAGATTTTATAGCCACCATGAATAATTATTATAATGAACTGGATATACAGAGTATCAGGATTAAGTTAAAGTGAAGTTATGAGAAGGCCATGTTAAAGTAATGTGTTTTCAGCAGTTTTTTTAAAGTACTCCACTGTATTAGCCTGGCGAATTCCTATTGGCAGGCTATTCCAGATTTTAGGTGCATAACAGCAGAAGGCTGCCTCACCACTTCTTTAAGTTTTGCTCTTGGAATTCTAAGCAGACACTCATTTGAGGATCTAAGCTTACGATTTGGAATATAGAGTGTCAGACATTCCGATATATAAGATGAAGCGAGATTATTTAAGGCTTTGTAAACCATAAGCAGTATTTTAAAGTCAATTCTGAATGACACAGGTAACCAGTGTAGTGACACCAAAACTGGAGAAATGTGCTCGGACTTTCGTTTCCTAGTTAAGATTCTAGCAGCTGCATTCTGCACTAGTTGCAAACGATTTATGTCTTATTTAGGTAGTCCTGAGAGGAGTGCGTTACAGTAATCTAGACGATTGAAAACAAAAGCGTGAATTAATTTCTCAGCATCTTTCAATTATATAAGAGGTCTAACTTTTGCTATATTTCTTAAGTGACAAAATGCTGTCCTAGTGGTCTGATTAATATGCAATTTTAAAATTCAGGTTACAGTCAACAGTTATCCCTAAGTTTTTTACCTCCGTCTTGACTTTTAATTCTAATGCATCAAGTTTATTTCTAATAACCTCATTATATCCATTATTGCCAATCACTAAAATTTCTGTTTTCTTTTTATTTAGCTTGAGAAAATTACTACTCATCCACTCAGAAACACAACTAAGACATTGTGTTAGTGAAACAACAGAGTCGGGGTCATCAGGTGCTATTGATAAATACAGTTGCCTCTCTTCAGCATAGCTGTGGTAACTCATGTTGTGCCCCGAGATAATCTGACCTAACAGAAGCATGTAGATTGAGAAGAGCAGCGGACCTAGGATAGAGCCTTGTGGAACACCATATAGAATATCATGTGTCTTTGAGTTGTAATTACCACAGCGCAGTAAGAGTTCACAAATACTCAAAAATCCACATGGGGTTGGACTTTTATACCCTGGCTAGTCAAGAAAGGGCAAATGCAGGATCTTAATCAAGAATTATTGGCAATAGAAATGTTCTGTATTTAAAAATAAGCCTTGAGGAGTACAAGAGGCAAAGGAGTTGCATGACACAGCACCAATGCACAAATCCCAAGAATGGTCAAAAAACAAAAACACAGAGATCAAAACCCAGAAAATAAATAATCAAAAAGAAAGCAATAAACAGAGAACTTACCAATGCCAGTGCATTCAATGAACCACACGGGACAGCTTGTTTGCTCAGCCTTTATAGTGTTTGGACAGGTGATCCCCTCTTGGGGAGAGACCTACAAAACAAACTGAACATAACACAATAAGCAGAGACACATAGAAAATAAATACCACGTAAAACTAATAAGAAACACGGAATAATGCAAAGTATTAGCACCGGAAACACATGGGCTGAAAAGATTAGGAAAGGAATTTGAACACCACCTTGCGGCGTAATCCTGGCTGAAATATTACAGACAGTCAGAGAGATCCTGCATATACCAGTGTGGAAACACAGAAGCCAGCAGGGGGCAGTACACACAGGTATGTGTTCTGGGAGCCGTGGAGGAGTGGTGTGTGTGATTTAGGACATGTCAGGGATGCTCACTTTTTAGTTTAAAGAGCAGCAGAGGCTGCATAGGGTTGATAGGACTTGGGAACATCTCTTTAACCAACAAGTAGCAGAAATTAGTACAAAGTCACAAGAAACAGGATTAGTGGTCCTTTGAAAGGTGTGGACTGGCAAGTGGTCACTTACAGTTCTCTAGTACTGTTTGTTAGATGGCAGCACACAGTTCTCAACTAGAATGACTTGGACAGCATAGAGGGTACGTGAGATATTCTGAACGTCAGACAGATAGATTAGATTACATTATATTAGATATACTTTATTAATTCCAAAGCGTAAACAAATAACAGCAACCCACCTCAAACAAACAATAGAATTGCAAAAAAGAAAAAAAAAACAACTTCTGACTTGGCTAAAGATAACAGAGGAGTCACAAGTGAGGTATTCTATAGGTTTATTATTAAAAGTATGAAGGGCAACTGAGGGCTCATGAGTACAGGGATGCACAGCGCTGCTTGGTGGAGATGTTGGCATCCCGGGCTCATACTAGGATCTTCCTTGACCCTGAAAGTGATAATGGGACTTGGCCAGAAGCATATTGAAGCTGAAGTCAGGGAGAGGGTTTAGGATAAGGCTCAATTATGAGGATGAAGAGACCTTGATTAAAAGAAAGAGAAAGGAGATGAGAAAAGTACTGTTATTGACAATACTGAAGGGGTGGGCAGTTTGGCAAGCCATACCACTGCAGTCAAAGATGAAGTCCTTTTGGGGGCAGCCACAAAGAGATGGCATAGTTCTTCTCATCTTTCTGCTTACTGTGCTGTTCCTCCAATCTATGGATTTACCACTTACCTCTAGATTTCTTTACAAAAACCACTATTTTGTGCATATGTTTGTCTCCCTGGAATTACTCCAGTTGTGCCATGAAGAACTCCCTTTTATAAAATACAATAACACGAGACATGGCAAACAATATTTGAAATCAACTTGAGCCGCTTTGACTACAAAATAACGGATTGCACTGCTGAAAACACATTGTATTGAGCTTCCAGCTATTAAATTTAAATTATTCATTGATTTTTAAAAATGGGTCACATTGAACATTCAACCCATTTATTTTGTCATTTGCTGTTTTTTTGACTGTAATATTACCCAAAAGTGGAGATGAACAGCCAAAACTCCAGGCTGCAAGAACAAGTCTATTAAAAGTTACATATTTAATTTATTCAGTTAAATTAAAAAGTTAAATAAAAGGTGTCATTTTACTTGACTTGTCAGTTAAATTAAGAAAAGATTCCAACAAAATATTACAAAATCATTCAAAAGATGCAAACCTCAAAATCACACTAAAATCATAAAATCCCCCCAAAAAAAACTACATTTCAAAACTAATTACTAAATTAACAAAGCAAAAGCTAATCTTAAATTCCCAACACAGGTCCATTAAACCAAGAGAATAATCCATGAACCAAATCCAGTAGTCAAGTCCAAAATGCATTGTGTGAAGACTGGAAAAATAGCAACCAAATATAAAAAGATCAGGAGGCGATACTTAGAAAGCTAAGCTAATATTGATACTGAGCGTCGTGGACTAAAAGGTCCAAAGCACATAAATCCCAGTAGGTTCCAAAATCACTTACAAAACTTGCCCCCTTTTAACATCTTATTAAAGAAAGAAACCTCCTCTAACAGGACAATTCTGTAATCGGGCAGGAGAAAAGCCGTTTATGGTATCTTACTGCCTTAGAGGGAGCATTCTTCAGAAGCAGTCCGTTACACCATGGTCCGAGAAAACAAAGAGTAGAGGTTCATTTTATAATCTATTGAATTTACATACAGTGTTAATCAGTACATACATTTTACTCTGGTTGGTTCGTTGGTTGCGTCGTGTTCGCCTTATTTTAGGATTCAGGCCTACTGTTTTTTGTCCAGTACTTCTCTCAATATCCTTCAAATACACTTTGAGCCACGTCCAACGATAACTGCCATAGATATTGTTTAATTTAACAGGAGTTTCCGCAGTCTGCTGTGATTAGTCATTTGCACAAGTAGTTTTTAAGGTAAAATGTAATTTATATGGAAGTACTGTATGGACCATTCCATACTGATTTTTGCTTTTCCCCTTTAACTTGGTGCTTGATATTATTTTCTGTTACAATCTCTGCCTGTCTGACTATGGTTATGGTCTCATGCTCCTATCATTTCCTGGTTCCTCCATATCAGTGTGCTTAGAACAGCCAGGACCACCAAGACACAGTGCTATCTAGTACTTGTTGGATAACTGCATCTTTGTGGCCTGCTGTTAGATTAGGGGGCACTTTTAGGATTAAAAGTCAAGACAGAAGTAAAAAATTTAGGGGTAAGTGTTGACTGTAACCTGAATTTTAAATCGCATATTAATCAGATCACTAGGACAGCATTTTTTCGCTTAAGAAACATAGCAAAAGTTAGACCTCCTTATATCATTGAAAGATGCTGAGAAATTAATTCACGCTTTTGTTTTCAGTCGTCTAGATTACTGTAACGCACTCTTCTCAGGACTACCCAAAAAAAGACATAAATCGTTTGCAACGAGTGCAGAATGCAGCTGCTAGAGTCCTAACTAGGAAAAGAAAATCCGAACACATTTCTCCAGTTTTGATGTCACTACACTGGTTACCTTTGTCTTTCAGAATTGACTTTAAAATTCTGCTTATGGTTTATAAAGCCTTAAATAATCTCGCTCCATCTTATATATCAGAATGTCTGACACCCTATATCCCAAATTGTAACCTTCGATCCTCAAATGAGTGTCTCCTTAGAATTCCAAAAGCAAAACTTAAAAGAAGTGGTGAGGTGGCCTTCTGCTGCTATGCACCTAAAATCTGGAATAGCCTACCAATAGGAACTCGCCGGGCTAATATAGTAGAGCACTTTAAAACACTGCTGAAAACACATTACTTTAACATGGCCTTTTCATAACTTCACTTTAACTTAATCCTGATACTCTGTATGTTCAATTCATCATAATAACTATTCATGGTGGCTCTAAAATCCGTACTGACCCCTACTCTCTATTCTGTTTCTTTTTCCAGTTTCTTTGTGGTGGCGGCCTGCGCCACCATCACCTACTCAAAGCATCGTGATGCTCCAACATTGATGGACTAAAAGGCAGAAGTCTACATGACCATCTTCATCAAGTCCTTCCATGAGAACCCTAAATACAAAGAGGACTGTTTCATTTGTGTTAGGTAGAATGCCCAGAGGGGACTGGGCAGTCTAATGGTCTGAAATCCCTACAGATTTTATGTTTTTTCTCCAGCCATCTGAAGTTTTTTTTTGTTTTTTCTGTCCTCCCTGGCCATCGGACCTTACTCTTATTCTATGTTAATTACTGTTGACTTATTTTATTTTCTTACTGTGTCTTTTATTTTTCGCAGTTAGGAGACCCAGGTTCGCTTCCCGGGTCCTCCCTGCGTGGAGTTTGCATGTTCTCCCCATGTCTGTGTGGGTTTCCTCCCACAGTCCAAAGACATGCAGGTTAGGTGGATTGACGATTCTAAATTGGCCCTAGTGTGTGCTTGGTGTGTGGGTGTGTTTGTGTGTGTCCTGCGGTGGGTTGGCACCCTGCCTGGGATTGGTTCCTGCCTTGTGCCCTGTGTTGGCTGGGATTGGCTCCAGCAGACCCCCGTGACCCTGTGTTCGGATTCAGCGGGTTGGAAAATGGATGGATGGATGGATTATGTAAAGCACTTTGAGCTACATTTTTTGTGTGAAAATGTACTGTATAAATAAATGTTGTTATTGTTGTTGAATCACAATCACTCGGGGTCCCTTAGACAGACCCAACTTGCCCCGTATATCCTTCTCTTTTTGTATATCCGTCTGCTTCTGACTTGCACTTCCTTCCTAAGAGGCAGCATGGTCAGAAGTGTGTCCTTTGTTGCCCTCCATTTATTCGCAGGCCCTACTGTCACTGACTCTGTGCTCTCGTCACCATTTAGAACAGTTGGTGGATCATTCCTACTCTTGGAGGACCTCTTCAATCACCACTCTGGCTTCCTGTTTTAAAGTAAGTCCTTGTTGGACCCTCTTGCTGTCTCATGTTATGCACTAACCCTATGCCAGGCAGGCCATCTGTTACACATTACTAAGATCACTTTCAGTTGAAAGCATTACTGGGCTGTTTGCCACAAATCCAAATATTTTCCATTCGGTTCTTCAAATTTGGAGTCCCAGGGAAGCAGAAGATAACCTGCAGCAATGGGTGCGAGGCCATATCACTCTGGAAACAGGATCCAAGCCCATAATGGGAAGAGCAGTTTGTCTCAACACCTTATACTGTTGCCACAAATGTGCCCCACTGCAAAGTTGCACAAAATAAGAGTCTTATATTACACAAGGCAGGGGAGGCATTGATGAAATACAAAACAATTACTGCCAGGCTGCCCGTCTTGGACTGCATAGCCTAGAACTTTATATTGTTGTTATTACTAGGAAACATCTTGACCTCTGGCCCTCAAATAAAGGTGGTTCACATAGAGGAGGATGAACATTTCTGTTTTAGCAAGACAGAATTCAGTACGTAGCCTGTTCTGGGGAATTATTAATAGATGGGCTTGTGGGAATCAAACTTTTATTACAATAAGATGGAGCTGCTTTTCTTTCTGACATGTCACTTTGTCAGTCACTTGACTTTTCCAAGGCTGCTGTGGTTTTTTAACCGTCCAAAACATCTCAGGTAATAAGCTTTCAATTAAGACAAAGATCAAGGTTGTAGCCCTAGTTCGCTAGTACCAGCGTCTTGCCACAGATCATGTGCTTGACGTGCAACAGATGTCACAGTTGTCGTTCTTCCTATCACTTAGTCAGCTTCCTCATTTTGTTAACGCTCTGCACGTGTCACTGTTTTTCCTTTACGTTTTGCCTTCTTCTTTGGTTTTTTCATAAGAAACACATGAACCCTCATTTGTATTCATTCCTCTGCGTTTTTCATTCTTGCATTGTGCGTCCCACACTCGATGCTCAGTGTTCTTTGCCATTTCAGCAGCCTCTGTGACTTGCTTGATGCTCAGCAGATATGGCTAGTCTTCCGTTTCTTTCTGCCATTTTACTCTGTTTGCCTATCTCTTTGCATTAAGAAACCAACACACGTAGGTCTGTTTCCTGAGTTTGCAACCACCTCACAATTTCCACGATATCTGTACGTATCCGTAGCAGTAGAGCGTTGTACCGTGTTAGCCATAGATTGATACAGGAGAAAGTAGGGCGAAATGACACCTTTTATGTTACACCTTGCCTGATGAAGGGGCCTTAGCTGCCTCGAAAGTTTGCATTTGTAATCTATTTAGTTAGCCAATAAAAGTTGTCATTTCACCCTACTTCTCCTGTACGTATCCGGTCATACTTGCAATCAAGATCAAGGTTCTAGCCCCAGTAGGTCATGACTAATTATGTGACAAATGGAGAGACCTTAGCATTTTATAGATTATTATTTGTCCAGGACAGGAGCCTACCTTCTATCCTGTGCAACTGATGTAAGCTTTAGACACCTGTCATCCTTAATTAGATAAAGAGCATTTGAGAGTGTTAGGTTTTTATTTCCCGGGGGTCTACTGGAGTCAATCCCAGCGAACACAGGGCGCAAGGCAGGAAGCAAATCCCAGGCAGGGCACACACACACACACACACACACAATTTAGGATCGCCAATGCACCTAAACTGCATGTATGTTTAATCTTCAGTGTGCTGTCACAAATGATTTTCTGTCCTTCCGTACACCCTCCGCAAGTCTCCTTATCTCATCCACTGTCCCTTGGCTATTTTACCTTCACCTCTATAGTGTCAATCCTAATTGTAGCCCAAATTATTTCTAGTGTCTGGAGTTCCTCTAAAACTCTAATGGTCATCAGGAAAACTACCTCCTTTGTTTCTTATTGCACCCTAAGGGCTGAACACTGTTAAAGAGTTAGAATCCTGTTCCATGTGCACACCCAGCCCAAGCCTTATCTGGCCAGAGTCTTCACTCTCTGAGTACCTGGAGACCCACCCGAGCCATTTCATACCATTATGCCACCTGTGCAGGGCACTGCATGGTCGTACAGCAATGGCAGCTAAGCATTGCTATGGTATTAATAGAACTCTTGAAACACAGGATTTTTTTGGTTTAAATCATTTAAACACATAACCCCAAATCAGAAAAAGTTGGGATGGGATAGAAAATGCAAATAAAAAAAAAAAAAAACACAGTGATTCTTAAGTTTACTTTGACTTTAATTTCATTGCAGACAATATGAACCCAAGATAGTTCATGTTTTGTTTGGTCAACTTCATAAGGTGGGCAGCAGTACAGGGTTGTCGTATTTTTCGTTCTGAAATTCTCCACACCTTCTCTGGTGAGTTCTGGAGACCTCAGCCATCAAGCTGCCTTCCCCATTTGGCCATTCCACAGCTGAAATAGCGCTAATCCAATGAAAGGACCCCTCTACCCCACAATTCCTGCGATCCTCCATCAGGGATGACTTTACCTTAGGTAGGCAAAACAACTTGGCAGGTGGGCAGTGGCACCAAGTACCACATTTGAGTACCGAGAAGAGAAACAGAATAGGTGAGGATTAGTATCAAATTATAACTATCATGTTACTTATGTTTTAGTGCTAATGACTGACAACAGAGATGCAGTCTGTACAGTTAATCAGCAGCTCTAGTCAGGGTGTGCTAAACTGAAGTAGTGAGTCTTCAGCTGGGATTTAAAGGCTGAGACCAAAGGGGCATCTCTTATAGTAGCAGGCAGACCATACCACAGTTTAGTGGCCCTGTAATTAAAAGCTCGACCTCCCACTGTTATTTTATTAATCTTTGGAATCAGAAGCAGACCGGCATCTTGAGATCTTAATGTGCGCTCTGGTTTGTAAGTCATGATAAGTTCAGACAAGTAAGCCGGACCTTGGCCATTTAATGCTTTATATGTTAAAAGGAGGATTTTGAAATCTGCCCTAAACTTAACCGGGAGCCAGTGTAAGGATTTAAGAACTGGAGTTATGTGTTTGTATTTTCTTGTTCTTGTGATAATTCTTGCAGCAGCATTTTGGATTAACTGGAGTCTGTATAAAGAACAGTTTAAACATCCAGTGAACACAGCATTGCAGTAGTCAATCCTACTAGAAATAAATGCATGAATTAATTTCTCAGAATCCTGTTTCTTTAGAAAGCGCCTTAATTTCCTAACATTTTTAAGATGGAAGAAACATGATTTGGACAACTTTGTAATATGTGCTTTAAATGACATGCTAGAATCAAAGATAACTCAGATTTCAGGCTGATTCAGTAAAATTAATGGTGATTCCGACTGAGTTAAATGATGACAGAATATTGTGATCAATACCATTCCCTCCAACAATTAACATCTCTGTTTTATCTGTGTTTAAAGACAAGTAGTTCTCATCCATCCACTCCTTTAATTCACTAACACAACTAATTAAAGACAACATCGGAGAAAGTTCATTTGATCTAAATGAAAGGTATAACTGGGTGTCATCTGCGTACGAGTGAAAATTAACATGATGTTTCCTAATGATAGATCCCAGTGGAAGCATGTAAAGTGAAAACAGTAAAGGTCCCAGTACTGAGCTCTGCGGGACACCATATTGAACTTCTGTGTATAATGATGGAGTACTGTCAGCACATTTCTGTACATATTGGAATCGATTTGATAAATAAGAACTAAACCAAGCGAGCACAGTGCCTGTAAGCCCAACATCATTTTCTAGCCTGTGCAGTAAAATAGAATGGTCAATGGTGTCAAATGCTGCATTTAAGTCTAACAACATAATTACAGTGGAGTTTCCTTCATCAGAGGATATCAGAATGTCGTTTACAACCTGTGTTAGTTATATCAGTTACAGTATATCGGCTATTGATGAGCGACAGTTCTTGATGCAGTGCTAGCTGAGGGATCAGAGCTCACGGCTGTTCAGCTTAGGCTTGGGCCTTTGCCCTTTATACACTGAAATTCCTCCAGATTCCTTGAATTGTTTAGTGATATCATGCACTGTAGAGGGAGAGATATGCAAATCCCTTCCAATCTTTCTTTGAGGAATATTTTTTTTTTAAATATTTCAATAATTTTCTAACACATTTGTTGACAAACTGGAGATCCTCTGCACATCTTTGGTCCTCAAAGACTCAGCATTTCATGGACACCGCTTTTGTACCAATCACCTGTTTGAAATCACATCCAACCATCCATCCATCCATTATCCAACCCGCTATATCCTAACTACAGGGTCACGGGGGTCCACTGGAGCCAATCCCAGCCAACACAGGGCACCAGCCCACCGCGGTTTGAAATCACAGCATTATGTAATTATTTTTACCTCATTACTGGCCCTAATTTGCCCCGTCCCAGCTTTTTTTGGAATGTGTTGCAGGCCTGAAATGTAGGAATGCAAGTATGTATAACAAATGAAATGAATTTGACCAGACAAAACATGAAATATCTCGGGTCTGCATTGAAATTAAAGTCAAAGTAAATTTAAGAATCACTGCATTTTTAATTAGCATTTTCCATACCATCCCAGGGGCAGTGCAGTGGTAGCGCTGCTGCCTCACAGTTAGGTGACCCGGGTTCGCTTCCTGAGTCCTCCCTGCGTGGAGTTTGCATGTTCTCCTCGTGTCCGTGTGGGTTTCCTCCGGGTGCTCCGGTTTCCTCCCACAGTCCAAAGACATGCAGGTTAGGTGCATTGGCGATTCTAAATTGTCTCTGGTGTGTGGGTGTGTGTGCCCTGAGGTGGGCTGACACCCTGCCTGGGGTTTGTTTCCTGCCTTGGTCCCTGTGTTGGCTGGGACTGGCTCCAGCAGACCCCCGTGACACTGTAGTTAGGATATAGTGGGTTGGATAATGGATGGATGGATGCCATCCCAACTTCTTCAGATTTGGGGCTGTAGATTTGCACCTCCAAACGTTTTCCATTGTTTCCTACTGTATGTTCTGGGTGCAATTATCCTGGTATCTTGATGCTTTGGTTGTCTGGTTTCCAATTGCCATTTTTCAGATATGGCAGTTATTACGGGCATAGAGCCTAAGAAAAAAGCCACATTAAGGAAAGAGCTTGTCGACAAAATCCTGGCCAGCTTACCTTTTAAATCTGGCACAGCAGGCCATTGCTGAAGGGGAAACAAGATGAGAAGCTGAGACCTGAAATGCCTTTCTTGATTTTTTTTTTTTAAATATGTGCTGAATATTTGTACTAGAAGGCATGGTGCCATGGTGGTTACTGTTGCTGCCACACACTTCTTTCTCATGCTCTGGATTTGATGCCCTGCCTAACTGACTCTGCTCATGTGGACTTTTCAAAGCCGTCCATTTATCTCCCTCATCTCAGACATGTGCGTGTTTAACTGAACTAGCATACATGGTCATTAGCATGATCATTGTGATGGCCTAATGTCCCATCCAGTAGTTCTTGCCTCACACCCAAACCTAAAATGAAAAATGGAGAGTTAAGTAAGTGGATGGATCAATATTATTATTTAAAAAAAAAACTTAGAAAAGGGGCTCCATAAAAATTTACGTCAGTACACGTTATGAGAAGGAGATTAGCCACCAACCACCAGTAAATGATCCACTTAGAGACCTCATAGAGGTGCTTCTGCCAACTGTATAAGAAAACCACTCTACACAGAGTTATTACCAGTCTGACAAAGCCGAGGCACGCACATGCTCCTGGAATTGGCTTCTCCACTTATGAAAGCATTTCACACAGGCAGGTAGTTTGATTGAGCAGTCTCCCTGCTGTTAAAAGCATTCGCAAGGCCTCAATGGTAAGCAACTTCTTAAAAATGAAACTCCCCAGCAGACAGGCCGGTGTTTCTAATTACTGCACATTACCCACACTTTGGCATGCCAGTTTATTAAACTCTCATTTCTTCTTTCCAGTGGACCTAACTAAATTGCAACAAGGAGGCTCTGCATATTGTGCCACCCAAACCTGTCTTCAAGATGCTTTGGGAAACTTCTGGCCCTCCTGGGAGGCTGACGAGTAAGTCATGAGGCTTTAGAGCTACCAATCGATGAATCGATTTGTTTATTAATTAATTCATTCAAATACTTAATTAAAAGACCCCCCACAATCCTGCAAGTCATTAATTTGTAGAATTTTAATTATTTCCAAACCTCTCTGCTTTTATATGGAGTCAATTAGAAGTATGTTGTACTTTGCATGGGATATTAAAATTCTTAATGAAGTGCAATCCTTGTGTTGCTGGCTTACTTAATAAATAACAACTTGAAGGGGCTTTTTGTTTTTATACTCGCATCATTTAGGGAGATTAATAAGGTTTTATAAAGTGGTCAGGACTTCCTTCTAGGAAAAGGTGGTCTGCCTAGAGCTACTTAAGTTAAACGGCCAAAAAATGTTGGTGCCAGTATTTACTTCAAGTAATCTTTAAATTGAAAAAAAAATTTGAATGATATTGGTGAGGTAACATGGATGTTTGTCACTCAGTGAATTGAGTCAAGATGGTGAGCGGCCAGGGGCGGTACCCAGCTGGGACTCCCGGAAGGACCAGAGGAGGGCTTATGCCTCCTCCAGACCACAAGGGGGCAACCGCCCTGGTGGATTTGGAGACCAATGGAACAGAGCTTAGAAGCTCAACCCTATAGGGGCCCTTGGTCACCACCAGGGGGTGCCCCAATGCTTGAAGAACCCTGGCCCTCAGCACTTCTGCCACACCCAGAAGTGCTGGGGGAGGGGAGAAGATCAGGGACACCCGGTACTTCCGGGTGCACAGCTGGCACTTCCGCCACACCTGGGAGTGCCGGCGGAAGGTCATCGGGAGGCACCTGGAGCACGTCCGGGTGAGCATAAAAGGGACCGCCTCCCTCCATTCGATGGCTGGAGTCGGGAGGAAAGGAGTGGAGGCGGACCAGAGGAAGAGAGGCATCGTGGTGAGGCCTGGACTTTGGGGGTGAAAGTGGGTTGTGTGCTGTTCACTGTAAATACTGTAAATAAACATGTGTGGGTGCTTAAACAACGATGTCTGCCTGTCTGTGTCAGGGCCGTATCCCACAATGGCATCCCAGATGGGACTCTGCGCCTGGTTCAAGGTGGGGACCCATCAATTTAAACAATTTTGTGGGCAGTCTGGCGCAGCAGGTGAGCCCACACATGCGCTCCAGGAGCGGCACGCACACAACCCCGGGAGAACAACTCACCCCACGGACTGCCACCAGTTCACGGAAGGGCCATTTCCACCTGGTGCGGGAATACAACGTTGAGCGTTGCCAGATCACAGCGGGCTCCTACCAGCACGCTGTCGCCGAGGACATCCAGGACAGCATCACGTCTAGGAAGGCCATGCTGAGGCAGGCGTCTCGGACAGACAAGACCCGGTACGTAAGTGCCCTGGAGGGCCGGACATGCATTTTCTGTTGCAGGCAGGGACTGCCTGGATCCGTGTCAGTGGCAGATGCGTGCCGATCCGCAGTGCTTTGTCGGCGCGGCGGCAGCAGGACGAGCTGTGGAGGAGGAGTCGCTGTAGCTCGAAAGGCGCGGCAGCTGCGAGTTTGCCCGGAGGCACGCCACTGCACCAGGAGAGGGGGAGACAAGATGGCCGCGGACCGGAAGTCCGTCCCCGAGACAGGCAAGGGATTGGACGGTGTGTGTTGCATGCCTGCCAATGATTCTTCGGAGGTGGGACCAACAAATGGGAGTGCCGGCGGAAGGTCATCAGGAGGCACCTGGAATACGTCCGGGCGAATATAAAAGGGGACGCCTACCTCCATTCGATGGCTGGAGTCGAGTGGAAGAAGGACAGAGCTCAGGAGGTGAGTGGAGGCGGACCAGTGCTCGCTGGAGACTGAGCACATCCCACCAAAAGTCATCAAGCTACTGCGGAAAAATTACAACGGATCATCAAGCCAAATACGCATCCGAAACGAGTTGTCGACTGAACTCGCCATTCACACTGGAGTTCGCCAGGGAGACGTCGCCTCACCGCTGCTCTTCAACATCGTACTCGACGCCATTATGACGAAAGTCTTCGGGGGCAGACGCGGAGTCCAGTTCGATGAAAATGGCACCATGACAGATCTAAAGTTTGCAGATGACAGCAGTGTGCTGGCTGAGGATGACGCCGAAGCCACAGACGCTCTCTACAAGATTGCCTGCGTCGCCCAGTCATATGGATTGAAGATAAACATTGAAAAGACGAAAGTGCTGACAACAGATGGATCGCCTGCAAATGTCCACCTTGACGGCATCCAAATACAACAAGTTCAGCAGTTCAAATACCTTGGCTCACTGATCGAACAGAAGAAAGTCGCGTCCACGGCGGAGATCCACAGTCGAATAGGTCAAGCACCACAGCATTCGCTTCTCTAAAGTGGTGCTTGTGGAAGCGAACAAATATTTCCACTCCGACCAAAATCCGCCTTTTCCGGACGTTGATCCTGCCGATTCTACTTTATGGATCCGAAACGTGTACAATACTCAAGGCGGACCTCAACAAACTCGAAGTTTGCCAGATGCGTTGCCTCCGGCAGATATTACGAGTATCACTCCGAGACCGCCTTCGAAATGAGGACATCCGACGGAGATGTGACAACCTACCACCAATCGAGGAACAAATTCAAACACGTCGACTGCGATGGTTTGGCCATGTATGTCGAATGGATGCGAGCCGACTACCACACCAACTCCTCTGGCGTGAACAACCCACCCAGTGGCCAATCCAACGAACGGCACTGAGGAAAACATGGCTAAAACAGGTCGAAGATGACATCAGAAATCGCAGAATAAATCTCAACGAGGCCAGAACAATCGCCAACGATCGTCATGCATGGAAGCGAGTTGTGAAGGAAATCCGAAAACCATTGGCATCCACAGCAGCATATGGGGTTAGGAGCCGATCTAGACCCAACGCCAGCTAGGGATCAGAGAGAGAGAGAGAGAGGAGGCGGACCAGAGGAGAAAGGCATCAGTATTGGCAGTCCATTCCAATTTATCATCCAGCTGCATTCCCAGGTATTTATAGGTCTGCACTCTCTGCACACAGTCACCTCTGATGATCATGGGGTCCGGGAGGTGCCTGGGCCTCCTGAAATCCACCACCAGCTCCTTGGTTTTACTGGTGTTTAGTTGTAGGTGGTTTGAGTCACACCATTTAACAAATACTTAGTCATCTTTCTTACCATAGTTCTTTTTCTGCACAGTTTGGCCAGCAGGCCAGCTCTAGAATGAGTCATGGGTGTTCCAGACTTATTCTGTTTACGACTTATGGAGACCACTGTGCTCTTAGGAACCTTCAATGCAGCATGTATTTATTGTAGCCTTCCCCAGATCTGTGCCTTGACACAGTCCTTTCTGTAAGCTCTGGACACAACTCCTTTGATCTCATGGCTCGGTTTTTCTACAATGATACACTTTGTCAGGTGTAGGACCTTCTATGGACAGGTGTGTTTCTTTCCTAATTATGTCCAGTCAATTGAATTGACCACAGGTGGACTCCAGACAAGGTGTAGAAACATTTCAATAGATTGGGATGCATGTGAGCCAATGTCCAATTTGTTGGAAATACACAATACTTGTGTTGAAATGATAGTCCTTTGTTTTTAATAAATTAGCAAAAATGCCTGAAGTCCTGTTTTTGCTTTGTCATTTTTAGGTATTGAGTGTTACTTAATGTGGGGAAAAATTATTTTAAATGATTTTTGCACAAGGTTGCACGACTATATATATCTATACATATAAAAGGCAAAGCCCTCACTGACTCATCACTAATTCTCCCATTTTCCATATAGATGGGAAGATGAAATTTCTCGTTCTCATTCCTTGCAGTGTACTTACAAAAGTTAGGTATGTTTCATGTCCTATTGCAACACCCAAGGGGGGAAACAGGTGTACCCCCTAAACTGTATATATAGATAGGGGAAACCCCTCCTCACTATTTCTGTGACTTCCAATATACATAGGAAGCCCAAATTTCCCATGCTCATCCTTTACACTTTACTTACAAACGTTAAGTATGTTTCATTTTACACTGTGCCCCGTAACGAAATTTCAAAAATAATGTCTTCTTTTTGGCAGTTCTCACCATTATTCCATAAGGAACTTTCGGAACTGACCTCTCCTTTTGGTGGTTTCATTCCTTATTTCTGTTAACAGACAATTTATTTCATGGCAGAGAGTACAAGGGCCACCCCCGGTCCCTCTTCCTTTTTCCGCATGGCTGCTGTCCGCACACCTACCACGTGATTGGCTCCCTGCCTATATACATTAATGACGTCTCACGCTCATGTGCCTCCTCACTCGCTTCTTTACTTTCCTCAGCTGTTCGTCGTGCTCACTGCTCCCTTCTTCTTTATTCCACCGCTTCAAGGGTGGAAGGACTGCTCATTCTTTTTTCAGCCTACCTCTAAACCTTACCCATACTGATTCCAATTCAAACACCTCCATTTTTCAGTAATGGTCTGCTTCGCTATGACAATAAATAAGTCACAGGGCCAGACTCTAAAAAAGGTCACCATTGACTTGACACAAGATTGCTTCTCAAATGGCCAACTGTATGTTGCATGCTCAAGAGTAAACTCAGGTAAAAGTATCAAAAATGAATTTAATACTTCACTTTACTCGCCCACCCCTGGGTTTGGTTTACCGGATATACAATTTAAAGAGATTGTTATTTTCATGGGAATTGTTACATATGCATTATTTTCACTTTTACTTTAAAACTTTTGTAAAAACAATACTTGCCCTTTATTTCTGGCCGCGGGCATGGTTAAATCTCTTTCTCGCAGGATGTATAACGCTGCTCGCATTGTGAAGGGAGGGGAGCTGCGGTCAGATCATCTGCCGGCTTGCTGCTGCTGGCGAGCTGCGTGTTCTGCTTGTCGCTTGTCATTGTTTTAAGAGCTGGGAGCACATGAAGCATGTCTGCCAAAAGCATCCCAACAACTGCTAGGTTAGATGTCTGTGAACTTGTTTTAAATGTTGTCTCACGTGACTTAAAGTGTCTCTTGTGGGACATCTAATTGTCTTCTGAGAAGATCACGTCTCGTCTCCCTAGTCACCCTCCCCAGATTATTTTTTATAATATATATATATATATATGTGTGTGTGTGTGTGTGTGTGTGTATATATATATATATATATATATATATATATATATATATATACAGTACAAGCCAAAAGTTTGGACACACCTCCTCATTCAATGTGTTTTCTTTATTTTCATGACCATTTACAGCACTCCATCACTCTCCTTCTTGATCAAATAGCCCTTACACAGCCTGGAGGTGTGTTTGGGGTCATTGTCCTGTTGAAAAATAAATGATCGTCCAACTAACCTAACTTCTGCACAACACAACTGTTGGTCCCAACCCCATTGATAAAGCAAGAAATTCCACTAAATAACCCTGATAAGGCACACCTGTGAAGTGAAAACCATTTCAGGTGACTACCTGTTGAAGCTCATTGAGAGAATGCCAAGAGTGTGCAAAGCAGTAATCAGAGCAAAGGGTGGCTATTTTGAAGAAACTAGAATATAAAACATGTTTTCAGTTATTTCACCTTTTTTTTT
>JANRMT010062813.1:13228417-13281884 GCA_026402145.1 Polypterus bichir lapradei | reverse complement strand
TCTATCTATCTATCTATTATATAGTACCTTTTGTCTATCTATCTATCTATCTATTATATAGTACCTTTTGTCTATCTATCTATCTATCTATCTATCTATCTATCTATCTATCTATCTATCTATCTATCTATCAAATGGATGTTTCATGGGCATAAGCAGCAGAATGAGGCTTCTTCTTGGGTGACATGCTCGTTGTTTTCCAGTGTCACGTACCAATTCTTTCAAACACTCAGGTGTCCCTTAGGAGATGTGATTGAGGTTGAATATCTACTATAGCACATGCTATCTTTTGTCAAATTAGAAATGTTTGAGTTTGGGCCGTGAATCCCTCTTGTGCTGCTTAAACATGTTGGTGTGCAGCAGAAAGTGAGGCAATGGTCCCACCAGAGTACTACGTAGTGCAGCTACGGTAAGTTTTGAAGAATTGGTTTTTCATTTCATTATTCTCCGTGGTCTAGTGGCAATGGTGAGGTTTGAACTGAGGCCTCTACACTGACTGCCAAAGGTTTAGTAATGTGTTGTCTAAACACTCTTCCAGTTACCACTGGCTGTGGTGGTTGTCCTAAGAGTCGTAGCAGGTATCAGTCCAAATGTGATGTGATGCTCTTACTCAACACTTTCCCTGCGGTTATATCAATAAAAGTGACTCCCACGATGCCATTCAATCAAGGAAGAATTACAATTGTCAATAACAAAACTGCTAATTTTTGAAGGAAGGTCTTGTGTTTATCAATAAAAAGTGACTCCCATTTGAAACCCCAATGACATTCGATTATGGAAGACTTCCGACTGTCAATATTAAAAGTCATTTCTAAAGTGAGCTCGCGTGTTGTGCTGTAGGCAGCAGTCTGGCCCAGTGGCTGAGACCGCGGACTGTTCAAACATAAAATGGCCAGTTGAGTTACCACTGATGGCTTGCTGTGTGATACTGAGAAGTCACTCGAGCTGACAAAGCTCACCCTGTGTTGTGTTCTGCACCATTCAAAGGCGCCCTATAACAGTAAGCTTATTTGTTTCCTTTATGACAGCATTATGGCCTTTCTTTCTTTATGAAAGGTTGGAAAAAAAACGATTTTAGCAGGAAAATTAGCATCATTATGGCAATCATTTTTTGCAGATAATGAGTCTAATTTGGTCCATTGTGAACGTTAATAATTATCTGAGCTTATCATTATCATTATGGCCAATTATTTTGTTCCACTTACTCTTTTTCCTGCTCTGGTACATCCAGAGTGTGTATGGCAGTGCCTCTCCTCTGAGTTTGCTAATAAAGTTTTGGCTGGAGATAAGAAGTCCCATCTGTTACCACGTGCCTCATGATAGACTGTCTGGAGCCTGCGATTCTGTAATCAAGGCTTAAGCACTGCCATCTGGGGTGGGGGTCTCCAACTGACCCTGAGCAAAGTTTTACATCGGAGTATTTGTATCTAAAAATACAGCACAGCTGTAATAAATAAGTGCGATCTGACTGGCACAATGGAGTGCAGAAATACAAACTCGCTCACTCGCTCGCTCGCTGAGGTGGTAACAGACAGGAACAGAAATCTGGGGGCTTGCAATGCGTTTTTTTGAGCTTTTTAAGATTCCTTTTTTTTAAAGGATATGAAATTTTTTTCTGAGAGTGTGTTATGGTGGACAAGACTGTGCGATTGATATCTCAATCCACTGTAGTACCTTCTGCATTAAACCCTGCTGGGCTCTTCTGCGTGTTTCCTCTAAGCTGCATTAGTCTTTACCATTGTTTTTGAAGGCGGCACACTGAAGTGAAGCAGCGTCACACCAGCTAGCCCACGTCTTGGTGTCTTCTCATGGCTCGTGTTTCAGTCGCTTTTCACATGGTCTCCTGTAGCCGCCCTCTCTCCAAAGCACTTTCCAGTAGGCAGTCTGGGCTTATTAACACAGAAGAACTATGAAATTAACAACTTATTGGTGATGCCAGCTGCTAGCTACCCATGAGTAAACCTGTCTCTTTTATTTTTACATAATGTGTACATGAGCTGGAAGGCAGACATCCACCTTTAATGGTACCTGACATGTTACTGGCTTTTACTGTATATGTAACAAGTGACCTTACAGTCCTATAATAAAGGTGGTTCATTCTGAGCAAACAGAACATTTCCTTTTTGGAAACACGTTCGTTTGTTTTCACCATTATAAAATAGAGCTTCATAGTGATCACACTCATCTGACTTTCCATCCATCCATTATCCAACCCACTATATCCTAACTACAGGGTCACGGGGGTCTGCTGGAGCCAATCCCAGCCAACACAGGGCGCAAGGCAGGAAACAAACCCCGGGCAGGGCGCCAGCCCACCGCAGGGCACACACACACACTCAGCACACACTAGGGACAATTTAGGATCGGCAATCCACCTAACCTGCATGTCTTTGGACTGTGGGAGGAAAACCACGCAGATACGGGGAGAACATGCAAACTCCATACAAGGAGGACCCGTGAAGTGAACCCAGGTCTTCTAACTGCGCAGCAGCAGCGCTACCCACTGCGCCACCGTGACGCCCTCATCTGACTTTTTCTATGTAGAACTCTTCAGACAAACATTAATCTCAGGTCGTAAATTCAATGCTTGTGTATGGTTGGAAGTTTTGAGTGTTTATCGATCTTCTCGTTTGTCGGCATGTGTTTCTCTGTTCTCGTTCTTTCATTCTGTATCCGAGACTTTGACTGGCATGCTGTACCTATCAGCCATTGAGTTTCACTGCTCTTCAGGTCCTCTGTATTCAGAATTACTTCCTGCTTGATTATGTGCCTCAGTGCCTTGTCTTTTTATTGTTTCTCATTCTTTATCAGTTAAACACCTTCTGTGATTTGCTTGATGCTCAGTAGATGTCGCTGCTCTTTTTTCTTCCTGCCATTATGGTGGTTTATTTTGTGATCACTTTGCCATATACACACAACCATTGATCACTTTGCTATCCTTTATGTACGTTTCATAAAGGTCAGTGTTTGTCAGTCAGTCATTGTCCAACCTGCTATATCCTAACACGGGGTCACGGGGGGGGTCTGCTGGAGCCAATCCCAGCCAGCACAGGGCGCAAGGCAGGAACAAACCCCGGGCAGGGCGCCAGACACACACACACACACACCAAGCACACACTAGGGACAATTTAGGATCGCCAATCCACCTAACCTGCATGTCTTTGGACTGTGGGAGGAAACCCACGCAGACACGGGGAGAACATGCAGACTCCATGCAGGGAGGATCCGTGAAGCAAACCCGGGTCTCCTTACTGTGAGGCAGCTGCGCTACCCACTGTGCCACCGTGCCACCCTGTGTTTGTTTGATGATAAATAAATACAATAAATTTAAAAATAGGATGTTGTTTTTCTAAGCACATTATTTTTAGCAGGCAATGATCTTGTCAGCATACATTTCTCCATCTTTGTTGTTCTTGCATCCTGTATCTCTTACTTGATGCCCAGTACATGTTGCTGCTTTTGTTCTTCTTACTATTATGCTGTTCTTTATCACATTATTGGCCACTGAGATTTGCTTGCTTTTTTCCCCATGCCACTTGATTTTGTGAGCACTTTGCCCTAATAAGCCCACAACCACAGGTCACTTTGCCAAGGTTGTTGCTACCACCATTTTTTGGAATTTCTAGAACAGAGGTGGGCAAAGTCAACCCTGGAGGGCCGCAGTGGCTGCAGGTTTTTCCTACAATCCAATTGCTTAAAAAGAACCACTTATTGCTCAAGTAGCACATCTGCTTCACTTTAGTTGTCTTGCTTGTTAAGATTTTGAATCCTTATTGCTTATTTTAGTCTTAAACAGCTTTATTCTCAGTTTTTAATTGCTCCTAATTAGCAATAGCATACAAATGACAAAAGAGACCAGCATTTCTCCATTTAGCTAGTTACAATTTACACCTTTGTGTATTTATCATGCAATATTGGGTTTAATTAAATACTTGGAACGAAAGTGAACAGAAAAAAGTGAAGAACTGAGAATTACTCCTCCATTTTAGCCTTCAAATCATTTGGATGATATCCTTAGAAAGGGGAAGAAAATCTAGAATATGAGAATGAGCTGACATAGCAGAGTTAAAGCACTAACAAGCCATGAAATTAAATTATTGGCAAGAATTGTTTTCTAATTAAGCAACTGACTTGGAACAAAAACCTGCAGCCACTGCGCCCCCCCGACTGACTTTGCCCACCCCTGTTCTAGAATATATTCGGTAATAAGCTTTCGATTAAGACCAACATCGGGGTTTCGACAACAGTAATTCAGACAGACCTTAGCATTTTATACACAGATATATAGATTTTCTAAAGCTTCTGTATTTTAAATGAATGAAGTGACGTTATGTTAGTTTTCTGAATTGCATTTTTGTGTTTTGTGAAAGTATCTTGTGTTTGTATGCTGTGTATAATATTTTTTTTTAAAGGGCGGCACTTGTTAAAGCTGTTGCTTTGGGTTCGAGTCCTGGTGTGATCACTGTGTGTCAGGTCTGTCTGCTCCCCAATGTGTGCTTCAGTTTTCATTGGAGACTTCAGTTTCCTCCAGCATGGTTAAACATTGGGGCAGTTTCAATAAGTAAGCCCTTAAATGGACTCTTGACCAGTCCGGGGCTGGGGCCTAGCTCACAACTGGTACTGATGGGGGGTCTTTGGAATATTGCAGTCTTGTATGGTGCTGTTTGGTAATGTTCATGTCCAGTATTTCTACAGGCGTGTATCATCAGTCGATCTGTCTGGAGTGTTGAGCCGGGCACAGACGAGAGCTACGGGCCTCAGACACAGTGTTCAATCTCTTTAGCTCCAGCTCATCTCCAGCCCATTACCTTACAAATGAGTCTGTAATCCCCCTGTAATCCCTTCTGAGCTGCGCCGCTTGGCTTAGGCAAGACACAAATGATTATTTGATGGAGGTTTTTCTTTCCTGGGTGACTTCTTGCAGCTGCTGAGTCAGCGTTGTAATCTGATGGTGGGAATACATGAAGATGCACATCTTTACCTTGCAGTTTTTAATCACACATGTATATTGGACCCAGGGTTGCACTCCAAGTACTCCTGTGTCATGTGTGAATTACGCAAAGGCTCATGATTTTAAAAAATACTTAAAATGAAAGTTGGAAGGACACAGTGTTCCTTTATCAGGTCTCAGCCTGTGCATTTATTTTACAATTGTGCTGTGGCAAGTGAAGCCTTGCATAAAATGAGGATGGCAGCAGTGTCAGGGGACCCTGCCCCCTTGGGTTCAACATAAAGAAGACAAGGACAATAACAAAAGAAACAACTAAATTAACATGCTTAATAAATGTAGGAACAGTAATTCAAAAACCACAAAACACTAAATAAAAATAAAATATCAAATTACAGATCTTAAGCAAAATAACCAAAAATCCTTATATATAATTTGATACTATCCGTATGTATGGTGTTCGTGTCAATACAAGTTAGAACCATGCAGTGGGACTCTGCCTCTGTAGAAAATAACGTGACAAACGTGGACGCAGTATTGCATGATTGGCTAAGAATGTTCGAATGCTTCAGTGACACCGCTGGACAGCCGAGTATAGTAAGTCGGTGTTGATTTGAGCAGATAACAGTAAGTTCGGTTGGTTTTTGGAACATTGGTTTGGTGGGGCGTACTTTCCAGAACTAACATCGTTGACTGATTTAAACCCTTCGACAGCTCCAGAACCATAAGTAATTTAGAACGTATCGCCATTTGCTTGGTACATCGAAATCTATCTTTGGGCAGTTTGGTTTTGGCATCCGTCCTTCTGACATCTATTGCCAAACTGAGTAATGATTGCTGGGTATTAACAACGGTCATTGTTTAAATTTTAACCGATCTCAGATCTAAAATGACCACACCAACATAATTATTAGTCCGACCCTGATTAGAGTCATAAAATACGGTTAATTCTTTGCAGAGAAGGCATGGATTTCACAAACGTAGAATTTGTAGCCCAATTCAATCGGGCTCCCAGTCGCTAGTAGTAAATAAAAGAGAACAGCGACTAGGGACAGAGTCCAGGGGGTATTTTTCGTATGTGGATTACTTGCTTAGCCGGATGTAATTGTTGACGAGTTGGCCTGATCCTGGATCTGTTGGTTTTTCGAAACTCTTGCTGGAAGTGTTGTCATAGCAACACATCCAAATCCTCAAACCTGCTCGGAGCAGGTTTGTAAACAAGGATTAGCTCACACACGTAATCAGTGACGGTGCGTGGAATTCATCCAGTCATGGCTTCGCCGTTCATGAATGAGCGACCAATTGATATTGGTGCGCAAATTATACGAAGAGAATTTCATATAGAGAGGGTTTTGCTTGATCGACAAGATCCTTTATTGCTCCCGGGGGAAATTCTTTTCGAAAGATACCGCTTTAGCAGAGGGGGAATATTGTACCTCAAAGATTTATTAGCTCCTTATATTCGAAGTCAAACTCGGTGAAGTTGGGCTCTCACAACCACACAAACAGTATACATTGCTTTGAGGTTTCTTGCATGCGGCACTTTTTTTATATACTGTAGGCGATGCGGAACATCTATCGAGAAGTGCCAGACAATTCGTAAAGTCTGTTTGGCTCTGAAACATTTACTTCGGGTTTTCATGGTGTTTCCTGGACACCTGCGTGTGCAGACCATAAAAGAGGCGTTTCATGCCATTGCAGGTAGGTAATACACAGGAAAAAACACCCACAGTTCCATAAAGAACCTCACAATCAGCCTAACATTCTCATTACCTAGGATTTCCAAATGTGATTGGGGCACTGGATTGTACGCAGATCCGAATAAAGGCCCCATCAGGTCCAAATGAGCCAGATTACGTGAAGAGAAAAGGCTTCCACAGTATTAACGTGCAGGTAATGTCACTTTTTGAAAGAGCTGAAAATAGCCAATAGGTGTGATGACAGTAAAATTGTTTGACCTACATGCTATGAATTCTCAGATGATCTGTGATGCATCCTACCTTGTATCAAATGTAGGATGCAGGGTCTATTCATGACTCAAGAATTTTTAAGGAGTCACACCTGTATCGGACATTTGAACAAGGTGATAATCTAATTATTAATCATGGTGATGTGTGTATTGTATTCACAATTTTTACATATTCCGCAAGTCATCATGATGGAATCCTGCTTGGGGACAGGGGATATGCCTGTAGAAATTTTCTAATGACCCTATTTCCTGACCCCAACCCTGGGCCACAAACTCGATATAATGCAGCTCTGTCTAGGACAAGGGCATGAATTGAAATCACCTTTGGCCTCGTGAAGGAGAGATTAATGTCTAAAAAGGCTGAGGGTTGCACCTGACAGAGCATGTGACATAATTGTTGCATGCTCTGTCTCACACAACATAGCGACCATCAGAAAAGAGAGTCCCTGAGGTTTTGGTGCAGCCTGATGATAACCTTGACCCAGTGCACCTTGAGCAAAGCAGTGGCAGAGCTGCCAGAGACAGAATTGTGGCCCATCATTTTCAATGAAAAAGACAACAGTGGTTTCACACAACACTGATTTATTGTATATTACGGACCTTCAGCCTGTAAGGAGGAGAACATAAATTAAGGATACACTCACGCATACACATCATGGGAAAGAGAAGAGAATTTTGTTGCCAATTGTTATTCTAGTATTTTTATCTGCAACTTCATTTTGGTTGTCTTCAGTTCATGAAGTTCCATGTTCTGCTGTATTTTCCTCATTTTTAGTTTCCTGTACGTGACTTTCTGCTGAAGATATATATCTCTTGTACAGAGCCCTCACATTTTTCTGCAAATAAATTGCAAATGTCTTTTTTCCTCTATATTGTATACACAGTATATCATTTTGAATCATTTTGTATCAAGTACAACAGATGGCTCAACCAACCTCACCATCTCCTTTTTTTGATGTGGATGTTCCAAAAGGTACATGTGTGCTGGCTACAGGCTCCTGCAACACAGTTATATCACGATTAGCAAATGGGACTGATCAGAGTGGAGTTTGTTCAGACATTTGAAACATTTACCTCTCCTCCTGATGAATAATCAGACACAGTGTCTTCATCAAATGTTTGACATTCGTCAATAGCTCGGTGGTCAGACACAGGTTCTAGGGATATGACATTCCCTGCAACTGACCCAACATAAAAACAAAATAAAAAAGAGGGCTAAATGGGACATACCTATGGCACACATTGAGGACAAAATATATGCAATGACCATCCTTTACCTGAAATGAAGTTACCACTGCATCCTGCCACTGGTTCTGAGGAGGAGCTACCCCCCAGAATGCCCTCAGAAACCGGGTGATGGGCATTTTGCTGGAGAGCCAACTCTTCTGCAGGTGTTAGTTCTGGACCGCGTGGACCTCCACCTGTTTTTTGCTTGTCTGCCTTCTTCTTATTAGCTTTCAAATTAATGGTTTTTCTATTATATACTCAGCAAAAAAAGAAATGTCCCCTGACTTTCAACTGTTTTTACTTTCAGTAGACTTAATGTGTAAATATTTGTATGAACACTAAAAGAGTCAACACCATAAGACATAAACTAAAAATGTTTCACAATGTGTCCCTGAATGAAGGGAGGCTCAAAATCAAAAGTACCAGTCAGTATCTGGTGTGGCCACCAGCTGATTGAAGTACTGCAGTGCATCTCCTCCTCATGGACTGGACCAGATTTGTCAGTTCTTGCTGTGAGATGTTACCCCACTCTTCCACCAAGGCACCTGCAAGTTTCTGGACATTTCTGGGGGGAATGGCCCTAGCCCTCACCCTGCGATCCAACAGGTCCCAGACGTGCTCAATGGGATTGAGATCTGGGCTCTTCGCTGGCCATGGCAGAACACTGACATTGCTGTCATGCAGAAACTCACGCACTTTTTGCCACTCCTGTCTGGTCCAGCGAAGGTGAGTTTGTGCCCATAGGCGGCGTTGTTGCTGGTGATGTCTGGTAAGGACCTGCCTTACAACAGGCCTACAAGCCCTCAGTCCAGCCTCTCTCAGCCTATTGCGGACAGTCTGAGCACTGATGGAGGGATTGTGTGTTCTTCCACTGCGAGGATGATCAGCTGTCCTTCCTGTCTCCCTGTAGCGCTGTCTTAGGCGTCTCACAGTGTGGACATGGCAATTTATTGCCCTAGCCACATCAGCAGTCCTCATGCCTCCCTGCAGCATGCCTAATGCACGTTCACGCAGATGAGCAGGGACCCTGGGCATCTTTCTTTGGGTGTTTTTCACAGTCGGTAGACAAGTCTCTTTAGTGTCCTGCGTTTTTAGAACTGTGACCTTAAATGCCTACTTTCTGTAAGCTGTTAAGGTCTTAACGACCATTCCACAGGTTCATGTTAATTAATTGATTATGGTTAATTGAACATGCATGGAAAACATTGTTTAAACAATTTACAATGAAGATCTGTAAAGTTATTTGGATTTTTAAAACATTATTGTTGAAATACACAGTCCTGAAAAAGGGACGTTTCTTTTTTTGCTGTGTATATATGATTCTTTATGTCAACAATTCTTTAAATAGTTATGTACCAATATTTACCAGTTTGAAGTATATTCTTGTACTTCACTTTAACCTGTTCCCATGTTCTACTTGTGCTCACGTTTGATCTGGAATTATGACATATTAAATAATAATTAATGTGACACATAGGAAATGAAACGCTGCATTCAGTAAATACAATGCACACTACTTACACGTTTAATTTGTCGGCCACTTTTTGCCAGCCATCTTTTCTAGTTTGGGCTGCTTTTGCAGTGTTACCCCTTGTACATATTAACTCTTGAAATTCTTCATATCCTTCGAGTAACAGGTCCTGCTCCGCTTGTGTGAAAGAATGCGCCCGTTCTTTCGTCATTTTGTTGCCGCCTATCAAAGACTTGCTGATCATGTTTTCTAGACTCAATATATATGGGCTTTTCAATCAGCGCGGGCGCGCGCAGTCATCTTGGATGATTAGATCCAGCTAGACTAATCTACTACACCGCTGCGTTTGAAAAACCGACCTATCCCGGATGAGTGTCACCGGCATTAACTTATCCAAGATGAGGCACCTGATCTCGGATGATTTAAGCGACGTACGGAAAATACCCACCTGGCCAAACTCTAACATCATGTTGTTTGCCTTTCCTTTTGATTCTCTGCTACTTTTGTAAGGTTGGTTCGTCGTTTGACTTTTTTGTTTGGATAAATGGTTTTGATGAGTCTGCTTTATTGCCTGATTTTTGATTTGAATACGTTTTATTTTGTATTTGGTTGTGTTCTGTTTGGTCTGCAATAGTCTTCCCTAAGAATAAAATGTTGCAACTTCAGCCATTTTTTGCAATGTGGCTGCATTTCTAGAGTCTTTTTCTTTATTCGTTTTTCTTTTTGTGCATTGAGTAACAGGATATGATATTAATCCAACTTGCAAGGTCCAAAGTAGTTAATCGAATCGGCAGAAAATCAGAAGAAAGTCATTGAAGGCCGCCCTGCCACTGCTCATAAGGTATGAGATCTGTTCAAATGCAATTCAAGTGTCTCACGGGCTCCCGTTGGTTTTTTGATGTGCCTCCTCCTCACCCGACTCCAGCCCCTTTTATAATCACGCAGATGTCCTCCAGGTGTTTCCCGGCAGTCTTCCACCGACACGCCCCAGTGTGGCGGAAGTGCCGGCTGTAATCCCGGAAGCACTCCGGGTGTCCCTGCTCCTCTTCCCCCCCAGCACTTCTGGATGTGGCGGTGGTGGTGACCACGGGCCCCTACAAGGTCTGGGGAAGGTACCAGGGTGGTCGCCCCCACATGGTCTGGGGAAGGCGCAAGCCCTCCTCCGGTCCTCCTGGGTGTCCCGGGCCAGGTCGCCACTCCAGGCATCTCTGACAAGTGTCAAATTGTATTTGTACTTTATAGTCTCTGCCAATGATCTCACCATTCACACACGTTAGATTGTTCATAAAATCACTTAGCGTATGCCTGCGCCCAATCAGCTATCATCAATACAAAAGAGTCATTAAGTGTGAGGGGGGCCACAAAATCCCAATGTCATGTGACAGAACTGCCTAGTGAATTGTAAAGCATGTGAATCGTAAATCCAGTGTTTTCTGTTTAGGCTTTTGGTGACTGTGAGCTTAACTTGACAATAAAATTGAACATAAAAGTGTGGAAGCAACCGGCAGACAGATCTTTACAGGCAGGGCAGGAAGAAAAACTCAGAACTCTGGAGCTGCCACTAAACCACTGCAAGACCCCTTTGCATTTGTTGTGTTAAAAAGGTTTGTAAATAATAAATAAGTCAATGTAAAATTTCTCAAAATGATCCTTGTGACAGAATTGCCTTGCTGATTATGCATGTCCTCATAGTGGGTGGAGGCCAAACTGCAGGCAGTAAAGCTACTGAAAAGAAAATGATTCCATCCTCAAGATAACATAACAACATAATATTAATGAGAAAGAAAATGTTCTCATAAGTTGTATAACAGAGCTCAGAAACCTGGCGACGTGATGTGAAGACATAGTATGAAAGCCAGAGAATCCCGAAGAATAAAGCAAGAAAATATTGTAATGGAAGCCCTTTCTGTATTTTTTTAATCCTGTCCTTTAAATTTCTTAAATTAGCAACATTCATTCGTTTTAATGATTTTTCCATTGGTCTCCAAGTGTAGTTTTTGATGCTTTAAACATCTGTTAATTTAAGATTCATTGAACACAGAGCCAGCAAAATACTGAAGTAAGGCTACCAGCTAATATCATTTTAACAGTCTAAAAATTTGGCTGCCAGTGTGTATTTTGTAACTGCAGGGTCTGGTAATAACACCTTTTTTAATGTACAGCATGTACTCTGTATGCTTTTAAAAGAACTAACTAGAGGCAGGTGGTGCTCATAACACTGTTGGGGAGTAAAATGCATTTAGAGAGAAGAGGGAAAGGGCATTTTGAGATAAAAGACAATATCTGTAGTAGCAGAAATCTTATTGAGTGCATATATCAAGAGTGCTACACGTAAAATGTACCTTTTACATTTCATACCACTGCTTTTTGGTATAAGTAGGCAACAAACACATAGTGAGAAGGGAGGTAGGATTCAAAAAAAGACCCCCAATCCAGGCCAAGAAATTAGAGATGGGCCTCACTCAAGGCAGCCTGACCCTAAATGCCATAGCCAGCGCAGGTCCAAAATGGGGATGTTCAAAATATGTTTTAAATATTCAAAAATGCCCATCAAGGAAGAAGAAACTGTCAAACCTTTGGCCTCAGAGACAAGACCAAATTATAGTATATAATTATACTCCCATAATTTGCATATACCAAGAGGGAAATCCACAGTCCATGAGAGACAGACAGAGGCCAGATGGGGACTAAATCTAGAATGTGGAGCTGTGAGGCAGCAGTGCCAACTGCTGAGTCGCTGTGCCTCCCTCTGATGGACTGTCCACCTGATATATTCAGGTCATCCCAGATGTTCCATCCCAACTGTTACAGAGTTCATTCAGTGACTATCACTACATCAAGGTGATAATGATCAGCTTATTTAAGGGTGCCCGCCCTTCACCTTTACACTAAAAGCCTTCATAATGGTAGAGTGTGCCAATTGATCTGTACGGGGCAGTGGAGTACGTGCACTTGTGGACCATATGGGGCTTTTCAAGCACATAAGTGTACTGCTTCTCCCTAAAAGCCCAGCTAATAAGTCCTTCCATCTCGTAGAGCTCAAGGGAGCCTCCCGTAATTTGCATTGCAATGAGGCCCCAAGGTTTGACTTTAATAAGCTCCTTCTCAGCACGGCAGCACAGCCACATTAAAACAACTCTTCTGCATTAGTGTTAATGTTCACTTACCGCACATTATGCAATGAAAAAAAAAATTCCTAATTCTGCAGGTCTTATCAGAATTGATGCCAGAATTTGATGATGAGGATCGAACTGTATATTTATGTGATAACAAAACTGGCAGGGAAGGCTGAATGGTGGGCATTAATAAATACTACTCAGAACAACACAACACAGCTTAGGGGCAAAGAATAAAACACCAAATTAATAAAATGCAAAAGGGCAAGCTAAACTGGCATGGCCTTACAACTTGTGATGATGACAGTATCTGCTGTTTTTATATTTATCTTATTATCTGAGATAGTGTCTCTGACGAAAGGGGCTATATTAAATATTGCCTAATCAAACAATAGAGGCGATCAAGTGGCTTACAATTACTGCATTTTTTATGGCTAAAGAGCTCAGGGAGAGCTACAGTCTAACCATCTTGCTGGCATTTTCTTTGTAATTCCATTTTCCAGTGGCACTTAGCCCGATGTAAATTACTAAATGGCTCCCTCTCCTAAAAACATGTCATCCTTGTGTTCATACAATAGCACTCCGGGAATTTTAAGCAAGGATTGCAATTACTAAAATGCTAATAGTAGTAGAGATGAAGAGGTGGCACCGTGTGGGTGCAGAACAAGCATGTGAAACACAAAGCAAATCCTGGAGGAGCCGCTGACTCACCGTGCTACAACGAGTGGATCAAAAGATTTATGAAGGACAATACTTCATTATGCGTCATAGGAACCCACCGCAAGACCATTCTGAGGGTGAAAGGCGCTGTACAAACCTGTCCATCATCAGAGTGACAGTCTGCTTCAAGATCCAGACGGGAATCACAGCCTATTCCTGCAGCACTGGGTGCAAAGTAGGAATCAGCCCTGGAGAGGGGGCCAGCTTTTCATACACCGTTTTACAATGGGCCAATTTAGAGTCACCAGTTAATTTAATATAATTGGGAGAGAAGTGTTTCTGAGTACCTAGAGAAACATCCACAGAGGTGTAGGGAGCACATGCAAACTTGACATACGGTAGGTGACCAGAGGTTTTGAACCCAGGACTGTGGGGCTGTGCTGCCCATAACAAATCTTTATTACTGTTGTTGTTATTTCCTTAACTCGCCTTATTTTTTATGTTGAGGTGAGGGTCATGGTGGTAACAGGCTGAGCAAGTCTGACCAGACTTCCCTACTGCCAGAAGAATTCACAGGCACTCCTAGGTAAGCAATGTTTATTCTTCATAATGCATAAGAAAGTTTTGCGTAGATGCAGGGTTTTAAAAAGGGACCTAAGGATTCTAAGTTCAAATAACAACATTTATTTATATAGCACATTTTCATACAAAAAAAAATGTAGCTCAAAGTGCTTTACAAAATGAAGAATAGAAAAATAGAAGACACAATAAAAAATAAACATAAGTCAACATTAATTAACATAGAATAAGTAAGGTCCGATGGCCAGGGTGGACAGAAAAAACAAAAAAAAAAAACTCCAGAGGCTGGAGAAAAAAAAAAAATCTGTAGGGATTCCAGACCAAGAGACCACCCAGTCCCCTCTGGGCAAATCTATACTCATGTCATTACAGTAAACATTAATAACAGTGTTACTTAATTTTGTGACCGTCTTTGTGGTAAGGGTCAAGCTGAGCTGACTAGATCTAATAACCTAGGGGGTATCCCCACTTCAAGAATCAAAAAAAAAAAAATTCATTAGAAGATGAAGCATTCCTACACCAAGGCCCCTTATTGTTGAATTACTAATTACAGATTTGTTTCTTGTTGCAAAGATAATTGTCTGCAACTTAACATCAGGAAAACCAAGGAAACTATTGGCTTTAGCCACACCAAAGAGTCTCGACTCCCAGTCATTGTTCAGCGAGTGGAAGTGGTGCATAAATGCAGGTACTTGGGGGTCCACATCAATGAGAGGTCTCATAACTCAGAGGAACTACGTATATAAGAAAGGGCAGACTGGTCTCTTTTTCTTAGGAGACTGCATTCTTTTAAGGTGGGTAGTGACATTCTTTACATCTTCTGCAACTCTGTGACGGCCAATGCAATCAGGAAGGCAGGATTAGTTAGGAGATGCACTCTCAACCCTCTGGAGGTAGTAGAAGACTAAACTAATAGCCACAATGAACAACGCTTCACATTCTCAGACACACTAACACTGAGGAATTTCAGCCAATGAATCATTCAGCAAAAGCGAGTAAATGAACGGTACAGGGGCTCCTTCATACCAATGGCAATACACCTTCATGATGGCTCACTGTGACAGCTCTTTGAACTTTAGCCAAGTCCGAGGTGTTCTTCCTTTTTGTAACTCTTGTGTGTGTTTGTTGTTGTTTGTTCCACTTTTTCATTACTAGCTATGCTGCCTGGTCTAAGACAGGTGACAGAATAAATTTGAAAATATTTGGTATCTCCCACAGCGTTCATCCTGCACCTTTCTCTGGTATCCTTGTGTTTCTCAACTGCTCTTGCCCAGCACTTCCTCTTTTGATGGTTTTCATCGTTTTCCTGTGATCATAGGTATGGATGGGCAAGTATATTGACCAGTTAATTGAAAATTACTTCTGAGGTCCTGCTTTGTTACCTACTTCTGGTTGCTGCATTTACTTTAGATGTAAACTCCTCCACTTGACCCTTTAAATGTAAGGAGACTCTCGTCCCAACTCTGTCAGATCCAGCTGTGCACTGGAGATCAGTCTGATAAGGTCAAGTGGATGGAGATACAATTCACTATAACACAAATGGGACCCTATTGGTTGTACTGTGATATCCTCTCTATGAAGAGAAGTCAAGACACCCTCATGATGGAGTCCTTTGGCCACATTAAAAAGTCTCAGTATTAACTTAATATTTAAACACAACTGTGACATGTAGCTGCAACCCCAGAGCCCCAAACTCTTGTTGCACCTTCAACAAGATACTACTGGTTACATGATAATAATCCTTTATCAGCCTCTCAAAGCCACATGGACAGGGCTGGCAGTACGAGGACTGAGCTGATCCACTCTTCCAAGGCCAGGTTAGAATCTGAATTTCTCTTCCTGGCGCAACCTAAAATAAAATGGCTGCCAAAACCATGCCCATAGGACATGCTCCACCTAGAAACACATGGAAGTCAACTTGGCATTTGGTGAAAAATAAAACACAACGGATTGGTAGAAGGGTTGGAGTTCCAAGTGGGAAACATCCCATATAAAGCAGAACAAAGGTATGGAAAATAAGGTGCGCTAAGATGGCTTCGTCATTGTCAAAAGCACACTGCAAAAACAATTAGCTTCTTTCCACTCATGGCCATCATAGACACAGTGAGATACATTTCACTTGAGTCCAGTGGAAGTACTTGGAAAGGAAGGAAGAGTGAAAGTGAGGGGCCCAGAGAGGTCGGTGGTGTCAGTCTTATTGTGATCTGTCACTTTGGAAATGTGGAGGTATTATAGAGATAAAGTGATAAAGTAACGGCAAGTCACATAGACTTTTATTTTAATTAATGGGGCTGGAAATGAAGAGCTTCCTAAGGGTCAAGGAAAATGGATTGTTGGAGAGTAGGCTATGAACAAAAATGAAAAAACAGAGGAACGGAAAATATGACTGCGGAAAATCAAAATCAATTCCTAATGCTGAAGCCAGAATTTCCAAAGCCAAAACTCTAGTCTAAATCATTTTCCTAAGTAACTTTTCTGTAGTACTAGGGTGTTGTACCATGTTAGCCATTATGGATGTAGGGAGAAGTCAAGCAAAATGACACCTTTTATTGGCTAACTAAAAAGATTACAACATGCAAGCTTTCAAGGCAACTCAGGCTCCTTCTTCAGGCGAGATGTAATCACTAAGTAACTTGTAAAATACAGTAATCCCTCGCTACTTCGCGGTTCACTTTTCGTGGATTCACGACTTCGCGGGTTTTTAAATATAGTAGTAGTATTTCCTAGTCTAAGAACAACAAAACAAGTTCGGTGACTAAGTGCATTGTAACACGGGCTGTGATTGGTACAAGGGAGGGAGACGACAAATCACAGCTTCCCGCTTTCTAATCGGGCCCGTGATTGGTGCTTTGACTGATGCCCAGATCCCACAGCACCTCCCCTTGTCTCTCTGTCGCGGCCATTTCGCTTCAAGCTTTCTCGCCGAGCAGTTTACTTTACATTGTACTGTGTGTGATTTTTTTGTGGTTTCTTTGTGTTGAACTTTGCTTCAATTTTCACCCCCTGCAATGGCTCCCAAACGTGCTCCTTCTTCCAAGGCTGGTGCTGAGCCTAAACGGCAACGAAGAATGATGACGATCGCCGAGAAGGTGAAACTTCTGGATATATTGAAGGAAGGGAGAACGTTCGCGGCTGTGGCTGCAGACTGGCTAAGGATCTGCAAGAGTGGTCACAGGAATGGGACGACGATATGGTTCGATCGGTCCAATTTTGCAACAAGGTCAACGACGTCATGACCGCCTACAAGCTGCTCTTCGACCGGAAAAAGAAGCAGCGGCAGCAACTGCTGATCACAATGTTTTTGCAGCCTCTCAAAAAAGAGCCAGTTCCTACTACTACTACGGATACACCTTCGGAAACCGTGGAAGAGGTGCCCCAGGAAATGGCACCGCCGTCTGAAGAGACGTAAAATACAGTCATCGGCTGCACAGTAAAAGTCATCATCACCTTCATCGTCATCATTTTTACTGCACAGCATATTCATCAACATCATCACGTCATATATAGCTACGTGTACTTCGCTATACAGTAACTGTAAACTTATCTACCGATTTCATATTGCTTAACAGTTGTCCTTGTTATTAATAGAGTAAAGGGTGGGTTGTAAACAGTACAGGGAGGGTTTGAAAACGTCCAAATACACGTTAAATAGTTAAATAAATATGGTGTCCCTACTTCGCGGAAATTCAGTTATTGCGGCCGGCCTCCCGTGATAAACGAGGGATTACTGTATATGTTTTTATATGAATTTTGGCCTAAAGCTAGTAAAGTGATTGCTACAAGCCGCCATCTTAAATAGCCACTATGTGATTGTAGCCATACGTTTGAAGTGTGCCACTGTGATCTGTGAAATTTTATTCCAAACACATTATGTTATGAGGCCATAAAGCTGAAACCAGGCAATTCAGCTACCTGGGAGATGGGCAGAAACATGTGAAGGACACGCAGGCAGGCTGTTTTAAAAGTGCTGACGTCTGCTGATCATTATATGGTTAGGGCCAGTCTGCAGACGCCATGAGTGATTAGAGCACTGGAAGGTGTGTTATTTGGGCGCAGTCCAGATATAACATAGACAGCTCAGATGGCAGTTGGCCATACCTGGCAAGGTTCATGACAGATTCTATGAATATGTAAATGTGTGAGCATTTAGAAAGGTAAGGATCCATCACAAAGCCAAGCTGCTGACCACTGTGTTCGACGGATAATGTGCATTCCCCACCAAACAACTGGCTGTGATGATTGTACTGTTCCCATCGGCTTCTCTCCAGCCTGGGCATGTATGTATAAATACATTGTATTTTGGGAGTGGAAGGTACTTTTTAAAGCAAGTTAAATACAAATATCTCTCTTTGTACCACATTGCTCTCGGCTGATTATTTCTGCCATGGTTACTAAAGGGATGTGTTTGGCTCAGGTCTGTTCTGCATCAATAAAGAACACCATCCCAGGGAGCAAGCACCCCCTGATGGAGACAGTGATAAAGACAAAAACATGGCGAACAGTAGGTGTGAAGTCTCCAAAATGAGCCACAAATCAGGTCAGGAACTTCACTAACCTGCCCAGAAGTAGCATCTGTAATCAGAATATAAGTTTAATGTCACTGTGCCCTGTACAAAAATTCTTTTATAAATCCAGGCCAAAGTTAGCACACAGGGGCTCTCAGCATTTAGAAGTGCTGGGCCAAGCATAAGACAAGATAGACAAAGACAGCTGGAGGAACGTATAGTCAGCCTAAGGACAGGTGTATACTATGTGTCCTCTGTTAACAGTCAGCACAAACTCTTCTTTCCTTGTTTGGAAATTGACTTTTTACCTAAGTAAGGGCCTACACGTGGAGAAGACAGTATAAAAGACTTGGACAGCAGCCAAACACTTTGACGCCAATGGACCGATGGGTGATATCGTCATCCGTCCTGAAAAGCCTTCCAGCGCAGCAACGAAAAATGGCAGACCTTGGTATTGTCTTGCTATTGGCTTCCCATCTGTAATGCCGCGTAAATCGCCAGTAAAGAAAGCTAAGTTATTTTCTCTTATGTGATTTTCACCACTGTATCATTATGGGATATTTTAATATTATAATATTAAATATTGGGATGTTTCAATATCATATCTATATAGTTTTTGGTTACTTAAAAAGCCGCAGTTACAAAAGAACTTATTCCAACTAGTGAGCTATCGCCCCCTAAAGGAACAGCAGCCAGCCCCCCATTCTTAATGGCATTCTTTGGCTTACGCAGACCCAGAATTGGAAAGCTAGCTTTGAAATTTCAGAATACCAGATTGTCCCACAATTTTATACAAGGTAGCCATGAGATTTTAGAGGGTGACTAGAAGTCAAAAACCCAACGTGAGTTTCAGAACCAGGAGGACAACTATCAGTAACCCAAGCTAAGAATCGCAAGACAAAATCAAAATCAGAAGGGTTCAAAACACAGAGAAAGAAAACAAAAGACATTTTCAGAACGATTTGGAGGGCTTTGGAATTCATGTATTCAGATGAGGAAGTGTACCTCTAGCTGACCTTTTATCGCGTTGCGTCGCGATTGTCATTTCATAACTTTTGACAACACACTGATTTCTGGCAATAGGAATCAACAATAGCACTGTTAAAATGGAGGCGATGTAATGGACCATAAATTAAAAATCTAAATCAAAGCCAAAAGTATATTTTAAAAACAAATTACACCAATGGATTCCTTAGGGTAAAAAAAAAAGAGATGGAAAAGATACTCGATGATAGAAGACCCTCACACAAAATATATCAAAATGTCTCACTAGGAGAGAAAAACCATAAAACTCTGACCTGTAGAAACAAGTCTCAAAAAGAATCTTGATAAATGAAGATAATTATTAAAATAAATCATAAAAAAACAAAACACAGGGAAAATACAAACGATGATCCAAGCTGATACAGTCCCTATATTGACTTGTGAGAGACAATAAGGAAAAGTGAAAAGGACTGAGATATACACGTTAGTCAAAGAAACAAGCCAAAGTCAGAGCTGTGAGCCAAACTGAAGTCTTTCATCAGAGCCAGAAATGGAAACTGAAGTTCAGGAATCAGGAACCAGAGCAAGAAATTAGTCACTGATAAGACAAAAAATAAAAGGCTTTAGAAAGCTGCAAAGCGAAGGTTTAATCACAAAACTCAGGTAGAGAAGAATTGGCAGAGGTGACCTTTTAACTCCTTCATGTAGTTGATGCCGATATCGTGACTCTTGTGACCACAACACCTGCAACCAGGACCGACATCCTGACAACGGGATCACAAAATGGCGGCGCTCACAGAACATATTCAACTCATTCCATTTACTTTAAATTCAAAAACTAACATCATATTCATAATCCTTCCAAACCTCCTAAAGTGACATACCAAGTGAATCCACTGATGCAGGTTGAGCGGCAATAAATGTCTAAAGGTGTACTAGTCAACAGAAAATGAAGAAACAACAATATTCATTGTAACCTGTTGTACAAACTCGATGATCCACTGCTGGGTCTCTCTTTCTGACAGCAGCTCCACCCACAAGGTACATATAAAGGTACAGAGCAAATAATTCGAAATAATAAACAAGAACAACAAAATTAAAATAGAAACATGAAGAATAATGAACTAAAGTTAACAAAAACAACAAAAAACCAAGAAATACACATGAACCTGGGCAGACAAGTAATAGTCATATTTTATACCTTTGTGATGTCACACGGCACATCAACATGACCGGCCACAGGCTTCATTTCCATTGTCTATAAATAATATTCAAAATGGAAATGTGAAACACATCATAATTGTATAAAATAGAAACAATCAGGAACATGCTCAGGTGGGCTGTTGACAGGACGAAGCTGACACGTGAACTCCTGGGGTTCTGAGGCATCTTCTACCACCCTCTCCTGTGATTCCCTCCCTTTAGTCCCAATAGGTGTGCATGAACAATCACATTCTTGGCATGAGAACAAAATAAACAAAAATGATAATAATAATGCACGGAAAACGCTTCTTCTTCTATTTCAAAATGTTCCAATACACATCAATAAATCATTTTTTAAGAAATTAGATTCAACCATATCCTCATTTATTTGGAACTCAAAACATCCACGTATCCAAAGGGCGACCCTACAAAGACCTAAGGCAGAAGGCGGCATAGCTCTACCTAACTTTCGGTTTTATTACTGGGCAGCAAACATACAAGCTATAAAAACCTGTACACAAATAGATGAACATACACAGGCTTGGTCCGCAATAGAAATAAAATCCTGGAGTACTTCTTTATATTCCCTGCTTTGTGCCCCAATAAATGCAAGTTATCGGCAATATACTAATAACCCAATTGTGCTTCACTCAATCAGAATATGGAACCAATGTAGGAAGCATTTTAAGACGGAAAATCTTTTATCTGTGGCCTCTCTGCATGAGAACCACCTCTTTCAACCCTCGCAAACATATGCAGTTTTTAATATCTGGAAAACATTCAGGATTAAATCACTTAGCGATCTGTACATAGACAACGTCTTCACAACCTGCATTCCAAATTTAACTTTCCAGCAACACATTTCTCTCACTATCTTCAAATCACAAACTTGGCTAAACAAAACCTACCCAATCTCCCTCACCTCCCACCTACCTCTATTCTGGAAGAAATATTGATCAGTCTTGAGAACTCATGCAGCATTTCTGTAATATATAAAACCATTTTACAGTCCCTCCCTTTCAAAGATCCAAGAGGACACTGGGAAAAAGATCTCTCACTTAACATATCAGAAATGGAGTGGAAGTCAGCAATGCACAGAATTCACTCGAGCTCCATATGCACAAAGCCTACAATTATTCAACTCAAAATTATATATCGAGCACATCTGTCTCGCTTAAAACTGTCCAAAATGTTTCCAGGGCAAGATCTAACCTGCGAACGCATGCAGTCAAGTCTCAGCTTCACTGGGTCACATGTTTTGGGCCTGCACCAAATTAACATCATTCTGGACCAGTTCTCGCTTGGAGGATCTGTACAAAACATCTGTTTCAAAACCTGAAAGGATCTAATAATAACATTTTAGAATAAGCATTTAAATTGAGAAAGCAGATTCTTGCCCCTCTTTTTTATTCTATTTATTTTTATTCATTTATTAATTTAACTCTTTACTTATTTTTCCTAGTTTAAAGTTTTACTCTGCTGATCTAGCTCTTCTTCTCATAGGTAGGAGTTGATTTGTTTCGAACCTAGTTTTTTTTAAACTTGACTTGCTTGTATGGAAGGTTATCTGATTTTAATACAATCAAAAAAATGTTAAAAAAGTCTGTCATTTTCTCTTAAACACTGCTGTAATATTATTAATGAAACTCCTTGCGCCAAATCCACACCCATATATCACCATTACGGTTCTGGAGAGGTGAAACTGAGGGAGTTGGGGCTCTAAATCGTGACTTGTGAGCTCATGGAGACACAAAAATGTGGCTAAGGCCAACTTGAAAATGAACTAACTATGACTATGAAGTTCAAAAGGCCGGAGTGTTCACTGATGCATACAAACAAGTGCTTTATATGTGACATCCTGTCATCACCACAACAAACACAGGAAAATGACTAACTTCAACAATGACATTACGGTATATAAAAAATTAATAAAACTATACATACTTCAGCTTTAGCTTTAGGGAAGAGCAACTAGGCTGATTCCAGGGCTACAGGGGTTGAATTATGAGGAAAGATTAAAAGAGCTGAGCCTATAAAGGAGATTAAGACAAGACGTGATTGAAGTGTTTAAAATTATGAAGGGAATTAGTACAGTGGGTTGAGACTGGTATTTTAAAACGAGTTCATCAAGAACACGGGGACACAGTTAGAAACTTGTTAAAGGTAAATTTTGAACAAACATTACGAGGTTTTTCCTAACACACAGAACCACAGATACGCAGAATAAGCTACCAAGTAGTGTGGTAGACAGTAAGATGTTAGGGACTTTCAAAACTCGACTTGATGTTATTTTAGAAGAATTAAGTGGTTAGGACTGGTGAGCTTTGTTGGGATGAATGGCCTGTTCTCATCTGGAGTGTTCTAATAAATTTATATTTTCAAAAAGAAATGTAAAAAAAAAATTGAATGACACATATAAAAACCCCAGTAGCTCCCCACATTACAAAAGTAATTATTACAAGAGCCTTCAATGGGCTGAGTTCAGTAGGTAGGTTCTAGAACTGTCTCAGTCCATTTCAGGATTGCAGGGGCCAGAGACTGTCAGCAGACCAGAGCAGAACTCTCATTCGCACCCATCCCATATTCACACACACACAGTGACAATTTGTTATCTATTCTAATAAAAGAGGCAAAGCCCTCACTGACTGACTGACCCACTCATTCACTCATCACTAGTTCTTCAACTTCCCGTGTAGGTCGAAGGCTGAAATTTGGCAGGCTCATTCCTTACAGGTTACTTACAAAAATTAAGCAGGTTTCATTTCGAAATTCTACGTGTAACAATCATAACTGAATTCTACTTACGTACATATATACAGCCATAGCCTGCAGCTCGGTCGCTGTATGAGGCGGCGTTGCGTCCCTCATCCCCACGCCTCCCACGTAATTGGCTGCCTGCTCATATAAGGCCGTCCGTCGCTCCGGTCTCTTCATTCCCTTCCTTGCTTCACCACGGTATTCACGTCTCCCTGCTGATAACTGCAGCCTTTTTATTTAATCCACAGCTTCTCCGCTGTTTTATTGTTTGTTTATTATGATTATAGTTATTGTGTAGGTATTTTAGACTTAGTTTACTGTTCAGGTACCCATTTTCTTTATCGTTCCAACCGTACCCCCATTAACATGTCTATCGAGGTGATCACCATCGATCAAAAAACTGTCACTTACCGAAACTCAAACCGATTATGACAGCAGCAATCCAAGCTGTGAAAAAACAGTAAAAAGGAGGCGTGTCAGACGTCGTGGTACATTTTCTGATACAGCTAGATGGAAACAACTTCGTGACGCTGCCGCCAAATACTCGCAGAAAAATCCACAAGTTAATAGAGACGCTGCCGCTAAATATTCACAGGCAATTTCACAAGTTCATAGACACGCTGCCGCTAAATATTCACAGGCAAATCCACAACTTAATACCGGGAATGCCTGTTAAACATCTTACATTCACGAGTACTGATTTGGGTAGTGAACACTTCGTTGAATGAAACCTGTTATCTTTACAACGGTTGACAAACACGGAATATAACTTGAACACAACACATCCTCCAAATACGAACCTGATTGAAAGAAATAATGATTATCAAATCCTTGATGACAGCAACACTCATAACAGTCACAAAACAATTACATTAACAATCATGTTACGTTATTTTTAAAATGTTTCCTTTTCTTTTTCATAACTTCTTTAACACACTACTTCTCCGCTGCGAAGCACGGGTATTTTGCTAGTTAATAATATAACTTAAGTAAAAAAACTATATACTGTACATTTTTGTAATGAATTCCTTCTTGGCTTGGTTTCCTGAGAAAGGACTTGCAAAGCTATTCAGTTATGACTTAATATGTAAAAGCTGAACTTTATTACAGTGATCAGCCATTATGGATATGAGATGAAGGTGGCACTCAGATGGTAAATTATAGGGTGGCCAGATTTTGAACATCTCAAACCAGGACACTTGGGGGACCCAAATGTTCATAGAATTGTTTATTCCCCATCAAAATGCATCCCTTGAGGTGCAGTGCGCTTGTCCCAACACTTCTTCCATGCTTGGAAACATTTCCTGTACTTCTCTTTTATCGTGTCCTGAGCCTCCTGCGATTTTTTTTCTTGGATTTTCTAACACGGTAGCAAATTTCCTTCCCTTCAGTCTTCAGAGGGAGTGAGATCCGGTGAATATTGGATGTGTGAAGCAACAACCAGCTTGTTTGTGATAAAAACTCTTCGACTAATAACTCGGGGAGTGCAGGTGAGCTGTCATGGTGCAAAATGCAGCTTTGTGTGTGCCGCTGCTTCGGATGTTTTTTCGTGATGCTTTTCCACAGATGCCCCAGGAGTCAAGTGTAAGATTTTGTTCTTGGGGAAACTCTTTATTGACAAGATCATTAATATTGAACATTTGATTATCATTGCTTTGATGTTCAATGACTTGACATGCTTTTTTTCTCATCTTGCCTGATTGCAGAATAAATGTCAGAAATACACATCTCAGTGAAGTCAGCACAGTGCCACTTGGCAGACTGATTAACAAGACTTTAGGCATGTGATGCCAAGTGGCATAATTAATATAGTAGCTACACCCTACTCCTGTGCTGTTGACTGATTCTGGGAATTTTTGGCCCCCTGCCCCACCTCATATGCCTACACATTTGTTTAATATCTGTTTTTTTATCATCATCATCATCACAGAGAGATCAGGGCTCAGAAAAAAAAGAACACTTTCACAAATTAACACGATGGATTCCACACATTGTCCGAAGTGTAAATAAATTAATGCCAGCCTCTGTTTATGCCTGCCTCTTGGTCGTCCTTGTTATGCTGTTAAAATTTAGCACAAGTTATTAATCAGACTTTCCACATCAGAGTTTTGACTGTGCTATTAGACTGTATGTACAGTATATTATATCAAACAGGGGAGAGGGTGTAGTGCCGATATGGAGGTCCCCCTTGGAGCTTTGTATGCGATGTTCTAAATATATGCTGAGGATGTTTGTTTTCAGCAGAGTAACATATTATTAGATGGGCAGCCTGTTAAAAAAAGGAAAGTTTGAAATTCTTCAGTTATTTATTGGGATGCATAGCCTGAAATCACTGGGATGGGCACCTGGGAAATTGGGACCTGCCAAACTAGTAAATTATAGTGACTCATTATAATCATAATCATTATAAATGGAGCTGTAAGGTTGGTAAATGTAATTTGCTGATGTAGACATTTCAGCGTGTGCTGTGCTAGACTTGCCAACAGAGTGACTGCGAGTTCCTAGCCGTGCAGGCAGTCTGCTGGTGTTTCATTATCTTGTATTAGGAATATGTTTCTTATCAGTACTATTCATTGGAGGAGAAAAAGAGAAAGGTACATAAAATGTGCAAACTGGTGCAACCACTGTCAAGGTAACATTGAAACAGTAAACTAGTTTGTAGTTGTAGTTGCATGGATTGTTTCTCCGTTTTAAGACAAGACAAGCTTGCAAATTTACCAATGCTTTTCACGGGGAGATTTTGAAATTTTAAAACTATATAAAGTGTGATTTGTTCATGAAATCTCAACAAAAATTGAATTGTCTTGACAACTTCTAATGTATAACAAGTATACCACATTTCAACAAAATCGTTTCACAGGTGGCCTAGTTGTTTCATGTGGACAGACAGACGTGGCTATTGCAGTAGGTGCTTTCTGCGTTATGTGTGAATGCACCTGAAAAGAGGGCTAAGAGAGCAGAAAACACGGGACACAATCCAGTGCCTCAACAAAGGCCTACTTGAGGCCTCATCACATCTATAGACCCTAAGTGCTTGTTTAGTGGCAATATGTATTGGATTAGAAAGTATTCTGACCTCTTCACGTTCCACACACGTTATTGTGTTGTAAATTTAATTTTTAACGGATACATTTGCCATTTTGCCCATCAATCTACACCCAGTAACGCATTATGACAAAGTGAAAATAGGTTCTCAGAAAGATTTGCACATTTATTAAACATCAAAATTGAATTCATATAAAACTAAGTAAGGACGGCGTGGTGGCGCTGCTGCCTCGCAGTAAGGAGACCTGGGTTCGCTTCCCGTGTCCTCCCTGCATGGAGTTTGCTCCCACAGTCCAAAGACATGCATGTTAGGTGCATTGGCGATCCTAAAATGTGCTTGGTGTGGGTGTGTGTGTGTGTGCCCTGTGGTGGGCTGGTGCCCTGCCCGGGGTTTGTTCCTGCCTTGCGCCTTGTGCTGGCTGGGATTTGCTCCAACCGACCCCTTTGACCCTGTGTTAGGATACAGCAGGTTGGACAAGGACTGTCTGACTGACTAAAACTAAGTAGAAGCAGAAAGAGCTTTATATAACATCACAGTATGGTATTTATAATGTATTTTATGCAGGCTTTAGCTGCCTTGGTGGTTGTTTTGTACTGTATTATACTGTATGTCTTTATCCAGTCCGTTACTGGTTCCTGCATTACACGCCATGCTTGGAGTGTTTGGCTCTTGTCATTAGACTCAGCAGCTCCTCAAAATGGATGAATGGATGGCCATTAAATATCCTCACTTCTCATGTCAACCACAATGATCATCATGCCAAGCAAATTGCAGATAGCCTCAGTCAGAAGGCAATCATACGGAACATTTCTCTCCATTTTAACTGAATTTGTAAAGGCTTTCTGTGGGAGTTTCATTTTGTTATGTGAATAACAGACATGCACATTGGCTGGCAGAGTTTGCTCTTCCCCCACCGATATTTTTATATTCATACTGGGTCATGGTATAAATTAGCCATCGTCTGCTAGGCTAACAGATTAGCCTGTGTGCACTTAAAGAGCAGTGTGCATTAAGGCCTGCATAAATTAAGAGCCATGATTGCGCATGAAGAACATGTTTTCTCCCTCTGGTATGAACTGACCGTGGATTAATGCAGACATAACCAGATCACGTGGATAAACTTAAAGAGACAGCTCATACTTCAACATTGTAGTGCGAGATGGATGCACAACCAAAAGTTATTTTAATGCGCATGAAATTTTCTGCTGTGAAATGTCAGTGATTACCAGGGGCAGGGGCATCACCAGAACGGCTCCAAGCAGGAGGATGTCAACACTCTAGATAGAGAGGGCAAGAGAGGACAGCAGTGCAATAGTTGTGGTGTGGACCAAAACAGCTAACATTCACCCAGGGTGCTAGAGGACAGATGACATAACACGTGCCAGGGATGTCTGAGTGAGAGAGAATTGGCAAAATGGTACAATACAACCCAACAAACTGGGGGGGGGGGGGGAAACACATGGTCTAAGGTAGAGGGTGGCATGCCTGTGGAAATTCTGTGGTGCCCATGGGACCTGACTCAAGGTTTTGTAGCACTAGGCTAAATTTAGGAGTTGTGAGTGGACACAGATGGTTACACTTTATTCATGTGGTTAAGAGGAGGCGTCACAGCGTAGATGAACTTGAATCTTGAAAACTAAATAAACTGACTATAATCAATATACTAATCAATACTTTTTAACTGTCAATATACTAATCAATACTTTTTAACTGGAAGAAAAAGAAAGTGTGTGCTCACCTATGGCATGGTGTCTGCTCTTTTAAGTATTAGAGGTCATGTGGTACATAAGACTAGCAATGCTGCTGATTGATTGGATGGACTGTTGTTGTTTTTTTTTCCTCTTCCTTATTAGGCTGTGTGTCCAATAAAAGCCTTTCAGTGGGGAAAATAGGAATGCAGCGATGAGCAGGATGGTACTCTGTCAGGAGTGGCTGGGATCCAAAAATCTGCACCATGAAGCTCTCTTAATCTCAGGTAAGGAGATCTGAGACCATGATGCATTGTTAAAGGTCAAGGTTCAGGGCTGCAAGGTAGGTCAGGAGTCACTTGAGGACAATTCAAGGCTGCTCTCTGCTTTTGGGTTAAATTGCCCTGACTGAAGGGGGCTCATTGAGTCTAGAACTCTAGACTAGGTGGGTAAGGACAAGGACATACTAGAGGGATGAGGAGAAACAGAGACAGGAGGTGATGAAAGGAAGGGTTTTTATAACATTGAGAGAAAGATGGCCAGGTGGGTCAGTCAGGCATTCCAAAGCTGCGTAGAGAGGCCCAGAGTGGGACAGGGTTCTCTTTACCATCTAGTTATTTGTATGTTGTTTCCTTCCAGTATGCTATATTGTTAATTTCATGCACAGTATTTCATACCAGTGGTCTCCCTGGTATTACTCTGGGTTCTGCCTCCAATTACTGGTTTTGGTGCTTGTATAAAGATAATGTCTGTTAAAGAGCAGCTCGGTACATCCCAAAACTAAAGAGCAGCCCCCCAATTCCTCCTAAGAACTACCGAGTCTTGACTCAGGCGGTGTGATTCAATGGTTAAGCTTTTAGCTCCTAAACTTTGCTGATTGAGTTACTGGCAACACCATCATGAACAAGTCATGTATGTGCCCAGTGGTTTAAATGTAGAAATGAGGAAACAATTGTGTCATGATTATGGGGCTGTAGTTTATTTTGAGAAGGTGCTATTTAAAATGACAAGGTGTCCTAATACAGCACCTACTGTATGATCAAGAGAGACTCATTTAAACTGCCATCGCAGCCACAGATTGTGCTGTGTTTGTGCAGACTACTTCAGATGATGCTCATAATGGAAAGACGTGTTTCCAACCAGCTTAGATTTGGGGGTCTGCTTGTGCTTATCCCAGCTAGCAAGCACAGGGTGCAAGGCAGGAACACACCCTGGACGGGGTGCCAGTCCATCACACGACAACCACCAAGCACACACTAAGGCCGATTTAGGACCACCAGTTCACCTAACCTGCGTATCTTTGGACTGTGGCAGACGTTGAGAGAACATGCAAACTCCATACAGGGAGGACCCAGGATGTGAACCCTCGTCTATGGCGCTATATAAAATCACAAGGCATCCTAACAGACCTTAGTGTATGATCATGAGGGAGTAAGTTAGGCTGCCTTTACAGCCACTATAGGAGTATAAGAACACGTATACAATATGTGTAAAGCCGCTTGTTCATTGTGGAAAGGTGCTGTATAAAAAATCACAAGATCATTTCTCTCAGTGGCTGAGCAAAAAAAAAAATCGCCTGCCATTACTTTAATTGTGGAAATATACAATGTCTGTAAACTCTGTTGTGTGGTCTCATTATAGAGATGTGCTATATACATTTACACCTTTATCCAAAGCGATTTACAACATTTATAATACATTTGGTTACATTACTTTTAGTTTTCCAATAGGAGCACAGGCAGGTCATGTGACTTGCTCAGGGTCACACAGAATCAGCAGTGGGATTTGAACCCACAGCCTCAGGGTTTGAGGTCCAAAGCCTTAACCACCACACCACAGGTGCAAATTGCAGCACTGACTCACTGTGTAATAAAAAACGCGTCATTTATCTTATTAAATTGTAGCACTGTAGGTGTATAAAATTACTTGAGGTGATTTTCATGCACTGTGGTAGGCTGGCGCCCTGCCCGGGGTTTGTTTCCTGCCTTGAGCCCTGTGTTGGCTGGGATTGGCTCCAGCAGACCCCCGTGACCCTGTAGTTAGGATATAGCGGGTTGGATAATGGATGGATGGATAGATTTTCATGCAAAGATGCTATATAAAAACACAAGCCGCCCTGGTTCAACACCCATCACTGGCTCACCGTGTCATAATTAACATGTCTTTTACTCCAAGTGTAGAAATCTGGAAACAAACAAACATGCAGAACTCCCTTGTGTGCTTTCCATATGGAAAGTTGATATATAAAACAACAAGGTGTACTTGTCCGTGTTCACCGTTAGCTCACTGCAAGTCACTTACTCTAAAAGTGCTCTACTTGCAGAGTTATTCAAACAATTGCTCTAAATTGTATCTGTTAACTGCTTTAAGATTGTGCTCACTGTAGAAAGGCTCTGTATGAAATAAAACTGAGCGAATCCAAAATCCTCATTGGCTTCAATATTTTTTTTTAGAGTTATTCCTGCTCATTGAAGAAGACTGCACTTGACCCAATCAGCAGAAAACAAGAGGCACTCCATCCTTTTTTGTTTTGCGTTATACAATTTCCTGTATTAGGAATTTGTTCATTTTCGCATACCCCTTGGGGTCAGAGCACATGGTCAGCCATTGTACAGCACCCCTGGAGCAATTGAAGGTTAAGGGGCTTGCCCAAGGGCCCAGCAGAGTAGGATCTCTTTTGGCAGTGACGGAGATTCGAGCCGACAACCTTCGGGATACCAGCGCAGATCCTTAGCCTCAGAGGCACCACTAGCCGGATACCAACAAGCACTTCCTTACACAGAGGTGTGCAGTCCGCTACTCTCTGCTGAGACTTACAGGTAAAGCTGAATTTTAAGAATAAGCTTTTAAAGCACCAAGGAAGCAGATTCTCTCCCCTTTTTTCCTTTTTTTTTGTCTTCTCCATTTATCATTATTCACTTATTAATTCATCTACTTACTTATTTTCACCAGCTTTAAGTTTTACTCTTGGGTATGACGTTAACCTGCATCCAGCCCTGCATGTAGGCCCTCCAACCTGCAGGGAAATACTTGGGAGTTTGTGGCAGAATTGGCACTCCAGCCACCATAAAAGACCTCACACTGGTTCCATTCTGTCTTAACTAGAGTGGTGCTGAGGTGTCACCCATCGCATGGCTGGATCCTGAGTTGGTTTGTTTTGTGGTGGGTGCGGCAAGGCGCTGTATCAGCGTGTACTTCTAACCTCTCTCCTCTGAGTTCTACTCTGCTGGCTTAGCTCTCTTACTCAGGGGTGGAAGTTGATTTGTTTTCGATCTTATGTTTGTAAAAATTGATTTATTTCTATGGAATGTTGTGTGATTTCAATAAAATCAAAAAAAAAAAAAAGAAGCACCTAAATGAGATGCCAACTCTTAGCTGTTAGGGATCCACATGAGAGCCTGAGGAGGGTCCTCTGACTTTCTGCTTCATTATCTGCAGTTTTCTCTATGCAGGGTCACTGGTGCTGAGGGGATCCTGAGTGTCTGGGTCAGGCTGGGTCTTTCTGGTGCTTTTAAAACTTGTGGTACATTTGTCTCTGCGTTTTCTACTCTTAACTTTTAATTTTTATCCATTTTGAAGCCCATTCATCCTTTAGTGCATCCATTTTGTCCAATTCAGGTTCTCTGAAAGGCAAATCTGAATGGGATGTTAGACCCTCCAGCTCCAAATGGGGTGCCACTGTATCCTTTGTCGGAGGGAATGCCAGTCCATCACAGGCCATACCCACACATACACCATCCATTCAGCTTAGAGTTGCCAATTGATCTAACATGGGTAGAAAATGGGAGTCCTGGAGAAATAGCCACACAGACACTGCGATAACATTCAGACCTCACACAGGGAGTGACTAGGCTAGCATTTGAACCCAATCTCCTGCAAATGTTTGGCAGCAGCATTAACCAATGCGCCACAAAGTGTTGTTTTTAATTGCTACTGTAATTTTCCAGTGGTAATGTCAAATTTAGTTATGTGTATGCGCTGCTCTGTTATTAAGTGTGTATACGTAACAGCCAGCCACACTCTGAACGCTGGGAATGAATCACTTGTACTTGAGAGCTGAGCCCACGGCACACGTACATCCTGTCGGGCCATACGAGGTCCAGCTGGGCTAAGCCTTCACTTCCATGAATCAGCAGTTGGGCAGCATCTGCTCCCCATGGTATGCCATGTGAAATGAGATCGAGCAACTGGCAACACTAAAATCCTGTGACAAAAAAAAACATCATTTTAGAGAAGCAAAAGCAAAGCTAACTTTTCAAAATGCATGTCATTTCATAAGCTTGGCAAGATACAAATAATAAACACAAATACAAAACATTAAGGATGAAAAACAGGATCTGGTTATGCAGACCCTTTTTTGAATTAGCTGACACTTGAAGACTGAAAGTCTTTAGAGGACACACAGACATATAACCAGCACCAGATAAAAATTATAACTATCTCTCTATTATAATAAAAAAAATCTTGGGAAAAGAGACAAGACATGACTTTGTGCCAAGAGATTTAACCACGGCCGGGGCCGGAAATAAAAGACAAAGAGTAGATGACAAAGTAGAACGTCGTAAAGAATTCAAAAACGTTGGCGCGATACACAAGCAGAGCAGGTTAGAGATAATGGAAGTACGAAAATTCGAAAGTCTCAAAAAAATGGTAGTAAAGATCGCATTATCGCAAATAAACGGAAATTATTACTTGATGAAATAACGGAACAGCGAAAAGAGATCGAATATATTGTTTGGATTTAAACTTTAAGTCAGAGACTTGTAGATCCTCTAATTTGTGTTGCCATCAGGGAAAAGTAATGTTTCTTCCAAATGAAGAGGCGTATCCACGAGAATTAAAAGATTTGTTGTTCGGTGAAAGTGAAATCCTGCGAGAGAAAATTTCAAGCCCCGCGAGACAAGACTTTGTGCAAAGAGATTTGGAAAAGTGCCACCCACATCTAAAACATTCACAACCACGCACACGGTTCAATCATTTCCCATTTGCATGAATGCTATTGTCAGACACAGCTCGTGTAGAGAGAAAGAAACGATATTCACTCATGGGCAGTTATACGTCGCATTGTCACGATGTAATTTCCAACATGGAATCAAAATTCAATGCGATATTGATGAAAAGGTAAAAGCGAAAAGAGACCGAATATATGGACATAGAGTCACAAGCTGCAGTGGATGATATTGGAAAGACTGTGCAGACAACAACTGTTGCAAGGGTGCTTCAGTTGTCGCATCTTTATGGGAGAAAAAGGCACTGCTACAAACAACAGACATGACATCTCATCAAGAAGGCACAAGGGAGACTCTGAAGTCCTCTGGAAGAAGGTTCTATGGTCTGATGAGACTAAAATTGAGCTTTTTGGCCATCAGACTAAACACCATGTTTGATTCACTGTACATCATCAAAATCACACCATCCCCACCATTAAGCACGGTGCTTGCAGCATTAGGTTGTGGGGATGTTTCTCTGCAGCAGGGCCTAGAAGGCTTGTGAATGTAAAGGGTAAAATGAATCCAGCAAAACACAGGGAAATCCTGGAAGAAAACCTGATGAAATCTACAAGAGACCTGCACTTTGGGAGAACACTTGTTTCTGAGCAAGAAATGACCCCAAATATGAAGCCAAAGCTCCACAGGAACGGCTTAGAAACCATAATGTTAATGTCCTGGAGTGGCCAAGTCAGAGTCCAGACCTCAGTCCCATGGAGAATTTGTGGCTGCACTTGAAAAGGGCTCTTCAGTCACAATCGCAACCTAACAGAACTTGAGAAGTTCTGCAAAGAAAAATGGAGAAAAATGTAATTGCGCAGATGCACAAAGCTGATAGAGACCTGTGCACACAGACTCGAGGCTGTTCAGGACTTCCAAAAGTACAATTACTAAATACGGACTTGAAGAGATGAATACTTAAGCAGTCAGTTATTTAGTGTTTTATATTTGTAATTAATTTTGATCACTTCTCTGTTTTCACTTTGACATTTTAGAGCCCGTTTCTGTTGTTCAGTGTCTAAAAAGCCAAATTCAATCCACTGTGACTCAATGTTGAATAAAAAACATCCACAAGAATACTTTTTATAGACACTGTATTCACAGAAAAATAATGAACTAACGTTAAATGATTCTTTTTCTTGACTTTTAAAATCTTGCTTTAGTGTTTCTTTATTCTCATGGTACGTCTTTAAGCTGTGCACTTTGTTCTATATTCATTCGAGATGTGGCATAAAATCTGTGAACCCTTTAGAGTTTTGTGGATTCCTGGATTTCTTGAAACGTAAACTGAACTTCATTTAAAGCGTAATCTAATTAAACAAATACCATAGTAGACATAAAATTGTACATTATCATATGTGTACTGAATGTCATTTTTCGTGGGGCACACATAAATTAATTAATTCAATCAATTAATAGAATAGCTACTTTCATCATACAGTATAAAAAAAATCAACATTGTAATTCCCGTCGGTGAAAGGGTGTGAACCTGCAAGAATGACGGGAGTTGAGGTCAGCTATTCCAGTCAATGACATGGCGGTGTAGTTCTGAGATGTCCTGCCCTATAAAACAGTCCCACAGTTTTTGTTTCCTGCTCTTCATGTGCCTTCACAGCTGTAAATGGGCCTGGCATTAAGGAGTGTAGGTGTGTACCAAGCATGTACTCCGTGTTGACTGGCACCCTGTCCAGGCTTGGCTCCTTACTTGTTCCTAGTGCCGCTGGGATGTTCTCCCTTGTGACCCTATGGATGGATGATATCATCAGCTTCATAGAAGTTCATGCTGTACAATATTGCTTTCATCTCAGTTTCTTTTCTTGCAGAGTAATAAAGCAATAGCATCTATTATTTAAAAAAATACAACAGCAGTTTTCAATAAAATGCAAACAAATGGCCAGGCTAAAAAAAAAATCCAGAATGTGTCCAACACAAATGGTGTAATTTGAAGATAGCTGAGTGTGCATGTCATAAACTGCCAGCTTTGCATTCTATACATAATCTATTTGGCTTGCCTACTGGGGCCCATTAAACAGATCCACCACTGCCAGGCACGGCTTCACCTGTTTAGGCAGGCCTGGCCTTGATCGTTTCATTGTGTTTCCAATTTATTTATGTCAGTTATGCAGGCCAGTATTTATTACTAAGATTAAAAACAGTCATTAACTTCACACAGGGGTCTGACTGCAATTTAAAAGGTGTGATTAATGTTTGATTTTGTCCTGGCACCTGACCTTGCCAAAACCAATCTTTCAATTCAATCTAAGAATATTGATCATATCAGTAATATTTGAGTGCGATCCATTAAGCAGTTGGCTTCAAGGCACTTCAATGAGGAGTCACACCATGTCACACAGCATCCATTATTCTGTGAGTGAGGTGGCCACAGCAGATTCCAGGACGGAGATGTTGACAAGTCAATATTAAAGAGGGCAGCCTGTTGGATGTTGTCATAATTGCGGTTTGCATATGTTTATTACTATTTTTGGACATTATTTTATTAAAATCTTTGACTTTTATGGTGTCAGGGATGCCAGGGGCGACGATGCCCTGAAGGACCGGAAGAGGGTCTACGCCCGCCCTGGATCACGTGGGGGCCGCCACCCTGGTTGCTTTGGGGGCCACGGGTAGAGGGCTTGGAAGCCCAACCCTGTAGGGGCCGTGGTCACCGCCAGGGGGCGCCCCGATGCCTTTGGAGCCCTGGACCTCAGTACTTCTGCCACACCAGGAAGTGCTGGGGGGAAGAGAAGAAGGGACACCCGGAGAGCTTCTGGGAGAACAGCCGGCACTTCCGCCACACAGGGGCGTGTCGGTGGGTGATTGCCGGAATTCACCTGGAGCACATCCGGGTGCGGATAAAAGGGGCCGCCTCCCTTCATTCGAGGCTGGAGTCGGGTGGAGGCAGGACAAGGCAGGAGAAGAGAGAGTAGAGGTGGCCCGAAGAAGAAAAGTGTCGTGTGGCCAGGACTTTGGGGGGTTTGTGTGCACTTTGGACTTTGTAAATAGTAGCTTGTAAATAAACGTGTGGTGGTGGAAAACAACATGTCTGCCTGTCGGTGTCTGGGCCACGTTCACAATGGTTATTGTTTTATTTTTGTGCCGGTGTTTTGACTTGTAGGCATTGCTATTTAGTGTACTGTTGATGAGATGGTAACCATTTTGTTAATAGAAATGGCATCTTTGCCATCACATGACAGGCAGCATTGTCATTTGTGTTGTCGTTGTGTTTAGAATGGTGGTGTGGTCTGCTTTCTATTCTAGCTTTGGGAAAAATCCCTGTATGCTTTCTTAAAAATAATCGTTTTGATAGTTCCTGTTTTGTTAGTTTTCAACTATGATCCTTGCTTGAAATTTTTGAACAAGAATTTTTGGTTGCATTTTAAATTTTGACCCCAGATCATTTTTCTGGTTGGTTTTACTTCATTTTATAGAAGGAAAAGAAAACCTCCTGAATAACTGTTTAATTCCACTATTTCTACCCTGTTATACCCTTAAAATGGTCCATTTAAGTGACTCAGCAAGCTTGCATTTGCCAAAATGCCCCAGTCCTACAGTAGCTCTGCCATGCAGAAACAAGTGGGCCCTGATGTGAGGTTTTGGATTTAGGAAAGGGCATCACCATTGGCATGAAGAATACTCTTCTGGTGCATAACCTTATATCTTTATATATTATACGCTACCGTGGCTGTTTGTTTGTCTGTCCAGGATTTTAAATCACCAGTAGTTCACAAACCATTTGACCCATTGACCTGAAATTTAGTACACATATACCACGTGACGTCCACTGTCCGCTTAGAGCGTGATGATTGACTTCCAAGGTTATTCCTCTTTTTATTATTACTTTATTTTAATATAGAATCAACTCTCGGCAGTGGCCAACAGGGCGGTCATGCTGCATATGCATATGGGCGCCGTTTTCATCCCAACCACCTTCACCATCACTTCGCCTATCACTTCATATCTTAAATCATTCTTGAGGCAGATTGAAGACTTAAGTGCTAACTTAAGTAAAAAACTAAAGAAAACGTACTAAGTAATTGCAATACAAACACTGACTTAATCAGTTTTAACACGAAAAGGTGCCAATGAAAGAAGAGAAGCGGGGAGACAGGGAGGAGAAAAAAAGAGCTGCTCAGGATGCAGAAAGCACATCAACCTCTGAGCAAACGAATGCTAAACGTACAGAGAAAGAGGATGAAAACTATGAACACTCGAGTCAAGTGGAATCACTGCGCGGTATCGTACTATGTATAAGTCTGTATGTCCAGAAACCAACAGGTGACACTGGGATTTACATCCCCATAAGGGGCCATCCATTGCAAAATAAATGGTCAGTAACAAGGGTTGTGCCTTAGTTGGTTTGTGGCCCATTTGGCCCATTTAGCCTGGTCTTGTCTCTCCACCGTTGCTCACCTTACTTCCCAATCCAACACTTTCTGGGTCAGATCGTATAAGACAGATTGTTCAGCCTAGTCAATGATCTGTTTTAGTATGCTGTCAAGGTCAGTTACCGAAGTGTCCATCTGGAGGAGATAAAATATATTAAAAAAAAAAATGTAAGTAAAACAGTTTTATTTACTTTAGTTATAAATGCACTAAAAAGCAAAAAAAAAAATGTTTGTTTAACCACACTTTTTGTGGTTATATGTGATTAAATAAAATCGTGGGGTGCACATAAATTAATTGATTCAAACAATTTTTGAAACTTATTTAGCAAGGTTGGGAATTACAATGTTGATTTTTTTATACTGTATGATGAAAGTAGCTATTCTATTAATTGATTGAATTAATTAACTTATGTGTGCCCCACGATTTTATTTAGTCACATATAACCACGAAAATTGTGGCTAAAGAAAAATTCATTTTTTGCTTTTTTTTGTGCATATATATATATATATATATAGTGGTATATGGCCAGCCATTCATCCCGGCCAATACCCCCATACCGCCAGATGGAACCCTCCCTGCAGCATGGAGGTGCCCCGAATGCCAGCAGGGAATCATGGACAATGGAGTGTTTATTCACAGCCCTGCTGGATACGATGGGGACCACCAGAGGATGCTGCAGGGAGGATCAAGGACTATTTACCCAACAGCCCGGAAGTACGTCCCAGTCATGTGGACAGAAGAAATGACGTACTTCCGGGTTGAAGAAAAGGAGTTTTTATCTGACCTGCAAGTATTGTCAGTCACATGGACAGAGAGAGATAAACACTTCCAGGTCAAGGGCTAATAAAAGGCTGTGAGAGATCCCAGACGGGCAAGCTGATTTGGGAGGAAGGGAACAACGTGTCTGGGTGTGGAGGATTGATTATTGTTATTATTATTGTGTTTATTTATGAGTATAGTGGAGTGGAGAGTGCTTTGTGCACATTATTGTCTGAATAAATTTAATTATTGGACTTTTACCTGGTGTCTGGCGTCTGATCCAAGGGTTCAAGGGGACAACAGCACCCCCTATCTGTCACAATATATATATAATATATACAGTACTAGTTATATAATATATAACTATAGTAAATAAAATCGTTTTACTTTTTAGTTTTGGAGTATTTTGCAAATGATTTTTCTTTAATCATTTTTCATGAATGCGAAGCTTCTTAAAAAGTATTACATAATATATCTTTTTTGCAGAATTATTTGAATACTAAAAACAATTCCATTTTGGTCTGTATTTTTCTGTTCAGGCTCTTATGTGATTAGTGCTCGAAAAAAAAGATGACGCCAATACTTCCTCACCATGATCATCAAGGCTACTCCTTCACAAGAGTAAACAAGTAAAGTCGGCATGTATATTTACCCATGAGGGCAATCCAATGCGTCTCTCTCTATGAATGCTCCTATATGTCACTATATTCTCTCTCCATCATTGCTGTGTATACATTAATTGGAATTGCATAACCATTGATTAAGGCAAAATTTGTTACGTAATTGCATTGGTTTTGACAGATTGTTGTATTGTTATCGATACTGAACATGTATGCAAAATTTGAAGAAATTTGCTTCGCCAAAAGTGGGTTTAAAATCAGTTGCAAGATTTGACCAGACAAACAAACAGACAGAGGAGTCAAGTTAAATATAAAATCGTTTAAAAAGACAAGAGAAGTTAGAAAAATCAAGAGAGATGCTGGGGTCAGGGCATTCTTAAGTTGCATTCCACAAGGTTTGGTGCTTTCCTTGTTGGCTCAGTTAAAGGAGTAGCCCTTTCATAGACACAGGGCACAGACCTCTGCCATTACCCCTCTAGTCCTAAGAAGGCTTGGATGTACCTTTTGGCTTGCAAACAGGGCCAGTTGTATATGGCAGCAACTTTCAACATTTCAGGCTTTTCTTTTCCTTGACTCTCCACATATCCCAAATATGTTACCTTCACCAACCCAATTCTTGGGTTTGATGTTTAAAACATCTTGTTTGAGGGGCATTAGCACAGCCTGTAGGTGATGTACGTAAGTGTTCTTCCAAGGTGCTGGAATAGACAATAAGTCAGGCTGCCCTGTAGGCTCTATGCGACTGTAGACACTGACACTGGAAACCAAAGACACAGTATTGCTAATGTCCGTTGGGTATGCTAAATTCTGGGGTCAATGGAATTTGCCCATAACCTTAACCAACTCAATACAGGTACGGATTGGTAGAGATTTCAAAGGGCACCACCCTCATTTGTAGGGATAGGAAGATGATGTCACAGGTCATAAACCACATGACTAGCAATGTAGGTCAGTGCCCCAAAAAATATGGTGGTGTCAAGGAAAACAACTCACTAAATGTTGGCAACTGCTAAAGAAATAATCAAAATGGTGATGAACCGACATCACCATCATAACTACCAAAAACAGAAAATCATAAACAGCAAATATAGATTCATAACAACTGTGAGTGTGGGCTTTGAATGGACTGGCTTAATTTCTGCATTACTCCTACTGCTTAGATAGGCTTCAATGACCCTGTACAGGATTAAGTGCAATCAGGAAAGGTATGGATGTACGTAATGTGGAAACATTAATATGAAGTCATTTTCTAGAGCCAACAGAATAATATGCATTGCCTAAAGTTTTATGTGCGTACTGAAAGTCAAATTCAAGCCCAACTGTACCAGCGTCATTTCTTACACAAGCCCACCTGTACCCACAAGACTCTGTACTCAAACCCACCCATACCCATAGAAGTTTGTACTTGTACAGTAATTACTCCTACCCGTTCTTCTTCCCGACCCTGTACTGTAACTGCTGCTCGTTGCTAAATAATAAACACGATTCCAATTCTCAGTAAAATATATATAGTTATGTCCAAATGGATTTAATTTGCAACAACTCGAGAGTCATGCTTTGAAACCCCAGACAAGCCTCTAACTGTAAGGATTTAGCAAGGAAAATTCCTATGGATTCCCAGGGGTTCCTTCCGTCATCTTAGAGACATCGATATTAAGGCTGATTGGTGACCCTAAAGTAACCTGTGGTGAGTAAATGTGTGTCCTGCAGACAGACAGACGGACATCGTTTGGTCACCCAACACACACATTTATTATACAAATATATTTACAAGTTCAAGATGCACAACCCAGTGCCTCTGCACCAACCCCCCAAAGTCCAGGCCTCTCTCTCCAGTGCCTGCCTTCTTCAGGCCGCCTCCACTCCTCTCCAGTAAGACTCTTGTCCACCTCCGCACGGCTTAGAGACTTGTTTAAGCTTGTATTGTCTTATTGTCAACTTCTTTTACCTTTTTATTTGTTCTTTTGAGCTTTTTGCTGTCTCTTGTTAAAAGGGGAGGCGGCCCCTTTTTTACATGCCCGGATGGGCTCCAGTTGCTTCCCGACACCCCCCTGTGTGGCGGAAGTGCCGGCTGCGCACCCAGAAGCACTCTGGGTGTCCCCGGTCTTCTTCCCCCCAGCACTTCCGGGATGCCCCCTGGTGGTGACCACGGGCTACTACAGGGTTGGGCTTCCAAGCCCTGCACCCGTGGTCCCCAACGCAACCAGGGCGGTCGCCCCCTCGTGGTCTGAAGGAGGTGCAAGCCCACCTCCAGTCCTCCCAGGCGTCCCGGCCGCATTCCATCTACAGAAGTTTCTGTTGGAGTGTCGGTTGCCTTTGATTATTGCATACCCATACTGGAAGAAATAGGTAGATATAAATATAAACATAATGACAATATATTCCTCCTTTCAAAAAGGACCCTTAAAGTGCAAAGAAAAACTGTCCTGAAATGCATCCCTGACAAGTGAGCCAATCCCTAATTCATGCAGAATGATGCTGTTAATTCAATAACATTTTTACACTTAAAAGAGTATTCCCTGCATTTGAGTTATGTTTTTTTTTTTTTTTTTGCTAAAATTACAAAAACTAGTAAATCAAACTCTCAGTTGTATTCTATGTTTTGACTAGAGCTTATGGCAAAAGCAACTCATGCAGGATAGAGCGTCATTGTAGACGGGATACCAGCCTACCAAAGAGCGCGATCACACCCGTACACACACTTCAGAGCATTTGTAGGGTCCCCAGAAAATGACAGTTATGTGTGCTCTTTCATTGTGGGGAAAAAACTGGAGTTTCTAAATGAAACCACTCCAATACATGGGGAATATACAATAATACAATACAGTTTATTTTTGTATAGCCCAAAATCACACAGGAAGTGCCACAATGGGCTTTAACAGACTCTGCCTCTTGACAGCCCCCCAGCCTTGACTCTCTAAGAAGACAAGGAAAAACTCCCAAAAAAAACTTGTAGGGAAAAAATGGAAGAAACCTCGGGAAAGGCAGTTCAAAGAGAGACCCCTTTCCAGGTAGGTTGGGCGTGCAGTGGGTGTCAAAAGAAGGGGGTCAATACAATACAATACACAGAACAGAACAAATCCTTAATAAAGCATAATAATAAAAATTTTAGAAGTACAGAGCAGAATTTAACAGTAGATGATATCATATAATAAGATTTTGATATTTTTAGAGTGCTGGAGACCTCATCCGTCAAGCTGCCTCCCCATTTGGCCATTCCACGGCTGAAACGTTGCTCGGCCAGCCAATCCGATGAAAGGGCCCCTCTTTCCCGTGATTCCTGTGATCCTCCACCAGGGATGACTTTACCATAGGCAGGCAAACAACTTGGCAGGTGGGCCGTGGCACCAATTGCCACATTTGAGTACCGAGAACAGAAACAGAATAGGTGAGGGTTAGTATTCAATTATAATTATCATGTTAATATCAATATGCAATATGCAATCAATTTACTGCATTTACCGTAAAGAAATAAAAATCACTAGTCATTCCAAAACTGTTGGTTAAATCAGATAATATAACTTGTGTTTGCACATTGGCTCAAACTTCAAAATAGCTTTCATGTATAAATGAGTCCATTCCAAAGAGCTTGAGTACCCCAGAGACATCGCGCTTCAACATTAAATATGAAGGCTTGAATTTTGAAATATCATATGTTGGGGGTTATATTAATTTCTACTATGAAAATTCACATCCTGAAAGGCGAATGTGCAAACAATGATAAAGAGACATTGCTATGTGAAATATCCTCTCTCACTGGTTCAATGGTCTGTATTCGACAGATCGATGCTGACTCAACACCATGGAGGTGTTCACTGCTGAGGACGAAGCGCATGATGCCAAAGACTCCAAGTAAAAGGTAACCTGTTAATGCAACATAACACGTGTCATCATCAACCAGCGGTGGCTCTCTGAAGAAAAAACGTTCCCTTAGCTCAACTGGCTAAGAAGGCTTGATTTGATTTTTACTCTTTCCTTATGTTTCTCTCAACTGCCACATAACAATTTAAATAAATAAATAAAATGCAGATAATAGTCTTTCAATTATAACTCAACAGTTCTATAATTTAGCTGCTATTATAGTTTAAATAAAATAAAAACACGCATCATCATGCCTTATGCCCCAATACAGCATTTTGCTGATGTTATTTTATCGACAGTTAAATGGCGCGTTCCTTGTGTTTGATAAAGAACTTCAGGCTGGCTTACATTTTTGCAGATGATGCCACACAATCGTCACTATGTATTCTTAGGAAGTGCCGACTGTTGAAACACAGTGAACTCTTAGCCTTCTAAACTTTGGCCAGTGTAATTCCACACTTCACCACTTGTTTTTCACTACCAGTTTCTTTTGTATTCTCCAGCTAAAGGACACTAGAATTTTGTATCTTTCAATGTAAAAATGGAAGTCCTGAAAAGGGTGCCTCCAATAGTCTTGCAAGAATTTAACTTCATTTTTAACAGGCCTCAGTAGATAGCCTTAGAACTATGAGGTACATAAAATATTTAAAGGTTACAGTTTCTGCCTTTATGGTTTGTTCTTTCCCACAAGTTCATTACTTCGGGAGTCGGTTCATTCTTTAACTCACACCCACGGGACACCCACAATGTTTTCCCAACCCTGTTATAAACGTGTGTGTAGAGCTGAACCTGCATCCACACCCGTGCAAATCAAACAAGGCAGAATTGTGCACCGTTCTTCAATGATAAGATGATACGTTTAAGCCAGGGTTTCTCTGTTGAAATTCCTTTTATTGTTCCTTTTTAACTATTGTTGCTTATGTTAATATTGTTATTTATTGTTTGTCTAATTACACGTTCTATGTCAGTTTTATTTAATATGTGCGAAATCATGTTCTCCTATGTTGCTTGTATTCTGTGGATGAAACCCCAAGAGGCGGGGCCACCAATGCCTACATACAAGGAACCACAACAACCTTTAGATGCATGCTGGGAGAGCGAGCTCCCTGCCATTCACTGAATATGATTTGACGAAGCGTTGGTCACCTCTGTGAGTTTTGCTTTGTTTCTTTGGGTTTACTGGGTTTGCCTAAACTTTGTACCTCTTGTGGAAGCCGGCCCGGACACAGACAGGCAGACAGCGATGGTTCAACCCACACACGTTTATTATACATTATTTATATTTACAGGTGCCACACACAACCCCAAAACTCCCCAAAAGTCCAGGTCCTCACACAATGCCTCTTCGTACTTCAGGCCGCCTCCACTCCTCTCCTCCAAGACTTTGTCCTCTGCACTCCCGACTCCAGCCATCGAATGGAGGGAGGCGGCCCCTTTTATACACACCCGGATGTGCTCCAGGTGCCTCCCGATTAGCTTCTGCCGGCACTCCCCAGTGTGGCAGAAGTACCGGCTGCGCACCCAGAAGCACTCTAGGTGTCTCTGTTTTTCTTCCCCCCAGGACTTCCGGGTGTGGTGGAAATGCTGAGGACCAGGGCTCCATAGGCATTGGGGCGCCCCCTGGCAGTGACCACGGGCCCCTATAGGGTTGAGCTTCCATGCTCAGTTCCCGTGGTCCCCAAAGCCACCAGGGCGGTCGCCTCCTCGTGGTCTGGAGGAGGCGCAATCCCTCCTCTGGTCCTTCTGGGCATTCCGGCTGGGTGCCACCCCCAGCTGCTTGCCACACTCTGTTTATAGATTTCAGTTAAGGATTTTGCTTAGAGACTTGTTTAAATTTGGATTGCCTTATTGTCAACTTCTTTTACTTTTTTATTTGTTCTTTTGAGCTTTTTGCTGTCTCTTGTTAAATAAACCTTCTTTTATAAAGAAACTTGTTTAGGATCTATCTTGCATCCAGAGTTTTGTTTTAAAGTTTTCTCTCTGTAGTAAGTTATTTCTATACTGTATTTTGGAACATTTCTAAGCAGCCTGCTCTCATGATAATATCCTAGCATGACAAAGCCTTCCAGTTTCACAGGGTCAGGCTCCTCTGGAGTGAGACGTAATGCTTCTGGCTTTTGTTTTCATCTCAATTTTGGAAGCCTAACAGCTTTGCCATTTTTGAGACAATTGAGTTATAACATAAGACAACCGAATCCTTTTTTTAAAAGGGATGTGACTCATTTACTCTGACGCTCCTCCTGTCAGATGGTGACAGGTCACATATGGGTCATGTATGAGTAGAACTTGCACAGGTGAGAGGAGAAATGTAACTTCTGTTTGCTCGTACTCATAACTCAGGTCACTGGACAACCCAGAGTGTTCAAAAGTGTTCACTTCTGTCCGCTTTCTGGCTGTGGAGTAGTGATGAAGCCATTAGTGGTGTGAGAAACCCCCAGGAACGAGAACCATAATGACAACCTGCTTCTGGTTTTAGTGATAAATATTTGGAGCTAATAACTGTGGTGCTAATTATTCTCTTCCCTGCTTACTATATTCTTATTTTAGTATTTCATTATTTTTTTTGGCACTGTGCTAAGCCACACAGTGCCAGACTCTTTCATATTCATGTAGGCCATTATGGCACACAGATACATTTGTTGGTATGCTTATTCTAATAAGGTTGTTAAAATTTGCAGATTTCACTAATATAAGAATATGTTAACATGAGCACAATTAGGCTAAGGCCAGCTGGCAAGGCTGGGGAATAAAAGAAAATGACAGGCTATAGCAGATACCAGAGAAAATAAAGAAGGGGAATATTACTAGGCTAACTGGTCATCCAGAACCTCCCTGGAAATCCCCACGAGGCGGGCCTACCAATATCTCACCACAAGGAACCGCCCCCACCCCGCCTTTAGGGGCATGCTGGGAGAGCCAGTTCACTTTAGTGAAGTGTTGGGTTCTCTGTAAGCTTTGCTTTGTTTCTTTGGGTTTACTGGTTCCACACTTCCCAAGGCTCAGTCAGTGCTGAAGCACTAAGAGAAACCCACCTACTGTAGATGATCATGGAGTATTTCACACACTGCACACTTCCCTCCCAAAATCAAACGTGGCTGCTAAGTACTTCAATCGGGCTGTCAGTGACACAAGACTTCCCCGCAGAAAGCCAGAAAAAAAAAATAAAAAACAGAGAAAAACATAATGGATAGTAACATGTTCAGATGTTTTAATAATACAATATTGCAATAACTCTTATAATGTATTACATTTGGTGCCTTCTAAGATTTCAATTAGGAACAAAAACCCCAAAATATATACCAAGGTGCTGGATTATTCCGAGAGTAATATGCAATTAAACATATTTAAAACCTGTTCTAAAGGACGCTGGCAGCCATTGTACTGCAATGGTACCAAGACCAGCAGAATGTGCTCAGATATTCTTTTTTTGGTTAAGACTCTTGCTGCTGCGTGTTGGGCTAATTTCAACCAAGTTACATCTTTCTTAAGTAGTCCTCTTAGAATTTAATTAGAAGTATTGAGTAAACAAAGTGACAAAAATATCCTGGCCAACCCAGAGGGTCTAACTACTTAGAACTTCCACCTTGCTGTCTGTTTGGGTGTCGTGTATACTTAGCCACACACAGATACCACCAAAATACTCCTCTTCCTTATCTTCCACGCCTTTCCCCAAGCCCATAAGTTTCTTTCCTCCCAGAAGCTGAACTCCTTGTCCCTTACTATGACCTTCAATAGATAAAGGTCCCATCCTAAAGAACAATTAGTAATAAAGAGCATACAATGAACATGTTTGGAGGGTAAATGCAAGAGAATATTTGTTGTGCGGGCATGGGGCTTAAGAAAAAAAAGTCAAAAAATTAAAGGTACAATTGTGGCCAAACAGAGCAAAAAAAAAAAAATGGTACAAATATGTTCCCGTAACTACGCTAATCAAAAAGTTGTTAGGCATAATTCTTGCTTTTATCCAAAAGCTTAAACAGAGCCTCGCGTACGCCATCTGAAATACAGCAGCATGGTATTAGTCGAGTGCCCAGCAACTGGCACTTGTCAAAAACAATATGGCCACAGCCATACAAGAAACAACAAAATGGTTTTATGGGAAATTAATAATCGATGATAATGATATATATGAAATTAATAATGTTATCATTTATAAACCCTAAACAAATGCTCAAATCTCAAAACTTACCTCCTTACTCCATATTCAACAGTCTTATGGCTGGAAACAGCTTTTAAGCCCCAACTATGATCTACTTCCAGGCATCCTCAAGAAATGATGCCCTGGATGTCTCTTTAAAGCCCTAAGGCCATGTGCCTAAAACTCCTCCTGGTAGGTCCAGATGCTCCTGTATTCCAGCTGGTACTAAAAGTGTCAGGCAGCCTCCCAGACCAGCCTGACTACCCCAATGTTGAATACTGGAAAGTGTGATCACAACCTGAGACCCCTCTACAACCACCTTATCCATAAAAGAGAGACAAGAAGACTGTGACAGATGAGTTACAGTATCTGATCATATCACATGTCTCCACTGCTTGCTAGCATATTCATTGCAGGTTCAGCTTGTGGTACCATTGAGTTCTAGATAAGGATGACACTTCACACCATACAACAAAACTTACATACATGTTTCACTGCCAACACCTCAAACTAAAAATATGGACATGACAAGTTTGCCCTTCTGTAGCTGATGATGTTCTTCTCTCTGAGCTGACCTTAGACACCCCATCTTGTGAAGATCAACTGCTTGAGCCGTCACCATCCCTTCGTCAAAGTCACAAAGTCTTCATATTTACTCAAAATGCCGTGGGTGTTGGAATCTTAAATGCTTAAATGGTTCAGAACTACACCTGCCTGTTAACACTTGCTTATCTTCACCTATGGCTGTTTCCCTTACTATAATATTAAAAATAAATGTAGTGTTGGACAAAAAGTCATTTTTAAATAAGATGGGGAAGTAGGCTGCTGGAATAGAGGATGGTGTTCATCATGGATTGTCACTCAAGAACTATGCCTCATATGTCAGGGTCCATCCATAGCACATTTTAGTGTATAGACTGTACTGCACCTTCATAACTCATGCGTGCATTTTGGAGAAATGACGGACCTCATTTGTCATCGTTATATAGAAGATGTGTCAAAACGTTTTCACTTGAATACAGCCTGGGTGGTGCAATGGCTCAACAATAATAAACTCATCCATTGACACTGGCTCTGTGCTGCTCACTTTTAAAATCGCTTCTGTAACCCCGGTGTTAAAAAAGTCTGGTCTTGATGCTGACAATCTTAACAATTTCCGGCCTATTTCCCACTTACCTTTCCTGTCAAAAGCTCTTGAGCGTGTTGTAGCCTCCCAGCTCACCAATTACTTAACCACTAATAACTTGAGTGAACCCTTTCAGTCTGGTTTCAGGGCACAGCACAGCTGTGAAACTGCTCTGCTACGGGTAACCAATGATTTGCTTATGGCAGCAGACTCTGGACAAACCAGCATATTAATTTTGTTAGACCTCAGTGCAGCATTTGACACTGTCAGACATGACATTCTACTGTCCAGAATGGAGAACATGCTGGGTATCTCTGGCACTGCCCTCCAGTGGTTCAAGTCCTATCTGACTGATAGGCAAGAGTTTGTTAGTCTTGGCAACAGCAGATCGGCGCCAGTCACACAAGGAGTTCCTCAGGGCTCTGCCCTCAGCCCTCTGCTCTCCTGTATTTATATGCTTCCCCTTGGCCATATTATTCGTAGCTATGGACTGGGTTATCATTTTTATGCAGATGATACTCAACTCTACTTCAATGTTAAAAGTGGAACTTCATCAGAGCTTTCTCAGCTCACAACCTGCCTCAGTGAAATTAAAACCTGGATGGAGCAGAACTCCTTAAAATTAAATTGCAACAAAACTGAACTCCTGCAAATTGGGACTAAAGTGCAACTTAATAAAATGAGCTCCTTCCCAGTCAATCTTGGTGGTGATCTCATCAGACCTGCCTCTACTGCAAAGAATCTTGGTGTCATTTTTGATTCCTCCCTTTCTTACTCCGCCCACATACAGTGGGTACTGAAAGTATTCAGACCCCCTTCAATTTTTCACTATTTGTTATATTGCAGCCATTTGCTAAAATCATTTAAATTAATTTTTTCCCTCATTAATGTACACACAGCACCCCATATTGACAGACAAAAAAAAAGAATTTTTGAAATTGTTGCAGATTTATTAAAAAAGAAAAACTGAAATATCACATGGTCCTAAGTATTCAGACCCTTTGCTCAGTATTTAGTAGAAGGACCCTTTTGAGCAAATACAGCCATGAGTCTTCTTGGGAAAGATGCAACAAGTTTTTCACACCTGGATTTGGGGATCCTCTGCCATTCCTCCTTGCAGATCCTCTCCAGTTCTGTCAGGTTGGATGGTAAAAGTTGGTGGACAGCCATTTTTAGGTCTCTCCAGAGATGCTCAATTGGGTTTAAGTCAGGGCTCTGGATGGGCCATTCAAGAACAGTCACAGAGTTGTTGTGAAGCCACTCGTTCGTTATTTTAGCTGTCTGCTTAGGGTCATTGTCTTGTTGGAAGGTAAACCTTCGGCCCAGTCTGAGGTCCTTAGCACTATGGAGAAGGTTTTTGTCCAGGATATCCCTGTACTTGGCTGCATTCATCTTTCCCTCGATTGCAACCAGTTGTCCTGTCCCTGCAGCTGAAAAACACCCCCACAGCATGATGCTGCCACCGCCATACTTCACTGTGGGGACTGTATTGGACAAGTGTCTGATGAGACCAAGATAGAACTTTTTGGCCTTAATTCTAAGCTGTATGTGTGGAGACAACCAGGCACTGCTCATCACTTGTCCAATACAGTCCCCACAGTGAAGCATAGCAGTGGCAGCATCATGCTGTGGGGGTGTTTTTCAGCTGCAGGGACAGGACGACTGGTTGCAATCGAGGGAAAGATGAATGCGGCCAAGTACAGGGATATCCTGGACAAAAACCTTCCAACAAGACAATGACCCTAAGCACACAGCTAAAATAACGAACGAGTGGCTTCACAACAGCTCTGTGACTGTTCTTGAATGGCCCATCCAGAGCCCTGACTTAAACCCAATTGAGCATCTGTGGAGAGACCTAAAATTGGCTGTCCACCAACTTTTACCATCCAACCTGACAGAACTGGAGAGGATCTGCAAGGAGGAATGGCAGAGAATCCCCAAATCCAGGTGTGAAAAACTTGTTGCATCTTTCCCAAGGAGACTCATGGCTGTATTAGCTCAAAAGGGTGCTTCTACTAAATACTGAGCAAAGGGTCTGAATACTTAGGACCATGTGATATTTCAGTTTTTCTTTTTTAATAAATCTGCAACAATTTCAAAAAATCTTTTTTTTGTCTGTCAATATGGGGTGCTGTGTGTACATTAATGAGGGAAAAAATTAATTTAAATGATTTTAGCAAATGGCTGCAATATAACAAATAGTGAAAAATTGAAGGGGGTCTGAATACTTTCCGTACCCACTGTAAACCACATTAAGAAACTTTCTTACTTACACCTCCGTAACATATCCCGTGTTCGCTCCTTCCTCTCCTTTTCTAATGCTGAGAAACTTGTCCATGCTTTTATCACATCCCACATCGATTATTGTAACTCGCTGTTGGCACGTGTCCCTTCTAATCTTATATCACAGCTCCAGCTTATTCAAAACTCGGCTGCAAGAGTCCTTACTCGAACCAGCAGCAGCGAGCACATCACACCCATCCTGCTCCGTCTTCACTGGCTCCCTGTGTCTTACAGAATCGAATATAAAATCCTACTAATAACCTACAAAGTCTTAAATAACTTCGCGCCAAACTACATCAGTGACCTTCTCCATCACTATGTGCCTGCCCGCTCACTAAGGTCTTCTGATTCTGGCAATCTTGTTGTACCCCACACTAATCTACACCCCATGGGTGACAGGGCCTTCAGCTGTATAGTGCCCAGACTCTGGAATGACCTACCGAAATTAATCAGATCAGCTGACTCCATGAATTCCTTTAAAAAACAACTCAAAACTCATCTGTTCAGGAAGGCTTTCAGCTCTACTTGACTTTATTACCCTTCTCTCAGATTACCTCTCTGTCAAGATGCTCATGTAACCTGTATGTGTGTGTGCTAGACCATCAATTATGTTGTCTGTTAGGCTTTTTTTCTCTGAATTTACTGTCTTAATCTTCTTTATTTATTTATTTGGTTTGTACTATGCTATATACTGTATACCCTGCTGTTCTTTCTTATATTCTGTAAGTGCCTTGAGCATGGGAAAGGCGCTATATAAATAAAATGTATTATTATTATTATTATTAGTGTTGCTGCCTGATAGCTTTGTCAGACACGGCTGCAAATCAGCGACAATGTGAAGTATGCATATCCCCCCTTGTGTCTCGATGAGTTTTTCTTCTCCATCCTAATGACGGTTGTGTTAGATTAATTGGTGACTCCAACTGGCCCCTGTATGAGTGAGTGGGCCGATGTCCCGTCCAGCGTTAGTTCCTGCTCTGTACCAAATGCCTCCACTAGTCTGAACTGGATTAAGCTGCCTTGAGAATGAATGGACAACTGGGTAAATCCAGACAGTCTGAAGTGCCTCCTCTCATGTGTAAGCATTTTTGCTAAGGAATCATAAAGATTTCTTCATGCTTTTTGCTTTGCCTCTTGGGAGCTTTGCTGCATCATTAATCGCCATAGCATATTTTTAATAAACGCACAGCTCACAAATCATTTGAAACTTCTCATCGCTGCATTTGCAGATGCTGCTTTTATTACAGAATTTGAAAATGATTATGGCAGGCGTTTCTCTGTGACTCATGCTTGTTTGTTGTAGATTTTATTCTTGATGTTGATCACATTCCCACTTGCTGTAGGTTATGTTCCCGGTTTTACATATGACCTCATTTTTGTTTGTCCGTCTTCAAGCCACGTGAGTTCATGTCCTATTATTCTAATGCAATATTTATTTTCTATTTTTCTCTTTGATTGCCTTGTGACTGCTTGCCTTCTGTTTCTCATTATGTAAAGTTGAATATGTTCTCTCCTTGAAAGGTATGGCAGCATATTGCATAAAACAAAAATAGCCTGACTCTGTGATATCATATGCCTCTCACAAACGCCACATTCGGGGATCAGGTGTTCATGTTGTTTTTTAATTTTGTAACTGAGTCCTTCTCTTTTCTGAGCTCTGCTGAGCTGTGACTCTGGTGGATGTTTGGGATCCATCGATATATAAATGATCAAATCTATTTAACCTGGTTTAGAATCACAGGGTAGAAAACAAATTCCTGTGCATTTCATTCATTCGTTTTACTTTGATTAAATTTGTATGCTATGTAAGGCAGCTCTGCTCCCTAATAGTTCTGGGTTCAAATCCTGTGCATAGTCATTGTCTATCTGGACTCTGCATGTGTCTGTGTCGTGTTCTTCCAGGTACTCTGGTTTTCCTTTCACATCCTCAAAGTCATGCAGATCAGGCTGTTTGGCAACTCCTCTAAATTGGTGTCTTGGTGGGCTTTGTGTCCAGAGCTACCTGCCGAGACCCTGAATTGGTTTAAGAGGGTTTGAGAATGTTACGTTATGTTGTGTACTACGTCTGTGCCAATGATTAAGCTCTGTAAAAAATGCTATGATACGTGTGACAAATCTGTTTATCTTAACTTGGCAGATTTATTTTCATTATTATTTTTGCATTCATTGAATGTCTAGGCACTATTGCCTTCTGACAAGGCTTTTGGTTCAGTCCACACCAGTGAATCTGAGAAAGTCACTTCACCGCCTGGTGCCCGCATAATTGGATTAAGGAAAAAGGATTACCTTTGTGGACTTGTTATTTGTAAATGGCTTTCCATAAAAGTCTCAGCCAAAGAAATAAATGGGATGCAAATCTTTATAGGTGCAAGTGCAAGGAAATCAAAATTGTCTCACAATACATATACTGTGTTTAATTTTCCAGATCCTCATAATAATGTAAAAGAGCAAACAAAGGCTCTGTCACACAAAAACCCGAGGGCTTATTCCCGTGTTCATTCTGACCAGATCGAATTGCATAATATGACACCCTTCGAAATAAATGTCTGCTCTCCGTGATCCTCTTAAAAATGAATGATAATCAGGCAATGTGTGAAGCGCTCAGTCGTCATCTGAAACTGTGCAATCTGTTCTTTGTTTTTTGGTTGTCTCACAGTGAATCCAGCTTATTTGTATTTGTTTTGCAGCCATTGTTCTTGTCATTGCCTTATAGTACCGTGATCACAGCCTCTATTTGTTTTAATCTCAGCGGTGGAAGGTGCAGAGCCTTTTTCCTCTTACAGTATGTCAAAAACAAAGGCAAGATGAGTGAGAATAACAAATTGAAGCAAACTCCCACTTACTTTATGGAGGACTATTTATGCCAAAAATATAAAAAAAGATGAAGTAAACAAATAAAGAAAGAAATATGTAGACTAACAAATAGAGTGGATTAAGAACATGTTCAGACCCCTTCACTTTCTGCACACTTAATTGTGTTGTAGATTTAATTATAAATTGATACATTTTCCAATTTTGCCCACCACTATACACTCAATAACCCACAATGGCAAAGTGAATATGTGTTTTCAGAAAGTTTTGCAAATATATTAATAATCAAAAGCTAAAATCTCTCAAATGTATACAGTATATAGACAGATAAAGGCACTGTAT
>JANRMT010062813.1:13172742-13228407 GCA_026402145.1 Polypterus bichir lapradei | reverse complement strand
GAAAGGCACTATATAATAGATAGATAGTGTGATAGACGGCCGGCTGTTCAACCCAGCCGTGACATCCCAGAGCAAGAAGAATGGAGGAAGGCAGGTTTTTCTGGATGCTGCCTCCCCCGGGACACTAGGTGGCAGCTCCCATGGACAGCAGTGGTTCCCCGGATTCCCTCAGGGCATCGTGGGACATGGAGTCCATTTCCTCAGCCCTGTTGGGTGCCGTGGGTGCCGCCAGGGGGAGCTCACAAGGAACCTGGTGATTTATATTATTACTACAACCCGGAAGTACTTCAGAGTAATGAGGACAGAAGCCCACAGTACTTCCAGGCTATTTGAGAAATGAGGATGTGGCATTGACCCAGAAGACAAATGGAGTGCTTCCGGGTCATGGACTATTTAAAGGACTGGTCAAGACCCAGGAAGTGGAGCCAGAGTTGGGTGGTAGAGAGACAGAGCTACTGGGTGGAGAAGAAGATATTGATTATTGTTTGTTATTATTATTGATTGGAGAATTGTGGAGTGTGTGGTGCTTTGTGCACTTTAAGAAAATTAGTAAAATTATTCTTAGTGCTTTTTAATAAGTGTGTCTTGGACGTCTATCTGGTGGGTTCAACGGGGCAACAGCACCTCTAGTGTCCACAATAGCTAGATAGATAGATAGATAGATATGTTGACAATGAGAGCTTGTACATATTGTGAGTGCCACAGGAGTGACCTGGAGGGTGCCTCTTTGGCCAGAGGGTGGACGGTGACTCTTTGGATGCCAAACTAAAGAAGATTGGAAAGGCAGCTGGATGGGAACACTTACCCAGCAGGGAGACCGATACATTTGAAGGACCTAGGGAGGCAACAGCATGTAGGTACTGAATCCACCGATACTCCTGGGGGCAGTGTCCCTGGTCTTTGGATACCCACAAGGTATGATGGGATTTAGATTCCCACATTACAGCCCTGCTGGGTTCTATAGGTGCCTCAAGGGGGAGCTGCAGGAAGATACAGTCCCTAATCTGTCTGACCTGGAAGTGCTTTTGACAGACCATGTCCTAGCATCAGAAGTAGTCCTGAGTCAAAGACAAAAGGAGCCAATTCGCCTTGCCCAGGGAATCAGCGTTGGGAAGCACTGGATGACACTCTTAGGATGAGTGGAAGGAGAGAAATAATTATACATAGTATATGTCTTTCATTCTGTGACTGTGCTTACCTGTCCATTTGAGTCTATGAGTAATAAATCCGACATGTGGCTGTAAAGAGTTTTAATTGTGTCCAGGGTTTGGATCTTGGTGGCACCCTTACTGGTTACAATATGCATGATAATTGAGATGAGTAAGGAACTGGCAGAGTGGTGACTCTGAGGCTAAGGATCTGCACTGGTATCTGGAAGGTTGCTGGTTCACCTTCTGCTATAGCCAGAAGGTAGCCCACTCCATTGGGCATTTGAGCAAGGCCCTTAAGCTGAATGTTGCCCCAAGTGGGCTGCACAATGGCTGGCCCTGTGCTCTGACCCACATAGGTCATATGAAAAGGCGCTATCCCTTCAGGGTTTAATATAGCATATCAAATGGTAATAATTTTTTCCAATCAATCTTATGGCCAAGTACAAAATGGCAGCACAGCCCCAGTTACCCTTTGTGTGACTTTGAGAGGGCTTTGAGTGAATTAGCTGATGAACACGACTGTGATGTAGACTGGGTTCCATGGCCAGCCGCTTTACCAAATATCAACCTAACTGTCCCCTTATGGATGATTCATCCCTATAGATGGTGTCCTCCACCTCTGTATTTAAAACATCAAATGACTTTTTCACACATAGGAATGGCGTTACATACGTAGCAGTTGTAGGCACTTGCAGACCCTGTGTCAATTTATGGGGCTGTTTATTTTGTCACATATTGTTACTTACAATACATGCTATATATGCACACACGTTAAAATAAATAGCATAAACATCATTTGCCCTGTGGTGGACTGGTGCTCTGTTTCCTGCCTTGTGCCCAGTGCTGCCAGGGAAGGTGATGACACCCTTTGTGGCCCTGATTTTATTTAGGCAGGTTTGGGAATGCAATGCAAACTTCATTTTGAGATGGTGTATGACCCCGGATATATTTATTAATTCATTTATTTATTTGTGTCCTGCCCAGGGCTGGTGTTTGACGCTGCTGGAATAGGCTCCAGCTGGACTCCGAACTGGACTATCCGTTTAAGATGTAAACCAACTTTTCCAGTGATGGGTCACAGAGAACTGGACATTACCCTTTTAGCAATGGACATAAGGCCATTACTGGGCCCACTCACACTAACTTCTTATTTCTTTGGTACAATACACACCCTCCAAACGGGGGAACACTAATTCAGAATCGATTTGGGGTCCAAACATTGTGAGGCTGCAAGGCCACCCACTGCGCCACCCTTTATCTATTTACCGTAATTCTTAATGTACTTTTTTATAACTCTAGTAAGGGCACACTAGTGTCTGTTATTCAGAGGCAGAAATGTCTTTTTATTTGGCTTGTTTTCTTATTTTAATAAAAAGTATTATTATAATATTGTACCAAGAGACAAGAATAACCAAAAACAACAAAAACAAATCATCTGTATGTAAAAAGCACAGTGCTGAGGAGAACAAAAAACAAAAGCACAAAGGAATAACCACTGCATGACAAAATGTAAGAACTCTTGTTTGCGGGTTTTCATGCTAAGCTCAAAGAGGATTTGGGAATTCAAAATTTCTTTGAGGACATCTAGATGGTTCCTTGCAGCATTTTAAAAATAAATAAACATGCCTTTAACTTATTTATTCAGTCTTCCATTCTCTAGATCTTATTTCTTAGGACAGGTCTGGAGAGGGCAAGAGATTTTCTTGGTAGCAGGAGATACAAGCCTGAACAGGACGCCTGTCCGTCTCAGGGGACACTCATGTGCCAAAGGGAGGTTCATTTTATATCATCCCAAAGGACTTCATAGTACCAGCAAGGGGCACAGCAGTTTATTGAAATATAATGTTTTTGGCACAGTAATACACAAGCGTGCACAGGTCATCTTTGGAGGATGGAGTGATGGCTTAGTGAAAGATCCAAATTCAAGTCCATGGTTACTGAGCTACATAGCCTGCCTACAGCAATAAAACAAATAATGAAATCAGTATACAAACCAGTGTCCCATCATGGCTGCTTCCTGTCTTCAAGCTGGTGCTGTCCTGGAATCTCAGTAGAAAGGCCAGATGGATTAATGGATGAGTTAAGGTGTCACTCTTATAAAGAGGTGTTTACGTGAGGTCTTTCATTTAGAAGCTCACACGGCAGGACTGACTGTGGGAGTTTTCAAGCCTCACGCAGCTATCCAGAACTTTGTAAGCGGTTTATGAAAAAGATAGATGTAGCATGGTGGCTTAGAGAGTGTGTGCCGTGAAAGGCAGTATAGACTTGAAAAGCTGATTCATTTCTAGATTTCTATGACCCCCAGCTGCTTGTTTTATACATACGATTGACTTTATAGAATCATCTGCTCACTAAAAACAATACAGCAAAGTCTCCGCTCCGTGGAACACTGACAGTGTGGCGCTCCGACACCTGGAGGATTACAGGCCTGCTTTATGTAATACATTCCGACTCAGTGCCCTTCGTCGCAGTCACCCGGTGGGTAAGAGAACAGTTAAAAAAATGTCTGTTATGTAACTAAAAAAATGTACTGAGGCTGAAGGAGAAGGAAGGCCCTGTCTCTGAGCACCTGTACTGTATTTACGATAATGGCAGACGCACAAAGTGAAGACCAGAGTAATGACACTGTGCACTTTAACTTCCTTTTCAGATATCAGAGTTGTCAAGTAAAGCCCAGGGCTTAAACTGTATGCTTAGAAATTCAAATAAATGAACCATAAAAAGTGCATAGTATAAAGATCTGCAAGTTCACAGTCTTAAATTTACATTTTCAAAGAGTACTAAAGTAAGTATTCACCCGCTTTAATTATTAGTCATCTTGCTGTGTTGGAAAGTCCAATTAAGCATATTTAAACATCTCCTCTTCTAAAAGTCATTTTCTATAATGTAAAATGAAATAAATTATTTAGATGTCTTCAGAGTGTATTGGAAATAGAAATGGTTAATTGCTTTTCTTCAGAAATCACATTAGATACATTAAAGGACAAGTTTGGTGTTTTCCAAATCAAAGTTATTTCTTCCCAAACATTTCCATTTGTCATGTGAAATTGTGTTTCAAAGCTAAGTGTATTTTATAAATTAAAAAAAATATCTTGCCTGCACTGACACTTTAAAATGGAGGCTATGGGGCACCACCAGAAACTGAAAGCCTAAAAACTTACTGATGAAGTGGGAAGAGTTTCGATATAAGAAAACATGCCTTCCTTCTGTGTTTCTGACGCATGCTTGTGACAACAAAAGGGATCTGTAAATAATTGTTTTATAGCATATTCCTGGTACTGTCTTTCCCCTGGTAAAGATATGTTTTATATACGCATGTGTGAATTCTCACATAAATACAGAATTAAAACGAACCAGCCATGTGGCATTAACAGTTTACTGTGATTCTGTCATTCAAAAGGAAACCAGAAAGATTGTTACGCAGGAAGTGCCGCGCTATCGCACACAGCTGGTCTTCTTCAAAAATGGCAGTCTCATCATATTTGTATTGTTTTGTTCAAAAATGACATAAGCTATTTTACAATATATGTGTGTGTAACTGCAACACCGAGATCAATGCACAAGATCAGTCTTGGCTTGACAAATGGATGTATTTGGTAGCTTTTAGACTTTTGATTTTCTGATGGTGTTTCGTGCCCCATGTCTTTCATTTTAAAGCACCAGTGCAGACAAGATATTTTTTTACATTTACAGAAAACACTTAAGTTTAGAACACAATTTTGTATGGTAAATGCATATTATAAGAGAATAGTCAAGACGGCATAAATGTTTGGGGCACCAAATGCCACATGCCATATAAATGTTTTTAAAAGAAATCAAAAAGAAAATGCGTTAACAATCACTAACATCTTCACAGAGATGAGTCCAGTTGTGACCTCTCTAACATGGCCAGGTCCAGGCGGATGGGCATTGGAAGTGACGTCAGTGGCGGTAAAGCCATCAATTCTCTAGTCTGCACAGGGAGGAAGAGAAAAGACATTAGTACACAGCGCCAGCCCCTGGAACAGCAGGGTATTACCATCAGGAGAGCCCTTAACCTGTCCCCTATGTGCATGCACATGACAAAATATACCGCCTTTGTGAAGAAATAAGTTCACCTTGAAAAATATCAATCTCATCTTTTAACAAGGTGAATCTGCCAGTACTCATTTTATGACTGCACCAACAGCCTTTAAAGGGCCAGGAGGACAAAATAAGTAAACTTTCCTCAGTAATTGAACGTATTGTTAAAATGTTTATAACATTTTGTTTTCAATTTTCAATAATATACTCTTGAATTTCTAATCTAGAAGAATGCTGCTTTTTGTTCCAAGTGTTGTCAGCCTGTTTCTGGCTCATCTATTGGCCCTGCAGTGTTCTCAGTGAGCACATGTGCAACCTGAACCTTCCAGTCAACTGTGACTTGAAATTCAAGCAGCCATTATTCTCAGGATTAAAATGAGGAACGCATGTGTTGTGTCCTTTCGGTTCATCATTGAGCCGTTTCCTAATGTTAATGATATTTTTGTTAACTGTCTGCTGTGTTTTCATAGCCAATGTTCTGTTCTATGTGTTTTGCGGTTGGTCTACAAAGAGGCGGGGGAATAAACAAATAACCAGAGAGTCTCCCACAGTTCATTGCGGTTCATTTCAAGTGCACTAGGGCAGGGGTGGGCAATGTCAGTCCTGGAGAGCCACAGTGGCTACAGGTTTTCATTCCAACCCAATTGCTTAATTAGAAACCAATCTCAGGCCTTATTTAATTTTATGGCTTGTTATTCTGCAATGTAAGGTTCTTATATTGTAGATTTTTTTCCTTTCCAAGGATATCATCAAAATGATTTGAAGCCTAAAACAGATAATTTTCAGTCTGTCACATTTTCTATTACATGTTTTAATAAATCAGACAGTGCATGATGAACACACAGAGATGTAAATCGAAACAAGCTAGATGGTGAACTGCTGACTGGTTTATCATTTACAGTACATCTTATTGCTAATAAGGAGCCATTAAAACAGTGAATGCAGCTGTTTAAGATTGAAATAAGCAATTAAGGGTGAGGAACCTTAGCAAGTGAGACCACTAAAATGAAGCATCAAAACGTTACTTAAGCAGTAATTGACTTCTCATTAAGAAATAGGGTTGGAACAAAAACCTGCAGCCACTGCGGCTCTCCAGGACTGACATTGCCCACCCCTGCACTAGGGAGTTGGTAAATTTTCTTGTGTTTTTAACTGTGCTTTGTGATTTATGGGACTTTTTTTACCTTATTCCTCTGTCTTTTATTCACTCTTTGGATGCTGTTTTAATACTTATTTTGCTTTTAACTGGCTTTGTATGTCTTTAGTGCTCTTCTGAGCTCCATGTTTTTCCCGTGAAGAATACATCTTTTTATTTATAAATATTTTTTTGTTTTCCCTTGTTACTAGTTACTTGGTTTGAGGGTTTCCCTCTCTAGTAAGCATCCTTCTATATAAAAGTGGTCGGGATTGTCCTTCCGTCCCGTGAGTGCTACGCAGGCGCGGAGTTTCACACACGCCCTGTCCATTTTGCAATGCACCATGGGATTTGTAGTTTCGTTTTTCCAGGTAAAAGATGATTTTCTACTCCAGACTGTGCGATATCTTCTTCTTCTTTCTTACTATATAAAAGCGGTCGGGATTGTCCTTCCGTCCCGTGAGTGGAAAGCGTAGCGGTATTCCGCTTATCACAGACTTACTACTTGCAGCTTGCGGTACGAAGCGACATGATGTGAGCAGAGTTCTGGTGCTCCCATCGTTCCCTTGCTTTTGTGCGCAATGCGCTGGAAAAATAGACAAAATTATGTCTCTGGAAATAATTAATGTTGATGGAGTACAATTGCCTCACCGCGTAGTAAATATCAGGGGGGTTCAAAAGGGCGACCTCAATATAGAAAAAAAGTTTACATTTCATCACAAAAATAACAGAAACTACGAGTATTAAAGTAATACCACTCAAATGCAATATAACCAAATTAATGAGTTTGTATAAAATATCAAATTGATCTACATATTGAATTGCCTTAAGAAGTGGTCAACTTAAAAGGCGGGTCAGCCTAGTTTTTAATACTGCGTGCTTTGGAATTCTTTAGTGCTCTTTAGTGCTTGGGACTCCTAATTAATAACGCAGACTCCTTTGATTCTGAACTTGAGGTGTTACTGTTTCAATCTCAGCATTTCATAGTCAATATGGACACCAGTATTTGTATTGGCGTATTTTGTCCGGTGATAATGATGTCAGAGGGTATCACAATGATCAGATGCCAATCTAGACGGACCAGACTCCAGCATCCCATTGTTTGATTGTTTTGTGATGCAAATGGTGCGCGAACTTGAGTGTTTTGCTAGTTGTTTGCAAATGAGGGACAGACATTATAAGTTCGGTAGATTAATGTTAACATTAGACACGTCTGCATACAGAATGGAAAGTTCTAGTGTGGCCCCTTGTCACTGGATTATACTATAAACATAATTGACTTTCTGAGTCTTACAACTAGAACGATGTCATGACTCTACAGGATATTTTTATACTTAATGTTTCTCTCCAATTCCATTAACGTACCATATAAACTCACGTATAAGTCGAGTCTTGAAACTTGAAAAATTGATTAGAAAATCAGACCCCAACTTATATGGCTGTTCAAAAATGCAACACTTAATTTTTTTTTTTTTATATCTTCTTGCCTCCTCCAATCTTGAATCAGTTTCTCAGACGCATCGAATTTTGTTGCGGCAGAGCCGTTACCAATTTCTTTCGCTGCTTCAACGACGTTTAATTTAAAACCAGCTTCATATTTTCTTCTGATCGAACGCTCCATTGTAGATAAGGGATGCTCTTACGATAAAGGTGTATGAGGGTGTGAGATACAAAAAACACAAATCAGTGCAAACGTTGCTTCATAAAAGTTTGGGTATTACTGTGTGGTCACGTTGGCACAATAGAGAGAGATAGAGAGGGAGGTTAGGAGCACACGCTGATACAGCGCATTGCCGCACCTACATAGAAAAAAAGGCTGTGTGCTCCGTGGTTACTCTCTCAGGTGGGCGTTAGCATATCATGATCCCTTGGACCATTAGTGTGAGTTTTCTGCATTCAACTTATACAACCAACATTATAAAATACCACAAATTATACGGTAAAATCAAGTCCGCGGGAGAACTTATCCGCGAGTATATACGGTAATTTAATTACTGTACTACATTTATTACAACACCATTTTGAATTTTCGTGGGTGTCACCATTTTGCATTTCTCAGCTACTCATTTGCTAGGCCCCTGATTCACACCACATAAACTCTGACATCATTACACAGGCTGTACAATACATGGCTGTGCTAATATTAGGATTATGACAAAGCTTTGAAACTCACGTTTTCTTTCTCAATCTTTTGATTTAATATGTTGCCTTTTTTTTTGGGATTCTTTTGGTTTGGTGTTTTGTCTGACTTGATTGCTTCTTCGGTTTGCAATTTTCTCTTGGGTTATCTCCTGGTCCTCCTTTTCAACTGGCCTTTTCAACACATCCTGCCCCTTTATATCATCAGGCATTGTAAACAGCACATCAGATGAGTCCTGCTCTCTGTAATGATCACCTTGGAAAGACAGAGAGGTTAACACATGGTGAAAATGTATAGAAATGAAGACGTTTTAAAGGGACAGGCAAAGTGGTAGTCAGAGGCTAGGCAAGGACCAAATGAATAACAAAGTTCAAAAAACAAGTAAAAGCAAGATCAAGATCGGTTCTAATAAGAAAAAGTTCTTAACCTGCAAGTGTTTTGCTTTTAGAATGTATTTGAAACCCTTGATACTGAAAAAGCTGTGCTGCTGTCTTAAATCGTGATCATGTGGTGTGCAGTGGACATACGCTGTGTCCACGTGCTAATGGATGGACAATAAATGTGACTTTCTGAGTCAGAAACTCCACATGAACTCCCTACAAACTACAAGACGGGCAACTCGGAGGAAATAAAGCTACCTGAATTCTCCAAGTTGAAAAGTATCACTGACCTTTCATCTTAGTCTATTGCTTAAAAAAACAATAAAATGGTCAGCCAGAAATGCCATTTTTGTGGTTGCATATGGAGTGAAGTGGGATACATTTAATGTAATTATTTCGTTCTTTATTTTTACAAAAAAATGCAGCTTATCTAACAAATCAACAGTGACCTAATGCTTCTTTGAAAAGTCTGACTAGAAATTCACATGAACTCACTCAAATGGGAAGGTGAAACTCAATGCTACAAAATCTCTGATAGCACAAGAATCCAGTAAAAGAAACTGCAAACAATAGGGCTGCAGCCACAAGAAAATTACAAAATGGCGCTGTGATGAGGTCACCATCATAACAGTAAAAATAAGCAATAACTCTGGAAACAAAATTAGTAAGCACATAAATATGCAAAAATGAATCCCAAGATGCTAAAACTATGAATCAAAATATCACAACACTGCAGTGAAGTTGTTACAAGGAAAACAATTTGAAGAAGGGGTTTAACAATATTGGCAGAGCTTTGAGGCTTTCTAGGAGTGAACTTCCAAGATCAGGCCATCCACCCAAACCGAACAACTGGCCAAGAAAAGCAGCTGTCATGGATGTGACCGAGAGGCCTGCTATAACACTGACACGGCTGCAGAGCTCATTAGCTGAAATGGGACAAACCATCCAGACCTCAACAATTTCTTCAGTACTTCAAGGATTTGGACAGAAGGAGTTCACTTCCAAAAAAGGCCAACATTAAGACACACTTGGAGTTTGCTAGGAGCCTTCTGGCAAAACGTGAAAACTTTTGAAAGAAAATCGTGTGGTCTGATGAAATGCTGAACTGTTTGGCCTGAAAACAAAGCACTATGTTTGTTGCCAACCAAATACTTTTTATGGTTTCAGCCAGGGTTCCTCCCCTGGCTGGGGTTCAAATCTTTGTATTTTGCCTTTGTTGTTCATTTTTAATTCTATTGCAGGGAAAAACCTGGGGGTTGTTGGCAGATTTGGCACTCCAGCCACCCTAAAAGAACCTCACACTGTTCCATTCCATCTGAACTAGTGTGGTGCTGAGGTGTCACTCATTGCATGGCTGACCTTGGGTCCTAATCTGGGGATCCTGAGTTGATTTGTCATGTGGTGGGTGCGGCAATGCACTGTATCAGTGCGGGCTCCTAACCTGTCTGTTTGTATTCATTTCATACGTTTTTTTGCGTTTTTTTCATATTTGATTTTTGTCTGTGTATTAATGCCTTTGTTTTGTGGGTGGTCCCCCAAGAGGACCACCTGCCCTTTACTGCCAGGGACTACCCTCACAGATCCTGGTGGTTTATTTTCAGTGCACTCAGGAGTGGTAAGTGTTCTTGCGTTCTGCAGTGCTTTTTTGATTTTTTGGTGATTTTTCTTGATCTTTTTTGGCTCTGTTTTCTGACCATTCTTTGGATTCTGTATTGGAACTTTTTTTTAATTGCCTTCTGCAGGTCCCTGCGGTGGGCTGGCGCCCTGCCCGGGGGTTGTTTCCTGCCTTGCACCCTGTGTTGGCTGGGATAGGCTCCAGCAGACCCCCGTGACCCTGTAGTTAGGATATAGCGGGTTGGATAATGGATGGATGGATGCCTTCTGCAGGTTTTATGTCCCATTTGTGTTGTTTGAAGCTTCACATTATAACAGAGCTTTTTGTGAAATCTTTTTTTTAATAAAAATTCTATGTGGCCCTAGCCAGGGTTTTTGACAGGATTTCCCCTTCTAGTGGGCATTTTTGGAATTGTTTGGGACTTTCATGCTTGGGACCTCTTGAGTGGCACAGCAAATAAAGCTCAATGTACAGGTAAGACCGTCCCTACCCTCTAGTAAGATGGTGGCAGTATGATGCTCTTTTCAGCAGAAGGGACTAGAAAGTTTGTTATCATTAAGAGCCAGACGCGAGCAAATCCTTGAGGAGGAACTGTTTCAGTCAGCCAGAGATTTGTATTTAGGGAGAAGATTCATTTTCAATCAGAATAATAACTGAAAACACACAGCAAAAACTAAAGGTCTCGTCAGTTTTATGAGGCTGTTGCTGAAAATCCCTTTGTAAGGTGAATTTTTGGAAAGTAAACACCTGATTTTCATTCATTTAAATGGAAAACTCTTACATCTTCCTAGGGCCCAAAATTGACATTCATTTCTGTTCAAATAACAGCAATATACGTGACAATTGACAGAATTAGTTTAACAATAACATTAGTCATTGAATCAAACTCTAATAAGATGTTGCTTATTACTAAATAGCTGTCTACTTGCACTTTGTCACCTCAGGTTTCACATTTAAAAGAATGACCATTCAATCTGGACTTATCCATGTATTTCACAATATGGTTTTAATGGCACAATATTAATGACAATGCCATAAAACATGTGAGCCATGCAAAAGACAAAATCCTCGAACAACAGGTATATGGAGATGCAGCCAGTTTGGCTGTCTGAACACAATGTCAGCTATGAGAAGGACTTTGACTGGGATTGTGCGTCACCAACATCAAGCCTGGCACCAAACATCCAGCTGTTCTCAGCTCCATAGGTTACAGCGAGGTTATCTGATATTAGGGTTAGCAGCACAAGTTTGAATGTTGTCCCAGATTCTGCTTTTATAACTGAGAAAATTAAGTTTCTTTGTAGTTCTTAAAACAAAACACTAAAAGACTTTCTTTGTTAATGCAAATTTTTGGAAGGTGTTTGTTTATAATTTGATGGAGGTTTTTACTAAGGCCCGAGAAAGAGAAGGTCAGTGTATGAAATTGAACCCACATGAAAATCTGTGGTATGACCTGACAAATGCTGTCCACCAGTGCTCTTCATTTAATAAGGCTGAGGTGGAGCAGATTCACCTTGAAGTATGAGCAAAAACTTTCAAATCTAAATACGCAACACACAAGAGCCACTGCAGTAATTGCTGTAACCCACTGTGCATAAAATACTGACATGGAGGAGAAATGAGAAATGCTCACATGTCTTACAATCTGGAGAAACAAGTGTCAGTCAATAAAATATAGTTTTTGATTCATAAATCTGTTGAATTTACTGTGAAGGGAGAAAAAATGTTTAATTGCATTAAAGTTTGTAGGTGTTAACAAGAACAAAATGTGAAAAATAATTCAAGGGGGTGAATACTTTCTGAAGGCACAGTGTGAAACATAAAAGTTACACCACAGCATCTCATCATAAAAAACCCACTGCAGTGTCCTAAATCAATAAGAAGTAGGAAGAGCAGATTGATTTATACAATTCACTTTATCAGAATCAGAATTCACTGCCTTGGTCAGACACATAATGTGTACTAAGAATGTGTCTTGGTAGTATTGATGCAACATACTGTGAAAAGGCGCTATATAGCCCGACCCGGCACAGACCATGCTGAGGCACGTGTTCACACTCAAAGGTTTTATTTTTGTTTCTTCAGCCGTGGGCACACGTCTTCCCCGTGTCCCACAGGCCAAACACAGTCCCAAAACACAAACCCACACATAAACCAAACGCTTCCTGGCACCACCACTCCTCCCAGGCAACCTCGTCCTCTTCCCCCTGATTCTGGCCCTGATTGCTGGGAGGCAGGCCCTTTTATACCCCACCCGGAAGTGTTCCAGGTGCCTGACCAGCTGGTCTTAATTGCACCTCCGGGTGGGGCTGATAAACCGTCCAGTGTGGTGGCTGGTTCTCCGCAGCACCCCCTAGCGGCCACCCCATCTCCCAACCGGGCTGCTGTGGTGGACTCCATGTCCCATGGAGCCACGGGGGAGACTGAGGAGGGATCCACAGCCAGGGAGACTGCCCCCAAGCACCCCGGGGAAGGTACTGCAATGTCCATGATGGCTCCCCCGGGACGTATGCAGCAGAGGCGTCCCGGCCGGGCATGGGACCCGGCTGTCCGTCACAATACACAGACAGCACAAAACACAAAAAGATAAATATGAAAAGATAAAATATGATGCAGCATAAATGTGCCACACAAAATATATGATGTAAAATAGGATAAAATGTGAAAAAAGTTACAATAAAAAATAATAAATGACTGACAATTTGAAATAATCTGACATTTTTCATAAATTCTTGCTCATCCAATGAACGTAGATAGTGTTAAGACTCTCATTAAGAGGCATGTGCTGTCTCAGTCCGCTCAAGGTTTTTATATGTACTGTATATTGGTAACTGAATATTCTAAGCCATTTATTTTTTAAGGTGAACACAATGGCTGTTTTTTTTTTCCAAAAACTATTTGAAATGTTGCATTGTCAGATCACAAAACCATGCTACCTTCCATCTCAGATGAGCTCTGAAAAGAGAGACCTGGGCAGTCTTTATGGAAGGGTGTGACTAGTAAAGCCTTAACTTGCATCTTTGGATGTAGTTACAAATGGTGATGACTGACAAAGGTTAACAAAATCATTTCCAAGCCATGTCATGACATCTGCATAGAGGGTGAAATGCCCAAAATCCTACCAATTTGTCTTTACGGAACATTCTTCTCAAAGTGCCGGATTATTTGCTGACACATCTTTTGGCAAATTTACGAGCCTTGACCTATTCTGGCTCTTGAAGGTTCTAGGCCATTTTGGAGGCTCTTTATATAATAGAACAGCCTGTTTCATATTACCTTGTTATTTCGACTTGTCACGTTTTATTAGTCCCAAGCTACCCCATTCCAATGTTTTGGGAACATGTCAGTCTCAGAATCCACCTTAAGAAAAGGACAAGTGCCTGTGTGTCTGTCTATGTGGACATCCTGTTGCTGTGTCTCCGTCATTCCAAAAGATGGTGCATCGCAAACATATTTAGTATAAAATACATTGCATTTTTTCATTCCAGCAGATGGCACATAACAAACATTAATCCTTCTTTTACGAATCCCATACCAAAGGTGATATAACAAGCATTGAATGGTGCACTGCAAACATTAACACTGAGGCCTACGTTCATTACTTAATTTCAACCCATCTTAGATGAACAGCACAGCTAATAAATATGTCACATTCCGTATGAAATGAAAAGTCTAAATTTTCACATGGAAGGCCCCTTAAGTCAGGGGCTGATCTGTCAAGTCTGTGTTTGTTTGACTTCAAATTATGACATCAATCCAAAATGGCAATGTGCACTGCAAATTGTAGTGAAAACTATAATATTTTGCTGTTTATTAGCACTTCTGTCCATTTGTGTCTCATTATATTGTGTGTCATATACACAGTACTGTCCAACTTCTATCTGTGGACATGTTGTTACAGTGTTTGGATGTTCAAAATACCACATAATGCAACTGCTGTTTATTCCAATGAAACAAGCACAGCAGAGGTTTTCCTGGACGTCGTCCATATTGCTTTTCGGAATCTTTTACTGGAATGTGGTCAACTCAGGTGTGATGTCATTATGACTTCTGAGGTAAATGGAACTCAGCAATGTATCTTCCAAAAGCAGTGCAGATGATGAGGTGTTTGAATATAAGTCAAAGTAAATGTACAGGTCACTCCTTGTTTTTATGAGCATTTTCCATCCCTTTGTGGAATTGTAGATGACGTCCTGCCTTGTTACCATGGACCAGTTCACCAGTGGCTCTGCAGTCTGTAATCTACACCCAAGATAAACGTTGATTCACCCTGACTGTCACCTGTCTGGGGTCTCTAACTGTTTGTTCCTTCGGCTGCCCACCAGTGCCACACACACTGCACAATGGTGGCCTTCAGTAAGATTCACCTTGCAGCATTTTTGGATGAACATGCCACCCTTCAGCATGCTAATGACCTCCTGTCTGCTGAATCGATGCTCTTGTCCACCCTGTGGACCGGACAAAAGGCTCAATGATATTTATTACTTAACAGACTTTAGTTTACAATGCAAAAGATGCAGCTACAAAAATTAGAAGAAGAATAAACTTGAAACGGGAATCATTTCACTTTGATTTAGCAAAAAAAATCTGCACATGGGGCAAGCAAACTTACTTGACAAGACTTCTTAAAATAACCAAAATAATCTCAAATAAAAGCCCTTGATAAGTCAATAAGTCTTATAATAACGAAAGCAAGATTTAATGGCTGGATTTAAAAACTTTTCACTTACTTAGATTCGACTTTTTTCTCTTCACCTGGACAAGCACCGAGCCCCACAACAGATTCTGAGCTGACCCTTTAATCGTTTACCAAGCATTCTGTTTGCCACATTTGGTGGAAATCAGACAAGACCTTCATCTTCACCAGTGTATTTGGGGTTAAGAACTGATGTGTTTTTATGTACTGCTAGAAAGCAGCAAAATTCCAAATTTCCTGCAATGAAATTAGAGGGAGCCTCCAACACAAAAAAGCAAAGGCACACAGCCAAATATGAAATAATCGCCAGCCTGGGACATGCTTTACATTTCTGCCAAATTTCAGACCTCAAGGTCTTTTCATTATGTTGCAGTTATGATCTGAAAATGGAGAAAAATAAAAAGATAATAAACTGAATGCTATAAAGCAGCAAAAACATTCACCTGTGGTGGCGGGCCAATTCTGACATTAAAGCACACTTTAAAAGAAAATGTTAATATTATACGTTAATAATCGACGGAGCTGGAGGTAGCAGAGTTAAAGATGCTAAGATTTGCACTGGGTGTGACAAAGATGGACAGGATTAGAAATGAGTACATTAGAGGGTCAGCTCAAGTTGGACGGTTGGGAGACAAAGTCAGAGAGGCGAGATTGTGTTGGTTTGGATATGTGCAGAGGAGAGATGCTGGGTATATTGGGAGAAGGATGCTAAGGATAGAGCTGCCAGGGAAGAGGAAAAGAGGAAGGCCTAAGAGGAGGTTTATGGATGTGGTGAGAGAGGACATGCAGGTGATGGGAGTAACAGAACAAGATGCAGAGGACAGAAAGATATGGAAGAAGATGATCCGCTGTGGCAACCGCTAACAGGAGCAGCCGAAAGAAGAAGAAGAAGAATCAACTTTTATGTAATGAAATAATGTACAGTACTTAACAAATCACACAAGGCAATATGGTGTGGTGGAGCGGCTGATCTTAAACACCCTGCTGGTTTGATTCCCACCTCTGCCTCCTCAGAGCGTGACCTTCTGCAAGCGATGTAACCTGCCAGGGAAACCAACTGTAAAAATGCATGAAGACATTTGTGACGTACTCTGATGTAACAAGTTGTCTTGGATAAAAGCATCACCTGCATATGTAGAAATAGAAAGGTAGACTGCTAGATAACTGGGCCACACCTGAACCTCCTTCTTGGGAAGACACCAGCACGTCAGCATCAGACCTGGTACAGGAACCAACCCTGGGCAATATACCAGTATGCCAATATGCACACAATCACTCCTGCCCAATTTAGCCAACAGTCCCTTGTGTCTTGGAGATGTGGGATGAAACTGAAGTATCTGGAAAACTCACACAGCCACGGGGAGAAAAGGCAGGCCAAGACAGGGCTGGGAATTAAACTGAGGTTCTACTGAGCTGTGAGGCAATGACACGACATACTCAGCGGCCATGCTGCCTGTCAGGCATTATGTGACAGAGCATAACAAACCCAACCCCAGTGAGTCCAGTTCAGAACCGCTAATATGGCTTCAGCCATGTTTCAAACGGTGAGCATTCCGCAACATTTATTAGTTGGCCATTTCCTGTAAATTACTGTGTTGTGTAATTTTAACAGAGGATTATAATTTGTACGAGAGACAGCATAGGTTGGACATCTCTTTGTTTGTTTCACAATATTCTCAAACTCTGTCAATCCAATTCGGAGCATCTCCTGGCAGGTTAGAAGACAAGACATGGTGTACTCAATCCAAAATTCCCCCTCACACTTGCACTGGCGCAATTTTGAGTGTGTCTCTAACCTCACAGACTCGTCTTTGTGGCTGTGTTAGTGTTACCAGACCAGTGAGAAATTGCTCATGGTCCTGCCTTTTTTGTTTCAAGTTAGCCACAACACCAGAGCCTCTGAATCACTTACCCAGTTGCACTAAAGGAGAACTCAGCTGGTACAATGGTGGAGAATGTAGCTTTGTATTTCTAAGCCCTGGGTTTAAGTGCAAGACGAATAGCTGAGAAGGAGACACTGCCCTGTAGAAGCAGAGGGGTAGACCGGAGTGACCAGATAAAAACCCGCCGGAAGCCTGCATTGTTGGCACCTTTCTGACATGGCATGTCTGCATGTGGATATGTTATTGTTAACTTAGGGTTCCAACCCTGGCTTATGTTTAATGTTCTTTTGTCTGTCTTCTTTGTTAATTTTACATTATCATGCATTGTTTCTTATAATATTGGTTTGTTTGTTTATTATTTGCTTAATTATGTATTATGTGCTATTGTTATCCTAGTTGATCATCATTTAGCATCTGTGTGTGTCTTGCTGTTTTCTTAGGTCCCATGTATTTTGTGGGTGGATTTCTCCAAGAGGCAGGGCCTCCTCTCCATCTCCATTAAAGGACCGCCTCCATCCCTATAAGGGCTGATGGGAAATGCAGTCCCGAAGATGGTGGTTATTAGCTGTAATTGCTGGGCTCTTGTTTATGTTCTGTTTCTCTGTTTTTTGTTTTCTTTATTTATCTGCTCTAGTTCTTGGATTCTCCATATTGGATTCATGTATTTGTAATTTTAGATTAGATGAGATAAAATTGATTAATCCAAAGGGTAAAATTTAAAGCTGCTGGTGCAGACAGCCGCTTGCAGCATTGTCAGAAGTATCGCTTGGTATTGCCTTCTACACAAATCATTTTGCCTGTTTTTACCATTTTGTGTATTTTGCTGGTTTTTTTATTCAAGTTTGGAAATATAAGCCAGGGTTTGATGGTTACCCCCTCCCTTGCAGGGCATTCTTATTATTTTTTGAAAATTCTGAACAGGGTGGATAGTTGGCCCCAGGCTGCCATTGAGAGTACCTTTTCTGGGTATGATGGTGGGATTCAGACCTGCCCTGTGGCTTATTTGAGGCCTCACGTCACTTTGCCTATTTCATGCAGAGCTCACATAGCAAATTTATTAAGCTATTTTATTTATTTAATAGGAGGTTTGCCCCCTGCTCACTTCACTTGCCAACAAAAACAACCCGGTCCAGCCACTTCGCATCTCTGCCGCTCATGTTCTGAAGAGGAGACGTGGTTGCTCCTCCGAAACCCCCTCTTAAACGGTGATACAATGGGAAACAAATACAGTTTGCGTTTTTACCTCCTCTTTGCTCAATCAGCTGCTGGCTTGCTGCTACTGCCGTTCCGTGTGATCTGCATCTTGCGCGGTGCTTCAAACATTTAAAAGGCTGTACAGCAGCTGTCCTACTCTTTGCCTTTTATTTCCAGCCCCGGGCGTGGTTAAATCTCTTGGCACAAAGTCTCATCTCGCGGGACGTGAGTTCTTGATATTTTTTAGCGTATAATTTAAAAACAGAATAAGAATCTGAAAATCTAACAACATCACATTAAAGTTCGATAAATTCTGAAAAGAATGATACCAAACATATATATGTAGGTTTTAAAATAAGCCAGATTTAAAATGTGACAAAAAAGTGACATAAAAAGTCACATAAAATCGTTTCACTTTTAGGCTTAGTATTTTATATATATATAAAATAGATTTATTTATTTATATTAAATTAATTAATTTAAAATAACCTCACTAATTTAATGAATAAATCCTGTCATCACAGAATCACTCATTTGCCTTAGCCACAGGCACTGCATTAAAAATATTTCATCAGTCTTTGTGAACAAAACACCTTTTAAGTAATAATAAATAAAAAATAAATAGAAAGCACTAAAATGTACAAACGTACAACCTAAAACCTACACGACTATAATTTAAAATCAATATATCATGCAGGCAAAGAGGTGACCAGGATAATGGGCCAGCAGGGCCGGAGCCCACGCCAGTGACTGAAGGACTCCTCTGCGGTAAACTGCCACCATTATTTGAAGCATACTTCAGAAGTTTTTTCCTCCATGGGTGCTGAAGTGAGGAAGTGGTCATATGTGACTGGCAATTATAAGTGGCTGTCAGAAGGTCAGGAGACCCTAACCCACACAATTAGGTGGTAGCAGTGGCTACTTACGGAGGGCAGGCAACATGGGAGCTACCCTTGAATTAGGGCTTGTGATGCAGAACCTCAAATTCTGGTCCCAAAGTGTCCAGACGTTTTTCTGTCTTCAATCAGTGGCCCTGAAGGTGAATTAGGGTGAGGTCTCGACCAACAGCGAGGTGATGTGACAAAAAGTCTGGGAGGAGAGTGCCACATTAACTTGGTACTCAGCAGAGAATATTATCAGGGTGCCTCTCCCTTCTCTGGACAACATGTTCAGCAAGACCTTCAGCATTGTGCAGGACCCTTTTTCAGCCCTCTCATGGATTCTTCATTTTTTTGCCAACATACAGCAGCATCAGAGCCTGATCTGTCAGGTTATGTGAGAGCTTTTTCCACTGGGCTGCCAGACTCCTCAGTGTACCAACCAATTGATCCTCCATACCACCCTAAAGTCTTAGATCACAACCTTTCACCTCATTCTATGCCCAAGTCACTTTATCTGTTGTGTCCAAAGATTGGTCACCGCATTGATCCGTGAAAATTGTGTTTAATTTGTCTCTGTGTAATTGTGGCTGCTAGTTGTAGTGGCACGTTTCCTGTTCAAACTGTGTGTGCGTCGCGTGGTTTTGTCCGTTTGTGCTCATTGTCTTGTCTTATTTACACCATGTGTACACTGTGACCCTGAGCTTCATTATTTCATCTCTCTGTATACTTGTATAAGGTTGAGCTGAAAGTGAAGTTTACTTTGACTTGACTTGGGTGCCCACTGCATGACCTATAGTTGGGGACCGACACCCTGTATACTTTGCTTGTTTGATACTTTGTGCTCTCCCTTGGCTTATCCCTCACTTGTTTGTTTTGCTTAATAATCACCCTATGTTTTAATATTTTATTTGGACTTTAGAATGTTTACTTTCAAGTTAGGGTGGCACACCCATCAGACGTGGGTTATGGCAGAAAGCTGTCAATGTTTCAGGCCCGAGAGCTTAAATAAAGCATATATACTGTACATGGACATTGACTGACTGAGGGGTTGATTGGTCGATATCTTTATTGGCTTTTTACTTAGCATTCAGTAAACTACCAAGTAATCACAAACACTTAAAAATGCCTGAGCATCATATATCCGTGTTGTTGACACAAAATCCTGGGATTGGAAGCTAACAAAACAAACCATAAGTAAGTGTGACATTTTTTTGGACCGAGCAACCTTCTTATCATTTGAGAATCCTGGGCCTGTCCGGGGAGTGGTGTGCACGTATTGAACAGATTGTGTGAACGGTCAGCACTGATTGTACAAACCAGGCTAAGGCTGCTCCTCTCATAAACATGATATGAAGTGCTTTTGAATGAAGGACCTTCATCCAGTGCTTTCTGAAAGCTTAAGATGGATTGTAATGCGGTGTCTGCTCCATCATCCATCATTTTGTGGCAAAGGACAAGAAGTCACAAGTAGTAGATTAGCAGAATGTCAGCAGCAGCTCCATCAGTAAGCTAATAATAGCCGACCATAGAGGCCTGGCTGGGACTTGTGGTGTGATGGCAGTCCAGCAGGTACAGATCTCAGAGTGGCCCAACAGGACTATAATATGACCAGTAGCTTGAGGAGGAAGAAGGTCAAAAGTCACATCGCCACTGAATTCAATCACAAAAAGACAGTAAGGCTCAGGTCTGCTGCTATTAGATACCAGGGGATTGGAGCCAGTCTGTGACTGAAAGGTGCTATTAAAAGTAAAGATGGATTACTTTATAATGCAGCATAATGGTGTTGAATCCTCCTGAAGACAGAGACATGTTTAGGAGAAACCACTTCAAATAGCATACAGAGGGTTAGTAGGAGGAGGAGGACTCATTTTGGGTTTTAGTTTAAGTTTACAGTTAATGCAGTGGTGTCAAGTTTGCAAACAAACTCAAAATATTCCCTAAAGAATGAAAGAAAGCATTTTGAGGAAGAATGTACCTGTAGATGTTCATTCTTTCAAGTCCAAAAGCACAGCTACATTATATTTTCAGGGCAAATGCTTCTTGGATTACTGATTTTGAACCCTTAGTGAGTGTCCCCTGTACTGAAGTGGCATTTTGGCTAAGGTGGGACCTTGTCTTGTGCCCAGCACCGCTGGGAAAGGCTCTGTCCACCCACTCAACCCTGAACTGCATTGAGCAGGTTTGATATTGTATGGACAGATAGACAGATCAAAGTGCAATACCATGAGGATTCAGCCTGCCGAACATTGAGATGAAGGCAAGAAACACCAAGGAGTTCATTTGCTTGTGACCTGACACACTCACCTGTCAGTTATTCATAACTCCAATGACTGTGTAATTCCTTCTTTTGTAGTGTCCTTGCTATGTATCCTCATCTGTTCCTTATTTTATAGTGTCTTTCCTTTCCATCTATCTATTTATTTTATATATTGCATCTATCTATTACATAATAATACCTTTATATATCCATCTACCATGTTCATTATTACCAATAACTTTTCATTGGACCAGTATAACTGAATTTATAAATTGTTTTATTCTTTGTAATGTTTGAATTTCACATCACATTTTCATTATCATTTGTACCAAATGCACATTTGGTTAAGTGAAGGTCACACAGTACACTACGCCAGTTCTCTAGCCTTCTGTCATTCCAGGTCTTTAAAAGACAAATGTAGGTTTTCTGCATAGTTTGGAGGTTATCAAATGAGACAAGTTATAACAAGAGTCGTTTTCACTCAACCATCCACCCATTGTTAAATCTGCCCAGTTCACTTCAGGCTTGCATGGGCGGGAGTCTACCCTGGCAGCACCGGGCACAATGTGGGACACCAGTCTACTTCAGGGCACACTCGAGCACAAGCATGGTGCAGCCATTTCAGAGATGACAGTCAACGTAACTCTTGTGCTTTTTGGATGTAGGAGGAAAACTGCAGTACTGAAGAAAAATACCCATGCAGATGCAGGGATAATGTGCAGACTGCACACAGATGGTGCCCCAGCAGGTCTTCTGGCAGTGTGAGCTGCCAGTATCAATCACTGAGCCACTGTGCCACCCTGAGTCCATCCATCCATCCGTTATCCAACCCGCTATATCCTAACTACAGGGTCATGGGGGTCTGCTGGAGCCAATCCCAGTCAACACAGGGTGCAAGGCAGGAAACAAACCCCGGGCAGGACGCCAGCCCACCACAGGGAGCGCGCACACACCCACACACCGAGTCACATTTAAGAAATCTAAATATAGAAGAAGAAATGTCACTTTTAACTAAGGAAAATATTAGTCACCAATGATTTGATTTTTAAAATGAACTATATGGAATGTTTCATTTTTACAGAAGTCAGTGAGTACAACAGCAAACACAGCATCACAGAAGAATATTCAATAACAAAATGGGTGATCTGAATCTGGAAATGGCCTGTTTAAGCATTCTGTATACAAAGAGGTATGGTGTGGTGAAATTAAATGTCATACAAATCTCCGCTGCCAGTGCCCTTTCTGCATTGTGATAACCTATGGAATATAAAGTGGTTGCTTAAGGCTAAGAAATATAAATGAAAGGTGTTCTCATTACCTACAGACTGACATAAATAAAATCAATGAAAACAAATTACAGTGAGAACAGTGCTTAAAATGATCAGTTTAATTTTTGTCTGTTATGCAAAGTGATGAAAAAGTGTTAAAGGAGTATGAAAAATGCAAAATGATATCTAGACATCATTAGCCCCAGCTTACCTTATCATGTAAGTGTGTGTCTGCATGCATTTATTATTCAAAACTCCCCATTAATTGAGTTCCTTATAATATAGTGCCCCTCTATCTATCTATCTATCTGTCTGCTTTATAGCAGCTTTTTCTATCTATGTACGTTTACATTTGTTTGCTTAGCAGATATTTTTATCCATAGCAGCTTAAAAAAAGAGGTCAAGGTAATCGAGTAAACATCAGTCTGGAGGACTGACTAGGAACAAGTGTTACAGGACAAGGGTACAAAATGAATAATCACAACTAAAGAGCTTGGAACAAAAATCAAGCTACTGCAATTACAATTTGTAGATTACAAAACCTAACAGCTGATATCAGTTTGACAGAAATTCACCAAACTAGAGTCTTCTTAATCATGTCGAGGGGCTCAGACATATGAATGGAGGTGTGCATGCTTGTTCCACCAGCTAGGAGCTACATATGAAAAGAGTCCTGACTGAGATTTGATACCACGCATAGGTGGGATCACTAGACACCATTCATAGGCAGACCTGAAAGGGTGAGAAGACGCATAAGACCTCACAAGTATCTCCACATATATGCTGTATGTGCTTATAGCCGCTTACTACTCTGTAGGCAAGCATCAAGGATTTGAACTTACAGCAGGCTGCTACAGGGAGCCAAAGCAGTGATCTGAAATGAGGAGTGACATCTGCCTTACCTCAGGTAATGCAACATCAGACTTACACGGAATTTGGAATCGTCTGCAGTGGTTTGGTGACATCTATCTGTTGATCTATCATTAATCATGCCTCATCTCTCTGTTATTTAACACATTTATTATCATATAGTGCCTTTTCTATCATTAATCTCTACTTATACATCTGTTCTATAGCCCATTTTTATCCTTATAGTTATTTTTCTGTCCATTATTTAGACACTCTTTATAGCTCTCTAACCTATAGCCTTTTTATGTCTATCATTTAATCACTCCTGTTATACAATATCCTTTTCTATGTATCAATTTATTATATAGTGTGTTTTCTATCGTTTGTGCAGGTCCTCTGGTTTTCTTCATACATCCCAAAGACGAGCATGTTAGACAGACTCGCGATTCTGAAGTGCTCCAGTGTGACTGTGACCATGACAAGAGATCAATTAGCGCTCCCGAGTTGGTTCCTGCCCGTCGCTAAGTGCTGCAGAGATAAGCCCCGCCCCCAACGCCCATTGAATTATAACACAATGTCATTTTATCGAACACATAACCAAGAAGTAACAAAATACATGTTTGCTTAGTAAGAGACCCACCCTTAATTAACCACTCGTACCCAGCCGTGTGTAGCTTGGCATCTACAGAAGATCGGCCTTATTGAAGTGTCCGCTAACAAGGCTTAAGCTTAGATTTTCACCAGCCTTATACACGTCTGTCTGCCGCCCGGCACAATGCGATCTTAAGTTGTGAAGAGCGTTTTTTTCCCACCTCCCCAACACATCACGCGTTTATTTGCGCTCTCTCCTGATAAGAACAAGGTATCAGAAGGGCGCCGCCGTCTGTCGGCTATCCGAGTCCTCCCTAGTGCCTCCCCAGCCGCCCTTGTCCTGCAGTCCCGAAGCGAACGAGTAAGTGAGATCAGCGGAGCCGACGGGGGTGCAGAGTCTGTGAATCAACAAGGTTACGTCCAGACGGGTCCCTTCCAAGAAGGAAGTGTGTGAGGGCGCGATGAGATGCGCGTGACCAGCGCACGGCTCTGCCGCGAGGACAAGGAGAGCTTCTGCAGCTCGGACTTCTCCGCCTGGCTCGCCTTTGTGTTTACCTTCTCCGACTGAGACCTTTGGATCCGGTAATAGCAGCGCCTGCCCGGAGCGCACGTACGGCGACGCGAGCACAGTACACAAGGTAAGTTTGGGTGCCTTTTGACGGCTTTTCTTCTTTTATTATTGAAAGACAAATGGTGCGCTCCGACGGCAAGAAAAAGTTACCAATCAATAACAAGTGTGGGAAATCTAAAGGATTTTTTTAATTACTATTACTGAGTTGGCTTGTGCTTAAACCTTGTTTGTGCGTGGACGTAACCGCAATGTGACATATGTGGATATATTACAAAAAAAAAAAAGCTTGCGTCCTGTTTGTCTTCTGTTCTGCTTTCCCTGAACCAGACTGGCGAGCAGTGGCGCCGCGACGTGTTTGCTCTACTCGAACTTGTCAGACATAGCAGTGAGCCAAAAGGGAAAGAAGGCGTACAGTACAGCGAGTGACCAAAAAAAGAGAAATAACATCAGCCACTAATGTACTGAAAACATGCAGAAACCACGGAAAGGGGCCGGCGTGCAATGGAGCGTCCAGGCAACCCACTCAAGCTGTGCCCACGTCAAATTGGTGAGCGCCGCGCAAGCAGAGGTGAGCGAAATCCCATCAAGAGAATCGGGGCGCAGTGAGTCCCATCTGCTTAAGCCAGAATTAATTGTCTGTCTGAGTGGATTTGTGGATGAGATTAGTCAGGTGGACGCACAGAAATGGGCTCTCCGTATGGGAATACACCCGGGGAACTTACCGTGTACGTTCCCTACACCCGATCTGTTTAATATAAAAGTTTGCCAGGCATCTCCTCGGAGGGCATATATGAGGTACCTGTTTAGGAAACGAGATGCGGAGAAGTGCAGTGGCACAACGTGGCTGTGTCCTGAGATATGTACTCGGGTCCTCGTCGGAGACTGGTGCCTGCCATGCAGTTGATGTGGTACACCGTGCATACTGGAATGTGCGAGTTGCAGAATGGGATGGAATGGACAATTCAGCGCGTTAAGGACGGCGGGCCGCTTGTCTTACTAACTGCGGAGTTGTTGGCTGACCGGTCCGAAAGAAGGTCGCAGTGCGTTTCACCTTTCGTTGTTAGATTTTAAAATTCATGGAACCCAACCTATTTATGGCTGACCTTGGGCACAATTTAGAGTTAAAACCACCCTCCTATGTACATATGTATGTATGTATGTATGTGTGTGTGTATATATATATATATATATATATATATATATATATATATATATATATATATACACAGTATATATACACAGTATATATACATAAACTGGGTGAAGTGAGTCAAAATGATGTTTACAGTAATGGATTATTTTTATCTCGACTACACCTTTCCAGGTTGGGCTGGACCATTGCCATGACCTCCACAATCCCCTGATTTGACATCCTGTGATTTCTGGTTATGGGGTATGGTGAAGGCGCACATGTATAGCAGGAAAGTTTGTGGTGTCATCTGTTCCCTGCGAAATGTGTTTCGCACTTTAAATGGTTAAACTGTTGCTCATTGGTTTTTGTGTGTTGAACATGATGGCAAACAGGTTGAGATATTCCTGTAAATCATCTTGCACATATGAAGTATGTTTTGTGAATAAATTGTTTCCACCTTTCAAATGTTAACACATAATTTTGACTCACCCTGTAACAAAGAACTACTGTATCTGTAGTGTGTTCAGGACTTATAGCGTTCACTCCGGCGTGTCGATCAGGACACTGGTAAATGATGCAGGGAATTCCACACAGCAGCTCAGAGTGAAATTGAATTAATTTATTTGAAGATATACACCTGTACTTGAATAGGTATATAGGTGTATGTGTGGTCTCTGGTCATTAATGCACACTTCTTATTAATTCAGGACACTACTGACTCTTAGTTATCACAAACAAATGTTTCTCTACTCAGAAATGACTACTGTAGTACACGTGCATCTCTTTTTCGCTTTTGAACATCCATAATATGCGCTCTCGTGCATGCTGGGAGGTGCACCTTGAAATGTGAGCCATGTCTCTTTATTACTGATATCTCTCTAACATTGCCACCCCCAAATATGCTATGCATATTTACTATTCATTTTAAACAGAAAAAAATATTAAACTTATGGTTTATTAGTATCAGAGTCCTGAAGTTGAATGTCCGGAAGGGGAATAAGACAAGCAACAGGCCTAGTATAGAGTCTATCCTTCACCTTCACCTCTTACATGACCATCTGGGCTAGGGAAGGTTCTAACAATACGGCCTATTAAGCGAAGTGCTAAAGGAAGCTGAGGATCAATGACATTGACTACCATTCCTTCCAGGAGGTTTTCAAGCTCCTTATGCCACTTCTGTCTGGCCTGTAAACTGTGTGCATATTATTTGACAAAACACTTGTCTCTGTCTCCATCTCCGCCGTCCCATCAGCTCATTTAGGGATAGACAACCTGTGGTAGAGAACTATCAGGCCGCCTCATCTGCAGGAAATTAGGTGTGATTGGGACCAAGTCAGCAATGTTTGATGACACATACCCCAGAGGCTTACTGTTCAGGATTCCCTCTATTTCGATGAGAACTGTTTTAAGTACTTCTTCAGACACCGACTGTGAACCTGCTGTGGTGTAAAGGGCCTGCTTCACGGATCTAATTTCTTTCTCCCATGCACCACCAAAATGTGGTGCTCCTGGAGGGTTGAAGTGGAAAATGTTTTTTTGCTTTGCAAACAGTTTCTGAACTAAAGGTGGAAAATGTTTCTCTTAACTCCCTCTCTTCACCATGGAAATTTGTGCCTTGGTCAGACAGTAGCTCGTAGGGTGTGCCCCTTAGAGCTATGAACCTTCTGAGTGCCATTAGGAAGGAATCTGTGTCAACACTAGTGCGAACATCCAAATGCACACATCGGGTAGTAAGACTCCTAAAGATAATGCCCCATCTCTTCTCACAGCGCCTGCCTATCTTAACCTGAAACAGTCCATGCCAGTGCTGAAAAAGATAGGTTTGTGAAGCCTCAATCTTGCTAGGGGTAGATCTGCCATTTTAGGGATAAGGGGCTTTGCCTTCAGTTTACAGCAATCGGTGCAAGTATGTTGAAATTTGCGAACTGCTTCTTAGCCTCTTAGGATACAGACATTTCTCCTTAATTCGGCAAACACTCTCTCGGGACCTGGACGATGAAGTTTGGCATCATATTCTTGAATAATTAAGTAAGTTACTGGATGCTGAGGGTCTAAAACAATAGGATGAATTGATGACCGCTCAATCCCTTCAATACGGCGCAATTGCCCTCCAACTCGGATAAGCTGACATGATGTGTCAAACTCTGGCGCTAAAGTAAGAAGTCGGCTGGTGGCAGGAACAGGCTTTCCATTCTTCAGCAACATGTATTCCTCAGGAAAACTGTCTAACTGAATTTTGAAAGATAAGAAATTCTGACATTCGATAGTCTTCATCAGTAGGACTGGTTTGGTCACCTCTTCTTTGAACTACAGCTTCTACTAGTTCCCTCCATGTATGGTATTCCCTAGGGTTAGGAATAAGAGGAGACACTCTTCCGTTGCCCTGCTTCAATTTATAGAATAATAATATTCGGCCTTACTGACCATTCTGACTTAGGTTTATAAAGAAATAATGGGCCTTGATTCCATCTGTGTGGTACGGACAATTCAGCTAGTGTTCGACCCCGTGTGATATCATCTGCTGGATTCCTGTTGGAGTCCACATACCTCCAAGAATGGCGATCTGTTAATTCTTGAATTTCGGCTATTCTGGTTCCCACAAATACTTTAAAGAGGCAGGATTCAGACTGAAGCCAGGATAGCACAGTTGTGGAATCAGACTACAGAACCACTTGGTTTATTGTTAAAGTAAGCTCATTTTCTAAGAGTTTAGCTACCTGTGCTCCATTTAATGCAGCATATAGCTCTAGTCTTGGTATGGTTTGTCGACGCTTTGGTGCAACTCTAGATCTGGCCAAAATGAAGGTAAGATGAATAATACCATCTTTATCTTTGGTTCTTAGGTAAGAAACGGACCCATAAGCTTGTTCAGAGGCATCACAGAATATGTGAATCTGTCTGGTAATAGGAAATAAGTCCATATCAACAGGTGTATAATATCTTGGGATGCTAATGTTATCCAGAGTGTGACATTCTCCCTCCCAATCATTCCAGGCTCTTAATAGATCTTCAGGCAACATAGGGTCATCCCAGTATCTTTGTTTATCCCACGATTTCTGGACCAGGACTTTGGCACGTGTGGTGAATGGAAGAATATACCCCAAAGGATCATACTGACTGGCGAGTACTTTGTATATGTGGCACGTAGTACCAGTTGCCTTCTGCACTGGATGAGACTTGTACTTGAATGTGTCTGAGGAACAATGCCACTTCAAGCCTAAAGTGGATTCTGTGGAATCTGATCGATCCTGGGGCAACTAGAGTTCTGTACTGATTGAATGACCTTCTTGAGGCAGATGTTCTAGTGTCTTGGGAAAATTGCTAGCCCATTGACGAAGGTCAAATCCACCATTTGACAAAAGATCTCTTAGTTTCTCTATCGGTTGCTTTGCCCTCTAGGTTGATGGTAGACGCTACAAATAGTTGAAAGGAACTTCTATGTAGACAACTAAGGATCGAATTTCATCCCTGATTCAGTGTTGTCCATTACATGCCGTTAAAGAGCAAAAACTGCACAACAAGGGCTTCAGGTGGTGCCAGAGGGAAGTACTTGCCATTCATAGATAAGGGGGATAAAAGCCAAGCAAAATGACACCTTTTATTGGCTGATGAAGGGGCCTGAGTTGCTTTGAAAGCTTGCATGTTGTAATCTTTTTAGTCAGCCAATAAAAGGTGTCATTTTGCTTGGCTTTTCTCTACATTCATAATGGCTAACACGGTACAACACCCCAGTACTATAGATAAGGGGGGAAATGCTACTTTCCAAATTACGCCATACAAAACGGAGAAGAGGTTTATCTTCAGGTAAAAAGCGGATTTGGTGAAACATTCCTTTAATGTCGCTACCTACTGCTACAGGATGTTCTCTAAAACTTCATGCAGGATTTGAAGATGCTTCCTGTTACAGAGATGACATGGTTTCTTCAGTGTGCACTGAGCAGCTTGATGGGCTCGTCCACACCTCCAGCACCTATTCTTAGTTTTAATCCAGTTGATTATCTGCTCCTTATTAAGCCGTTGAAATTGAGAGCATTGACTCAGGTAATGCTCAGTGGTATCACAGTATGAGCAGAAAACTTGCTCTTCTCAGGCTTCTTACTTGTAGACTGTGACACTGATACTCATGATGTTGAAATAGGTGACTCTGAAGATTGCTCTGTGCCATGAAAGATAGTGGTCTGTCAGGTTTTAGCTTCTATATGTCTTCTGTTGTCTGGTCTGTGCATTGCTCAATCCTTGTGTCCTTTGCCTCTGGTCTGACCTTCATAGTTTTGGCACCAAGATTCGAACTTAAGCCATTTTGCCAGATCCAGAAGGGTATAAATGGTGCCTGGTTGGTAGCACATTTGTCTTCTAAAGGATGATTGCAACTCCGAAGGTAACTTGGTTAGTAAGCGAGCGACATGTGAGCCACAACGTAATTCAATATCGCCTTCTGGACCTAAAGTTTGGAGTAGGCTCACTAAGGCTTGTATCTGAAGGGCAAACCTTTCAAATCCTGCTGCATCACCAGGTTGAATATCAGGCGAGTCCATAACTGCATCTATTTTGCTCAAAGCTAGGTGATGAGGTTGTCCAAATCTTTCTGTTAATGCTGCCATGGTGTCTGTATAGGGAGTAACCGAGTTCAGAAATGAGTCAGCTATTAGACGTGCCTCTTCTAGCTTCAGATGATCCAACAACACCTGATATTTAAACGGCTCAGTGGCATCTTCTGGCAGTAGGTTCACCAGAGCTAGTCTGAGACAGGCAAACTCGCTGGGGTCCCCATGGCTGAATGTGGAATTGTTGGTTTTGGACCTCTATATGTCATTTCTTTCTTAATAACACTGTTCTGCCGCCCCGTCTGAGCAGAGTGCAACATGGGATAAGAACAGTGGTGTTCTTCAGGTACTGAACAGGTTTGAGTCATTTCTAGTGGCTCTGACTTCTGGAGATCGATATTGTTTAGTAGGAGTATGCAACAAATAACTTGGTTGTGGAGAGCAATGGTCTACAGATCCATACATAGGAGAAGATTCTTCATATACGTATTGAATGGCTGGGGGTTCTGGAACCATAAGAGCTTGCTGCTCTCCTGATGCTTTATGATGAATGAAGTTTCGGCCTGTACTAGGTTCACTGCTGTCAAGAGAGGCACTTTCCTGTTTATCTGCCACTTGTCTATGCCGCGGAGAGGGTATTGGTGGAGTATTTCGATCAAAGTTAAAGGCAATCTTCTCTGCTGATCTGTTATGAGTTCTGGGTGCAGGCCCTGAGAGAACTTGATCTTGGATCAGTTGCCTATGGGTTGAGGGCAGTCATTGATTTATTTTTAACTGCTCTTGAATACCTACCTGCATCTCCCATAAGTGCCTGATCTCTTCTCTCATGGACTGAGTAGACTGTCTTAACTGTTGATTCTCAAGTTCAAGGTCATGAATAACTAATTTGTATCTCAGTGGTAAGAAATCAGCATCCTCTGTTTGAAGTAAAGGTGTTTTCATATCTTGTATATCCACCGATCCACTGTAGCATGCAATCTATCCTCTCCTCCATAGGAACTGTACTGATTGGTAGGAGATGAAGCTGTAAAGTTACGTATTGACTTCATTGGGATGTAGCATTTATTGGCATGCTGTTGATACCTTTCCTTAACTGATGATGGGCATGCTGTATGGAACCTGATCAGGATACTGAACTTCAAATTCTTTAAGATAGGCTGGTGGATGGGTCAAGTGTCGAGTACGGTCACTGTAGGACTGATACTCTGGCATCCTTCTTCCGTTGTAAACACACTTTCTGGCTCGAAGGACCAACATTTGTAACAAAGGACTACTGTATCTGTAGTGTGTTCAGGACTTATAGCGTTCACTCCGGAGTGTCGATCAGGACACTGGTAAATGATGCAGGGAATTCCACACAGCAGCTCAGAATGAAATTGAATTAATTTATTTGAAGATATACACCTGTACTTGAATAGGTATATAGGTGTATGTGTGGTCTCTGGTCATTAATGCACACTTCTTATTAATTCAGGACACTACTGACTCTTAGTTATCACAAACAAATGTTTCTCTACTCAGAAATGACTACTGTAGTACACGTGCATCTCTTTTTCGCTTTTGAACATCCATAATATGCGCTCTCTTGCATGCTGGGAGGTGCACCTTGAAATGTGAGCCGTGTCTCTTTATTATTGATATCTTTCTAACACACCGTGTATATATCCTGCCTTGTGTCTCTGGATTGCTGGAATAGGCTCTATGTACCATAAGGAACCTGCCATGGATAAGTGGGTTGGGAAGATGGATGTCTGTGTGTGTATTTTTTGTATATGGTATGTATTTCTGTACATAAATATAATTTGTTTTTGAATATACAGTGCCTTCAGAAAGTATTCAGACCTCTTCAATATTTTTCACATTTTGATATATTTTTTCCCTCATGAAACACTTAATACCCCACAATGAGAAAGTGAAAAGTGGATTTTATAAATCTTTGATAATAAAAACATTGAAATCTCATACTGACCCAAGTTTTCAGACACTTTGCTTTGACACTTGACATTTGGCTCAGTGGAAACCCATTTAATTCTCATTGAGATGTTTCTCCACCTTGTTTGGAGTCCACCTGTGTGGCCAGTTTTTTTGAGTGCACATGATTAGGTAAGGTACACACCTGTCTGTTTAAGGTCCCATAGTTGACAATGTGGATTAGAGCAAAAACCAAGTCATGATTTTGAAGGCATTGCCAGCAGAGCTGAGAGACACGGTTCTGTCGAGTCCCAGATCAGAGGAAAGTTGCAAAGAATTCTGCAGCTTTCAAGTTTCCCAAGGACATTGGTCTCCACAATTCTTAAAAAGTAGAAGTTTGGAATAAGCACAACTGTTCCTAGAGCTGGCTACCTTGCCAAACTGAGCAATCGGAGCATAAAGGGCTTTGGCACAAGAGATGACCACACTGGCTGAGCTCCAGAGAATCTTTGTGGAAATAGGAGGAACCTCCAGAAGGACCACCATCACTGCAGCACCCCACTGATCTGGACTTTATGGCAGAGAGTGCAGACAACAAATGAAAACCTGCTTGGAGCTGGTAAAGAAAAAGCTCCTAAAGAACTCTGACAGTGATTAAACAAGATTCTCTGACTTGATGAAACCAATAGTGAACTGTTGAATCTAAGTTGTAAGCGTCATGTCTGGAGGAAACCAGGCACTGCTGTGTCACCTGCACAATACATTCTAGCGCTGAAACATGGTGAGGGTATCATCATGCTGTGGGGTTGTTTCTCAGCAGTAGTGACTAGTAGACAGTTGAGGCAAAGCTGAACGGAGCAGAGTACATAGATAACCTTATTGAAAATGCGCTCCAGAGTGCTCAGGGTCAAAGGTTCACCTTCCGACAAGACAGTGACCCGACGCACAAAGCAAAGACAACAACAACAACAAGAATGTTCTTGAGTGGCCCAGACTTGAACCCAATCGAACATCTCTGGAGAGGCATGAAAACAGCCGTCCCCTGGTGGTCTCAATCCATCCTGACAGAGAAGAATGGCAGAAAATCCTTACATCCAGGTATGCTTAGCTTGCTGCATCACATCCAGGAAGACTCCTGGGTTAAATCAGTGCCAAAGGGGCTTCAACGGAGTACTGAGTAAAGGGTCTGAATGCTTCCCTCGATCTGCTATGTCCATTTCTTATGATTAATACATTTGCAAAAATATCTAAAATTGTGCTTTGTCATTCTGGGGAATTGAATGTTGTTTGAGGGGAAAAAATTTCATTTAAATGATTTTTAGCATAAGGATACAACATAACAAAAGGTGTAAAAAGTGAAGGGGTCCGAATGATTTCTGAAGACACTGTTATCACATTGTATGCTTAGTTGTGTATGTGTATAGTATACAGTAAGTGTGGATGGGTCTGTATGTGTGCGTGTGTTTGTTTATTTATTTATACAGATAGAGTGGTACCTTGGTATGTGTCCGCTTTGGAATAAGTCAAAGGTACCGGAACGGATTAAGGATGTATACCGAGGTACCACTGTATATATAATACACATATATCATTTTGGCATACAGTTCCTTATGTGAGTTTATTTAGTGTTTTTTTAAGTGATTCTTAATCCTTTACCTGCTATATAGAATTTCTTGTATTGGAAATGTGTTATTTTTTTTTTGCACACCCCAACTTACTCTCCAGAGACACACAGACTTTTGGTGTCTAAGCGCAGGGTCAGCTATTTGTACAGCAACCCAGAGCAGTTGCAGGTTAAGAGCTTTGTTCAAAGGCCCAACCGAGTAGCATTCCTTCTGTCACAGTGTTTTCGGTTTATGTGATGTTTCACCATTTCATTTTTTTCTATTTGTTGTTGTTGTAGTACAGCTTGCTGTGCTTACACCTGGAAGTGCATTTGTGCAATGTAATAATACATCGATCCATCCCGCTATATCCTAACTACAGGGTCACGGGAGCCAATCCCAGCCAACACAGGGCGCTAGGCAGGAAACAAACCCCGGGCAGGGAGCCAGCCCACCGCAGGGCACACACACACACACACACACACACACACGAAGCACACACTAGGGACAATTTCGGATCGCCAATGCACCTAACCTGCGTGTCTTTGGACTGTGGGAGGAAACCAGAGGACACAGACACAGACACGTAGAGAACATGCAAACTCCACACAGGGAGGACCCGAGAAGTGAACCCAGGTCTCCTTACTGGGAGGCACCAGCGCTACCCATTGCGCCACCGTGCCGCCCATGTAATAATGCATTGAAATTGAAACGGCTCGTATTTTACTGCAGTGGTTTCTTCACAGATCCAGCATTTGTTGTCTGCTTGAAGTCTGCATGTTCTCCCAGTGTCTACATGGATTTTCCTACATGCACTCCAGTTTCCACCCTTACCACCAAAGACCCGCTGGTCAGATTAGTTGATGTTGCCAGTTTGGCGTGATGTGAGTGTGTGAGAGTGGGCTGGCCTTGGCCATGGCTGTTTTCTGGGCCCTGTCCTTCCTGTGACCCTGAATTGTATTAAGAGGGTTTAACGATGTTATCTGAAACTGAAATTAATTATAGTTTGCATGAAACAGTCAGTTTAATTTATTCTTGCATGCTGCTTCAGTAAAAGTGGCTCAGAATATTTCACAAGTTGCCAAATTTAAAAAGAATGTACATATTGCATGAATTATAAAGTAGTAATAAATCTCAAAATTGGCATGGAAAAATAGGAGTTCTCAAAACATACTCAGATTCTTAAGATCAGGTAAGCTCCTGTTGGTACTAGTTTTGCAGAACCACACAGCAGATGCTATCAGTGTTTACCATTTATTTATTTAACATTATTACTTGTTACATCCTTGTTTTCTGATTTTTACAAAGGGCCTTTTGTTTAGAGTCATTCGGAGTTCATGCCGTGCTCGTTCATGGCACCTTGTTGCTTGTGTACATTTTCTTTCTTGCCCCTTTAAGTTCATTTAGGATTTTTAAGCCTTGCCCTTCACACTTACCAGTTATTTATGCTATGAAAACTGTAGCAAAGCTGACACTTTGGGAAATTACTGTACGTGTATGTCATGAGTACTGGAAAGTGGCAGGTTTAGCCTATTTGTGAAATATTGCCACTTAACAATTCTGTTTGATCATTTTGCCCTGTGATGGGCTGGCCACTCATCCAGAGTTGGTTCATGGCTTGTACCTAGCTTGTGTGACCCTGATTTGGGTTAAGAGGGGTTGAGAGTGTTTGGTTATATCCACTGTGGGGTACAGCCCGGACACAGACAGGCAGACATGATGTTGATCACCACACACACGTTTATTTACAATATTATTTACAAATAAGTGCATCAACCCAGTGCCGCAGCACCAATCACCCCTCAAGTCCGGGCCTTTCACAATGCCTTTGTCTTCTCTGGCCCGCCTCCACTCCTCTCCTCCCAGCCATTGAATTGGAGGGAGGTGGCCCCTTTTATGCAAGCCCGGATGGGCTCCAGGTGCTTCCCGACACTCCTCCGTGGACACTCCCCTGTGTGGCGGAAGTGTCGGCTGTGCACCTGGCAGCACTCTGGGTGTCCCCAGTCTTCTTCCCCCCAGCACTTCCGGGTGTGGCGGAGGTGCTGAGGTCTAGGGCTCTGAAGGAAGCGGGGCGCCCCCTGGCAGCGACCACGGGCCCCTACAGAGTTGAGCTTCCAAGCTCCCTACCCGTGGTCCCCAAAGCAACCAGGGCGGTCACCCCCACATGGTCTGGGGAAGGCACAAGCCCTCCTCCGGTCCTTCTGGGCGTCCTGGCCGGGTCACCTCCCCAGCCGTCTCTGACACCACTGTCATTTTGACTGACATTCTAATTCTGTGCCATATTGATGCTCTGAAGTCTGTGTACGTGTATGTTCGTGTCTACTCTGGGCTCATTCACTAATCGTTTTCAAACTGGTGGAGCAGCAGTTCATGTTTTCTGGTTAATTTCCACCTTGAGTATCTTCTGTGTGAGGTCTGCATAGTTTTTTGGTTTAGCGATCTTCTCTTGAGTGACTTATTGACATTGTTACCTGGCCTTTGCCTTGCACCCAATGCTGACCCTCTGCAGCCCTGCTCTGGAAATGTCTTTATACAGTTTTGTATGTCACGGTGTTTGGCACTCATCTTCACCAGACGACTTAGGAAGATTGATGGGAGAAACTGGACACAACATAATGTACATACCGGGGACAGAGCAGAGGATTCACTGGTCAGCAGGACAGTCACCCCAAATCTCATTACTGCCTGAATAGCCAGTTAATCCAGTCAAGAGTATGTGGCAGAATGGAAAATTGGGAGCCTGAGCAATGTTGAAACGGAGAGTCGCAAAAATTACAAGCGGCAGTGGTGCGAAACCAGTAGCGACACAGACTCGCAGAGCTCAATGTCTGACAATATCAAGGGAAGGATGGCAAACACAAGTTGGTTTGTTTCCAGTTTTTCACTTGTAACTCATTTAGGAAGATTTCTTCCAAGTTTGCTTTCACTTTGCCTTTTTTTTGTTGTCCCTTTTCAGTAACCACAAACAAATAAGGATCTCTTGACATTGTTTATTTTTTCATTCAGTTTTGTAGTTCTGATGACTTGACGCTTTTGGACACTTGGTTGCTATGGCACCCATGTGGCCCTGGGGGTGTGTCCTGCCGGCACCAGATCATGTGACATTATGGGGGCGTGGTGCTGGGATTTTACCTGCCATCTTATTTAAGGGTGAGCCATAAGCTTAATAATTGTGTGTAGTTTGTAGAAATAATGGAATGTCTCGTCGGTGACAACGTGTTAGTTTCTTGACTTGCTTGTCTAATGGCTTTGAGTTTGTTTTTCCCTTTCTTTAGTTGTCGACCTTTTATTTTCTGGTGTAATGATCGTTATTTAACATTCTGATTTACGGAAGCCATTGGACTTTATGAAGCATCTCAGTCAAACCCCACAAAGAAAATGTCTCACTTCGCTGGAATGTTCCTACCTTGCCCAGCCCATCCAAGAATTATGGGAACTTTAGGTCAGTTGGGGCAAGCTTCAGAAATGGGTTTGATGGGTTTAAACATTTTTTGGTGGTTATTGTCATTACCCAGGAGGGATGCCCTGACAGACACTGTGGCTTTTTGTTATACCCTATGAACTCACGAGGATACAGCATTGGCAGTGATTAGGGATGACTGAGCATGTCTGGGGAGCATAAATGATATGGTCTCGTTCGGGTAAATGGTGATGACCAGTTGGGAGCTCTTTAACTAATCTCACTGAAATAATAACACATCTCCGTTTTGAACACGGTAGCACATGACAACATACAAGAAGATGTGAATATGTTTTATAGCTACTGTTGAAGAATAATGGATGGATGCTTACATGAATTGCAGAAGCTAGAAAAGCTGAGCTGAACTGTGATTGAGGTGCTAAGATGTAGTCCACAGAGATTTGGGTTCAGGTCCCCAGCTCCCCCAGACCTGCTGTGCAAACTTGAGTAAGTCCCCGTGTGTGTGTGTGTGTGTGAGAAATATTACAGCTGCAGGTGGGCTAGGGATGGTGCTTACTGAAGGAAGATCAACTTGTCAAATATGACATCTGCTTAATCCAGGTCAGGGTCATGGGTACCATGGAGAGGTGCTATGTAAGATAATGTCTATTTATTGGTACAGTTAAAGTATGTGGTGCCATAACAGCATTCTGTGGCATCTTTATTCTGGAAATGCATTGGAAAAGGAACTAATTGAAAAGAGAGATAGGCGGTGCAGCTATGACACAATAGGAAAGTGCAGATGAATAAACTGTGGAAGTAATTCATTGTGTTCCATGATATGGAGCTGAAAAGAAACAGGAATGAGTAAGACTTGTAAAGTATTCCTAGTACTGACCAAAAACATTGCTATGCTTCCCTCTAAGAAATTCTCAGTTCAGTTAACTGTTGGTGTTTATGGACTTAGAAGATTGGTTCTTTAGGTCACATGTTTCACATCTTAGATGGATCAAATCAAAACACATTTGCTCAAAATCAGCCGAGGGTAGTGCAGCAGCTTGAATCGCTCAACTCTCCTACAGATCCAGCATCATGGGTTCAGGTCCAGTGCTCCTTCATTGTCTGGGTGGACTTGTCAGGTGTTTTTTCCTTGGGCTTTCCTCCAGTATTCCTAAAGATATGCTGGTTATGATTGGGGTTGTGACTGGACTCTCCGAAGGGGCTGGCACTGTTTCAGGGCTGTTTGTGCCCAATATTGCTGGAATGGACCCCAACACCCCTGCGTGCCTAAATAGCATTAAACAAGTCAGAGAATGCTACTGACATTATTCTGTTTATAATTCTGTACCCTCTGAAGGTGGTACAGAGCTGTAGGAATGGCTTAACTACCGATTTTATAGCTGAAACACAGGCAGGTGAAGAGTTTGAGATGCTGTCTTTTAAAGTTCTCTAGCGTAACAACATAAATTTTACAGCCTTCCAAATAAACAACTTTCATTTTATGTAGTGCTGCCTTTCTGTAGTAAATGCCACCCCCAAGCACTTTACTAATCAAGCCCACAGCATTTATTGCTAGTTTTTCAAAAGCTGCACGAGCTGGTCCAGCCGCTCTCTCGCGTGGTGAGCCAGTATGATGACTAAAGTCCGAGTGGCGTCCTCCTGATTGTGTTAGTCACATCTGGAGTTGTATTTTGAGTTTTGAGCTCATTTGTGTAGTAAAGACCTCTGCTGTTTTTAAGTTGATGAATTTTATTTTTTGTGGCTCATTGTTGGGCTTGTAAGTGCGGCTGTCTCACTGCCACAAAGCCCTGGGTTTGAATTCCTGCTGCCCATGTGAAGCTTGTGTGTTCCTCTCATGTCTGTGCGGGTTTTCACCCCACACACTCCAAAATGACATGATCCTAAGTAGGCCTTGTGAGGCACTGTGTGTGTGTTTGTGTGTGTCTATCTGTGTCTGATCTTGCCCTGTGAAGGAATAGTTGTTTCTGTCACACACCCAATGCTGCTGACATAGGCTTCAGCTTCTCGTTGACCATGAAGTGGATTCATCGGGTTAATGTATAACTGCATTTTTTTGGCAAACGTTATTTAACATTTCTAGTTCAGCATACTTGGAGTAACTGAAGAAGGTCCAATGGCAGTACAGTACATGTTCTTTAGAGACAGACAGTAAGTCCCACTCCAGTTGTGCTTCTAACTAGTGTATAACAGAATATGAACAGAATATTCCTCAATTTATATTCAATGGTTTTAGGATATACTGTATGTGTTGTATTTACCATTTTTATTTCTTCTGCACATTACCCTGAGGACGAGAATGCTGTGTAAGCACAAACCTCTAATCCTTTCTCAAGTATCCTTCTTGTAGATTTCTGCTTATAATTAAAGCTCCATATATGTTTACATTACTCTATATTTCCCAGGGTTTGCCCGGTTGAGAAGACTAATTTTTCTGGAGTATTGTTTAGGTGGCCTCAGTAATTTCTTGCTGTTTAATTTTTGCATTATGTCCAAATTCTAAAAGTCTATACCTGGAACGTCTTTAGTATGTCCAGTGGTGATCTCTGTCCATATCTTTGGCCCTGCTGTTATTGGACATGCCAGACTCTGTTGTAGAATACTAAAAGTTGCCCAGTTTTGATACTTGTTTGTTCTGCTCATCCTGAAGATGACATTTTAGTCGGTGATCTGCATGAGGCAGAGAATCTCCAGTGTTTATTATACTTCATCGAGGAAGGACACAGGGTTTACTTTGTGACAAATTGGTTTTGGTGGCTGGGAGCGTCTGTTGCCTCCAGGCAGTTTCATTAAGTGGTGGTAAGCCTGTTATTGCAAAAAGGAAGACGACTGTGCTGCTTATTGTACTGCGTGCTGTCTTCAGTCACCTGTGCCTGTTTAGCTTCTGCTTTTTGCTTTTTGCACTGCTTGTTTAAAACGCATCTGACTAAATGTGTGCCTCTTCTTTTGTCCACACAATTTTAGGGGAAAGTTAGCAAAACAAAAAGGGAGGCTAATATCTGGACATTTTGGTCAGTTTTTCACATATTAATTTATTTGGAGGGGTGGCACAAAATTGCTGTGGGTAGATGTGCAGCTTTCACAGATCCAGCATCCTGGGTTCACGTTTTTGCCAGTCTGGAGTTTGCATGTTCTCCCATTGCCAGTATGGGATTGCAGGTTGGTTGTGTGTGAGTGGGCCCTGTGATGGACTGGTGCCCTGTTCAGGTGTGTTTCCTGACTTGTGCCCAACTCTGGCCACCTGAAAGACTGAATTGGGTTAATTTGAGAATATTCAGTACTATTTGCCTTCTCAAAGCAGCACAGCACAGCATGACATGGCACAAGTCCCACTTTCACTTCCCCCCCTGTTTTCTTGGTACAGCTGATTCTTACAGATTTAGCAGCCTGTTGTTCCATCAGTCAGCTTTTCTGTTTCACACCTACAAAGGCCAGGATACAATACTGTACCTGTCCTAGTTTCACTTGATTTATGAATTTAGCAAGCTCTCTCTGTGTCTATTGCACCTTTTCTCCAGGTACTCCATTTTCCTGTCACGTCCCAAAATGGTGCGTATTGGGCAAGTGAGTAACTCCTAATTATTCCATTCTGAGAGACTGTTGTCCGCTTTCTGTGTGTGACAGACTGGCTTTCTTCTTGACCAGGGTTGGTGTAGGCCTTGCAAGGAATAGCTGCTGTGGGATGGCTGCTGACTCCTCTTTAATTGATAGCATAGTTTGACAAATTAAGTGGGTGAAAGTAGAATTTGAATGTTTGGTCTGTTATGTTTTGGATGGCGTTTGAGGCAATGAGCAGAATTGAGAGTAAAGGACTGGCTTTTGGCCATACTGAAGAAGTTAAATTTGAGGATCAACACAGTGGGAGAACACAGACATCACAGTGATGTGAGACCCCCTAGCAGGTCCACTTGAAACACGTGTTCTTTAGGACCCTGATATCAAATGAGTATGGTACCCCTTTAAAAGCCATGTGAAATGATCTTGTAGTATTATTTTTGTCAGTTCTTACCTGCTTGTCCAACCAACATACAACACATTGCCACTTGCTGACACCATAATAAACAAGAATGTATTTAAATTCTGTTTAATAGAAAGCACAAAGCAGCTTACCTGATGGACTACAGAAAGTGGCAGGGAGTGGGCAAAGCTGAGCCGCTAAACCACTGTGTGCAGTCATAAAAAAATCTGCCGCCTTCTGTCTGTCCCCTTGCATTAACAGGATAACTGTGTACACTGTGCTTAACCAGGACAAGAAGTTACCATACACATGTAACCACCCTGATGGCAAGGAGGCAATAAATCATTTACTCCAAAAATGCTATGGAGTGAACGAGAGAAGGACTAAACCAGAGGTGGTGAAGAACATGAGGTTGGGTGTGGAGGTGCAAAGCATGAAGAGAACTGGTATCACACTTAAGGATGGTGGGAAGAGGAGAAAGAAAATTTAAAAGGCAACTAGTCGACCATAGAGAGTCTTGTAATGGCTGTTGTTCTGCTTCTTATTACAGTATGTTATACTTGTAAATCATTCAATCCATAATTCAACAAAAAAAACAAATGAAAAACCCTAGAATAAAAAATGAAGGCAACCTGACCTCTCTGAGAAGGATATCATTATCATGTCGTCTGTCTGTGGGTTAGCGTAAGATGTGCAAAAGCCTGACAAAATGAAACCTAACAAGTCAGGGACTGATGGTTCAAATCCTGTGTTCAGATTTGCTTGAGTTAGCTTTGCATGCTCTACCTGTGTTTGTGTGGGTTGTCCTCAAGGACAGCCAGTCATTATCCAACCTGCTATATCCTAACACAGGGTCACAGGGGTCTGCTGGAGCCAACCCCAGCCAGCACAGGGTGCAAGGCAGGAACAAACCCCAGGCAGGGCGCCAGTCCACTGCAGGGCACACTCACACACCAACCACACACTAGGGACAAATTAGGATCGCCAATGCACCAAACCTGCATGTCTTTGGACTGTGGGAGGAAACCGGATCATCTGGAGGAAACCCATGCAGACACAGGGAGAACATGCAAACTCCATACAGGGAGGACCCGGAAAGCGGACCCGGGTCTCCTAACTGTGAGGCAGCAGCGCTACCACTGCGCAACCATGCCGCCCTCCTCAAGGAGGTCCTGAATAATAATAATTTCTTACATTTAGATTTGAATTGGCCAGAGTGGGTGTGGATGTGTGCCTAACTGAACCTAACCGTCTAGTGGGACCCAATCCAAGGCTGTTTCTTGATTTGTGCCCAGTGCTGCCAGGATAGGCTGATGTCCCTTGTTACCGTGAGTTGGATTTGACGGGTTTGTGATTGTTGTTCTGTGTTACTTTTCATAGCAGGGGATGATGGACTGGTGGTCTGACTTGGTGGCATGGTGGTTGTTCCTGCTGCCTGCCTTTGTGCAGCTAGGTCGGTACTTTGAGAATCTTGGGTTTTTATGATCTCCTCAGGTTTGTAAAGAAAAAGAGATCTGTGCAAGGATTCCCTGTCACTCAGTGGTGGGCACTGTGGCCCAGCGATTAAAGAGCTGAGCTGTAAATAATAAGGATGCCAGTTCAGACCCCATTATTTACTAAATGGATAATTGTCTTTGAGTTAATTAAATTTGTAAAATTAGAGGTCATGTTGAAAGATGGGCCTTGACTCACTAAATCTGAGTAAGTTTATTTCAGGCCTCAAGCCTCTCTTTATGTGGATTTGTACCCTAAACTATTGTTTAGCATGCTTATGCCAGGACACAACCCTCCTATTAGTGCTGCCTGAGATACAAAGAGCACATGCAGTGAATGTAAATGTGGCGCTCAGGGTTGCTCAAGCCCTGCAGTCTGACTGTGGTGCCCTGCTTTGCACAGTTCTTCATAGAAAAGTTCATACTGCAGTTACTGGTTGGATGATTTAGGGTTCCTGTCTGAACTAATGCATGGATGGCATCAAGGATCAAGAGTTTACACTTTGCTGAAGATGTCCTTCTGTTGGATTTCCATGCCGGTATTGCCAAGGAGTCTGTAGCTTTGTCAAGTGTTGGCAAGCCGAGCTGCTAAATCTGCTGCCAAATGTGGCCTGACAGTCAAAGTCAGTGAGGTGAAAATTAAATTCATTCTAGGCAGAGTTTAAGTTTGTCTGGTATTTTTTATACATGGCCCTGGGCACACTGGGATGATAAACCTGGGCAGAATATTTTTATGCCCTCATATGTTTTCACCTTTTTCACTACTACCAGCATATTTATTTTCAAATTAGTACAAAAATCTACATATAAATCTGTAAATGTGTTTAATCCTGTGCGAGGTTACGGGAAGACTGAGTCAGTCCTGGCAGCATTGGGCATAAAGCAAGGATCAACTCTGGATGTACAGCAAAATAATACTGATTTACAAAATAAATATTCACATTTGATAATGGGTAAATATATGTGAGGTATAGTGTGGCAATATGAATGAAGAGGCAAAATAATACCTCACCGATGTGCTGAAATCTTGCAGCCTGCTCATAAACTGCATAATATGCCAAAATAAGAATTCTTAAGTAATTTTCAACAGAAATTTAAATTTATGTTACACACATGGAGCTCCTCTGGTGACACGTATGCAACTTTTAAAATAAAACGCAAAAACTGCTTATCCCAGTCTGTCATTTGACACTCATCTGCCCAAACCTATTTTTTTTCAGCTTTTTCTAGGGGGACTTTGCTGACTCAGGCGATCTCGTCCAATGCACTTTAAATTATGCTGGGTTGGCGTGTTGTGTTGTGTTTTCATATCCATAGGTATTTGGCAGCACCACTGTAGTCTGTCAATCAGTCATTCTTCCTGTTTATAGTGACTTTCACATTCACCCACATGCATGATTAGTTTGTGTATAATACTGCCAATGTATTTTGTTTTTGCTTCTGAAATTTTTCATGTAGAATTAATTGCATTATTTAACCGTGGAACAGAATTTTCCACCTCACGAGTTCTGGCCTGTGTTTCTTTTGAGACTGCACGCAGTAGAAGTCTCTCCGTAGCAAATGTTACTTTTCTCAGCTCTAAATATGGAGGTTGAGATCCAGCTGAAGTAAGGCACTTGCACTATTCCATTGAGGATGGTCTTTGCCAAGGTAAAGGATGGTATGGCATGATGCTGCCAGTTCAGTCCTAGCCACTTGCTTACAGGCTTAAACTACATAAACTCCAATTATAGAAATATGGTAGGAAATTATTTATGGCTGCGCCTATAGTACCATCCTGAGGCACTTCACAAACAATAAAGCGTGCTGGTATTGGAGCCATGAATACACTAAGATGGCCAAAAGTTTGTGGACACCTGACTACTGCACCTATATGAGCTTGTTGGACATCCCATTGCAAAACCATGGGCGTTATTTTAAAAAGGTGCAATTGCCTAAAATGTTTTTGAATGCTGTAGCATTAACAGTACCCTTCATTGGAGCCAAACGGGCCTAACCCAAAACAGCTCCAGATCATTATACCACCTCCACCAAATCTTACAGTAGGCCCTACACCTGGCCTATTGAAATGGTGGCCCAGGGGCCACATGCAGCCCAGATGCAACCTCCGAGTGGCGCAGCCTGAGGTCCCACCAGAAACACAGAACACATTTCAACCTCCAAAAACCAAAAAGAAGGGTAGCCTTTCTGTCTCTTCCTGCTTTTTTACCATTTGCTCCCCTCACAAAGTGCTTTCCTGTAAGACTCCACCGTAAGCCCATGCAGTAGCGAGACCCATCACAATATCAACATAATGCAGAATGTGTGACAAAGCCGTGCCTACTCACATATGTGGTGATTTAAAATGAACCTGTGTTCTCTTAGTGTGCAGTAGACGTTGTATTCATGTGTGTCACTTGTTAGGTTTGTGCACTGATAGCTTTGATAGCATTGATGGCTGTTTTTTATTCTGTTAAATGCGCTTTGTGATGTGCCCTGGTCATGAACTGTAGATGCGCTGGTGCAATGGTAGTGCTGCTGCCTCGCAATAAGGAGATCATGGGTTTGCGTCCGGAAAAGCACTATATAAATGTAAAAAATGTATTTTATTATTATTACATAACCAAAAAATTTTATTTCTAAAGGGAAACAAATGTTATTGCTAATATGGTGCACTATTTTGTTTTTATGCACTTTGAGATGGGCCTAGTTCAGTTATGACCAAAATGTTTTTTTATTTCAAAAGTGGGAAAAAGTTATTGCTACTACCTCCGATTATATTCAGTTGCAACTTTTTTATTGTTTTTTTAAGCACTTTTTGAAGTACCTGTGTCAGATATGACCACATTTTAAAAGGGAAACCATTATTAAACATGTTTTAAAATAACATTCATTTGTGTTAGTTTAAACTTTGTAATTATCTGCTGCTTACCAGCCACTGAAAATGTGTGGCCCAGCTAAATTTTCTGGTTTGAACCTATGACCCACCTAAATTTGTAACTGAATAGCCCTGCCCTATGCAGTCCACCAGGCAGCATTCTGCAGGCATCTGCCAAACCCAGATTTGTGCTACATCAGTTTTCCTTTCTGCAGTGACACACTTTATGTAACCAAAGCACACCACTGCTCCGCTAACCACAGACACATTCTGTCTTAAAGAAGTGCTCAGTGGTCCGAAGGGCTGGGACTACTGGAAAAGCCAGTAAATAAAGCAACTCCGAGATCGACACTCACAGACATGGCATCTCCCAGCTGCTTTCTCCCTTTGCCTGCCCCTGTCTGCCTCAGAGGCAACTCATATGCCCACAGTGGAAGAGTACATGCGCAGTTTGTATTGTATTTATGTAGATATACTGTATGTTCTCTGTTCAGGGTTTGCATTCTGCTCTATGAACTTTAAATCCTATCACTAGGAAAATCTGTTGTTGTTTAACAATAAATAAAGAACTGGATTTCATGTATGTTAAGCAGTTTCATACTATTTATTTTCTTTACGTTTAGCCAAATCTGTATCTTTATAGGTTCTTGTTAAGTATATCATACTTATAAAATATTTCCACATGCAGTTGTTAGTGTTTTGTGAAGGTGATGTAACTTAAAGTGGTATCATGGAGTTTAAGGACAGGCTTTTACTGATAAGACAACTAATGATCTCTGTAAGCAATAAAGCTGATAAATGTTTGTTAACTCAGGGTCACCAAAAAGTCACCAGACGTGACTTAACTGTTGTTTGGAATGAACTAAGTAGTTTGAGATTAATTTATGGACTGACAAGAGTGAGGGGAAAGATTTTCAAGCTATAAAGAGTGGGCACTCTGTTCATTGGGCATTCAGGACTTTAATGTTAAAGTTCTGGATCAGCATTAATGCTAATAAAGACAAAATTAAAATATTGTGGCTTATTTTCTTACACACCACTATCCATCTGCCCTGTGAGGCACTCTGGTGACCACACACCCAGGCAGATGGACTCTAGCAGTCAGGAGATGCGTCCCAAGTGCTCTGACCTGGCAATCACGGAGCTGCTTTAATGCCAGCTTCTCTAGGCAGTCCTGTTCTCCTCAGACAGGTCTCGAGCTTGGCCCTCTCAGGCTCCGATCCAAGTGCGCTACGCTATTATTTCCATGGCACACCTGGGTAGCTCTCATGGCGCACCACTGTGCCACAGCCCACTGGTTGAAAAACCACTACAGATAGATTGTGAAGTGTAATCCATCACTCCACTGCTCCAGAGATCAATGGTACAGCTGCTTGTACCAGCTGTAAAGTCCCGATGCACAGTTCTTGTGCCGATGTTGCTTTCAGAGGCAGTTTGGACCTCTGTTGTGAGAGATGCACCAGAGGATAGGTGATTTTTACATGCTATGTACTTCAGCTGTGCAAGTTTGCGTGGTCCACCACTTCGTAGCTGAGATGTTCTTGCTCTTCAATGCGTTCTTTTCACAATAATAGCACTTTTAGTTGACCAGGCAACATCTAGAAGAGAAGAAATTTCACATACTAAGCTTTGGCAAAGGTGGCATCCTATGACTGTAACATGTTTAAAGTCACTGAGCTCTTCAGTACAACAAACTCTGCTGCCAGTGCATATCAATGGAGATTTCATGGCTGCTTGTTTGATTTTATGCTCCTGTTAACACTGGGAGTGGTGGAAATACCTGAACCGCATAGTCTGGAGGGCTGTCCACATACTTTTGTCCATTTAGTGTATTTATGGCTAACTATCCCTGGCACAATGCATTTTGTACACCATTTATTTGTGCAGTTAGTGTTATACTAATGACATACAATAATACCAAGAAAGGCACTATATAAGTAAAAGTAAAAATAATCATTCAGTGGGTGTTGTCAGCAAGCCCTCGAGTGCCTAAATTGTAAGCCTCAGAGCTGCTGGCTCAGTCCCCACAAATAGCCTGCTGTGTGAAGTGAAGCTGAGCATAACACTTCACTGCCAGCACAAGTCGGGTAATTAGAGGAAAGTGTCACAAGAGCTTTGGGATGGGCCTTACGATGAAAGCACTATATAAAATAACTTATTTGTGTAAAAAATAAATAAATAAATGAGTCTCTTCGCTCTCTGGCACTCCTTCCTTCTGAAGAAACTTACATCACACATTTGGGAAGAACAAAAGCCTCTTGTATTGTGAAAGATGGCGAATAATGTGGTTAAGGGCAACGTGATGGACGAAAGCTGTCATGATGAATGTTTTACTCTGTAGGAGTTTGTTTAATGAATTTGGTTCACAATACCACTAAAATAATACAATGGATAGGGTGGAAATTGGATTTGGGGTTGTAGAACGTATATATTTGCTGAATTGGTTTAAAAGTGTTTTTCAAAGTTTTATGAAATATTTTACCGTGTGTGTAGGGCTGTGAGGCAAAGAAAGGCCAAACAAGAGCGCAGGACGTGTCAAGACTTCAAAACACTTGGGCTGCAGCCATGTGTAACTAAAATGGTTAAGATTAAGTCTTAGACTTGTGTGTGCCAGGTTTTAAAACTACTGTATAAAGATATCTGAATTGTAAGTTTTAATTTTATCGCTTCTTCAAATAAATCTTAAAACTTTTGGCAAATGAAATAGTTTTGTTGTTAATTTGGCCCTGTATGTTTCAATTAGGAGAGCCAACTACTGTCTGAAGTTAGCGGAGGTTCAGATTTGGTAATGTGGCGGTTATTTATGGGTGCACAACTTTCACAAGGTATTTTAACTTCAACACAGTAGGTATACGTGCTCTCGATAGCATGCTCGATGTGGACAGGGGATATCTGGGTCGCAGATCTAACATTACAGGGCTTGGTGCTGCTTTCTTAGCTTTCATGCACACTCTTCTGGGTTATGTGCTTCAATTATAGATGGTTGAATAAATGTTTGAGTGCAGTTCTCCAACGGTGTTTTTTTTTTTTTTTAAATAAACATCATTGCATTTGATAACAAATTAATTTCACATTAGGGAAGATTCTCTCCATTTTTAGAACTAAAACCTCTAAAAAAGTATCCTGTGATCTACTGCAGGTTCAGCTTTACTTGCACTTCTATTTGCATCAGCCACTGGGAAAGCTGAGAAGAGAAAGCATTTAACATGTTTTCCAAGCTGCTGTTAGTGATCAAACTGTAAAGAAAGTACTGTATTTGGCACAGTCACCCCATGACCCTGTGTTAGGATATAGCAGGTTGGATAATGACTGACTGAATGACCTACAGACGTAAGATGTCAAGTCGTTCAAGTTCACAAATTTACTAAGCGGCGAGAGTCTGTACTCGAGAACAACACCCATTTGTTTGTTTCCTTCTACTCTGTTAGTGGGAACACTCGACCTCTGACAGTACAGGAGTGCTAAACTGAATGAAGTAATGACTGCTTTTTCTGATTAGTATATTAATAACAATATAATAAAAATAATAATAAAAATCTTTCCATTTATATAGAGCTTTTCTCACTATTCAAAGCACTTTACGTAGTGAGTGGGGAGCCACCTGGATGATGCAACGTCAGTCATTTTGGCACTAGTATGCTTATTACACATTAGGTGGTGAAGTGGTGAGAGACAGCCAATTAGAGACAGGGGATGATTGGGGGCCAGAATGATTAGGCCGAGGTGGGCCAATTAGCCAGGACATCGGGATATATCCCGTTGTTTATGAAGGGTGTCCAGGGATCTTTTATGACCACAGAGAGTCAGGACCTCAGTTTTACATCTCATCTGAAGGATGGCACCATTTTCATAGCACAGTGTCCCCATTGCTGCACTGGGGCATTTGGATCCACACACACACACACACACACATACACTCGTAACAGGGTAAGCGTCCCCCGCTGTCTTCGGCAGCACCACTTCCAGCAGCAACCCCAGCTTTTCCTGGCTGGTCTCCTATCCAAGTACAGTATTGGCCAGGCCTGAAAATGCTTAGCTTAGCCTGTTCTGAAGTTCATGTGGTACAACAGCTGTAATTGTAATTTCGATTAATATACGATTAATTGTGCAGCCCTGCTCTTGGTACTAACCACATTTGTTTAAAGTTTTATTTTCCTTTTGTTTATTTTTGTATGAAAAAATGGAATTTGTTAGGAGAATTGAACATTTTACATATGGTTTTTACTCCACTTGGACACTTACTGTATAAAATCTTGTAAAATTGCTGTGAAGTTTTCAGTGGAAGTTTTGTTTTCCACTTTACTGCAAGCACTAAGCAAGTCTCAGAAGACATAGGGAGTGATTAGACTACCTGGAATATATGTGTGTTTGGAGGTAAAAGATATGTTTTTGCTGCTCACGTTTTGAAGCATGTGTAAGCTCAGTAGTGCCTTCAGGCTGTTAGGCCTTGGTCCTAGTGACCCACTGTGACTACTGGTATTCATTCCAAACAGTTTCTTAATTAGACCCTGTTCTTTGTTTAAAGTCATCTTATCTGCTCATTCCTGGTCACATTCTGGTGCACATGGATTTTACTTTACTGGGAAAATCAATAAAATGTGATGTAAACTGGCGTGTGGTAGTGCCAATTAGCCCTTAACTCTTCTCTTTTAATTCTTTTTAAAATAGTTTATTCAAGCAGCTCCACTGCCAGCTTCCCTATTAATAGTCCCTCATTCTGATTAGGCAAAGCCAAATTTAAACTGAAGATGAATTACACACACTCCTGCCCATTAACAACTTTCCGGAGATGTCAGACCCATGTGATTGGACATTTCTAAAACTGCAGAGCCATGTAATTAAAAGAGATTATCAACGGAGAAGGGCTTTTGATGAACACATTAGTTGGGAGAAAAACACTGGCCTAATGAAAGCCTCCCGGGCGTTTAGAGTGTAATAAATGGAAATGAGGATCCATTTGTCTCATTTAGTATTCTCCAGGGCATATGCCCTCTGAAAGTCTCCGAGTAACAGAACCCAAGGCTCTTGACCGAGGCCAAGGACAAGGCCGGTCTCTCACTATCTTATCAGCATTTGCTGTTTTTGTTGTTTTTCTTTTCTGCACCCTATGTGAATGAACATTATTTGCCGTACTGCCAGTGGTCCTGCTCTAGTTTTTGAATCAGAAATGTCAAAGAAGCAAATCAATTTTTATTTTTGAGTACAGTATTGTAAGCTCTGCAGTTACAAAATATTATACAAATTATACTTCCCATTAACAAAAAAATCCACATACAGTAGGAAATCAGAAGGAACTTAGCTTAGGGTAGTGTTCTCCAGTATGACACATTGCCTTTAAAATTTGTTGTGCTGTTCATAAAGTAGCTGATCCACCACAGTATAACACCAACAGTAGTGAGTGAGATTAGAGCTGAATTTTTTTTTTTCAGTAGAGAGATGAAAGTTCACAGCCAATAATATCAGAGGCAGCTGTCATGTTGTCTACAGGTTGTGCTGTCGTGTCAGACTGTTCTTGAATGCTGTCAATCTGCTTTGCATGGACTGAGACACTGTAAGAATCCTAATAAACCACTTAGTGATCCTATGTCTGAAAATGTAGCCTTAATAATTAGTTGGTCTAAAATTTTGAGAGTGAGCTTCTAGTTTCCTAGAAGTCTGTTGCAATTTAGATTGTTTATGAGCTGGTAGGCAGGCGGTCACAACTCACGATGAGTCTGAATTATCGATAAGTCCAAGGACAGCATGTGCTCGGAGAAAATACTGAATTGCACAGACAGTCTGTTGAGATCTGTCCCTTTTGCACTCGCCGCCAGGCACTTAATTTCCTGTAAATGGCATTGGCTGGGCACTTGCCTGGTGCCACTTCCCTTTATGTTAAGAAACATTAAATGGGGACCAGTTGTCCATGGACAAGTTCTGAGAGTAGAACTGATGTTTGATTAATTGCTTTACAGATCAAATACTAACTGGTTAATTGCAGGTGTATTTGCCAAATGTTAGGATTTGTAATTAGTAGTGGCAGAGATGCCAACAAGTTGAAAGGATCATTTTAAATACAGATAGCAAGTGTTAGTAACAAGATTCAAAAATCCCAACGGCACAACCAGAAAAACATGAAAGCAAAAGATCTCTATCCCTTTGTTCAGTTAAGAAGTTATTGATTCTTTCTGCAAGAGTTTTTTCATTTATAATATAAATTATGTACGTTTGATTAAGTGCGCCACCAAATAGTGGTGGCTCTGAGGCTAAGGATCTGCGCTGGTATCCAGAAGGTTGCCGGTTCGAATCCCTGTCACTGCCAAAAGAGATCCTACTCTGCTGGGCCCTTAAGCAAGACCCTTAACCTTCAATTGCTCCAGGAGCGCTGTACAATGGCTGGCCATGTGCTCTGACCCCAAGGGGTATGCGAAAACTAACAAATTCCTAATACAAGAAATTGTATAAGGCAAAATAAAGAACAAAAAAAAAATACTAGCAATCTGAAGGTAATGACACTGTGATGAACGTCAAAATTACAGCATGTGACATAGACAAAAGTCATTGTTGATTAAAAGAGCATGACGATACCCACAAAAGACATGGCACAAATTTGTGATGACAAAACGGCACAAAAATAATGTACAAATAAATTAACAATTGACCTAAGATTTTGATTTAAACTTCAACAGGTGGCCACAGATAGGGCTGAGTTTGAATTATCGATAAAATATTTGACAGCATGTACACTTTTTTGAGTTCTAACTCCTAACCTGATGTAAACAGTTGATGTGTTTTGAAGGCACTGGTTGTGTGCTGCCCTCCTGGCACTTCTTATTTTCACCATTAAACACGGAAAGAAGGCCAAATACTTTCCCAAATGGGCACACTCAAATTGTATGGGAAGAACTGAAATCCAAGTTACTACTTGAAACCTTTGCATTTGCTCAGTTACGCCTACTTTCTAAATCACAGTACTGTGTTACTGCCCAAGCTTCTAGTGATGGTGTTGTTCTTCATTATTATTTAAGTTTAATTCAACTATGAAGACACTCGCTAAGCTGTCTTGTGAGCTTTATTCGTTTAACAGAAGGCAAAGGGAGAGTTCAGGTAGCTGGGGATAGGACGAAGTCCTTAAGATCACTAATGTGAAGAGCTAATGGGTGAGATATTAGATTGGAGTATTAATATTCATGTTTTCAAATTTTTGGATTAATGATCTTAAATATATCAATTAATAAAACTTGCACCTATATGTTGGATGTCCATAGGTGCTGAAGAGTATAATTGAGTGCCAGACTAATCACATCATCAAAAGATCAATTAGCTCAGTGATTGGATCCATTCTTAGGATTATGGATGATTTTTCGTGGATAAGGGCTAAGCAATCAATCACTTTCTTGGCCATAAAAATGTCATCAACAGGCCTGAAGTCATTGAGGCATGTCGTCTATGGCTGGGACTTCTAATAGATTCTTTAAAGCTTCAGTGTAAGTGCTATGTCTGCCAATGGAAAGGGCAAACTTTTAAAATAATGGAGGTAACTGGGAGAAGTGATGACAAAAAAAAAAAAAACAAGGTAAAAGGGGATCGATTTTCGCTTACGACATCTATCACTAGTCCTAAACCAGAAATCAAAACTGGGGCCAGAAGAAGGTCTGAAGCACTAACAATGAATAACATCAATCAAGCAGAAATACTTTACATTTACCTGCAGACTTGGATCCCGTTATTAACAGTGTGTCATCAGCGTAAACCTCCAAGCTACCTACTAATGGAATAGCAACTGATGCTCAAAGTAGCGACTCTCAAAAAAACAGACTGTTTGAAAAAATTCATAAAAAATATATAACTGTTAAATAACTTCCAGTCAGGTCACTGATAGCAAAATTGAGTTCTTATATTTAGATACAAATTTCATCTAACAAAGCTAAAGTAAATGAGAAAATAATTTAAAAACAAACCTAAATCAGGGCAAAAAGGGAGGTCTTAAAGCTATCTGTGAATACCTGAGAAAGATGATCTGTATGGGAACCTTAACACCACTGGGACAAGGTACCGCAATCTGCTTGCTTTGTTTTCATAAAGAAGATTCTGGATATGTTTTCCTCAATTGAGAATGATGGAGCTGGAACTGAAGATGAAGTTCAGTGTGTAGCCTCTCAGGAATCCATGCATCCATCTTCAAGACCCGCTTATCCAAAGCAGGGTCACAGCAAAGCTGGAGCCTATCCCAGCAAGCATCAGGTGCAAAGCAGGAACAAACCCTTGACGGGGTGCCAGCCCATCATGATCAGCCGACTGTTCCTCCAGTTGTTTTTTGTTTAGCTTGTCTGTGGCTTTCCTTTCTTTGGAGTGCAGTTCATATTTGTTGCTTGGGTATAAACGTAAGAGCTTCGTTCTACCTTACAATTCTACTACTACTACTTACTTCATTCGCTCCCTGTCCCCCATTTGCAGGTGCAGTTCTTTTTCTTTTATAAATGGTGTGACAAGTCTGTTATACTACATTTTTCTTTATGTCACTATATCTGGACAATACTGCTATGAGTTTTATTCACATGTACATGTTAACTGTGGCACACAGGGGCTCAGCAGTTAGAATTGCTAGCCAAGCATTGGATTAGATAGCCAAAGACAACTGGAGGCTTGTATAGTCAGCTTAAACACAGGATAGTGTATTTCTGTCCTCTGTCAGCACAAAATCTTCTTTCCTTATTGGGAGAATGAGAATCGGCATGTAAGCACTATGATATTTCTGTATTTTGTGGAGGAGGAATTCAGCCCTTGCTTGGAGACAGAAAGGACCAGCAAGTTGAAGAAGAACAGTATAAAAGGCTTGGACAGCAGCCAGACCCTTGGAGGCTGTGTCGACAAAGTTCAAAAAACCTCCCAGCGTGGGGACGAGAAAAATGGCGGGCTGTGTTGATCCAGATTTCCCACCTGGATAAAGTCTGTCCATATGCCTCCCCGTCTGTAACCGCGTTAACCGTCAGTAAATATAAGCTAAAAGATATTTTTTCTCATGTGATTCTTGTACCGCCGTAATCACGATGGGAGGGATGTCGCCTTTTCTGGTATATTACGATATTGTTTAATTATTCAATATGCCACAATTTCAAAAGAACACATTTCCAAGAGAGCTAATGCCTCTTCAGGAAACAAAGTCAAGTAAAATGACGCCTTTTATTGGCTAACTAAAAAAGATTACAATATTCAAGCTTTCAAGGCAACTCAGGCCCCTTCTTCAGGCAAGATGTAATTTTATAAATGGTGAAACTGTTAAGGGAACCAAAGATTGCAGACACCATATGCCATCATCATGCGATGTTACATGTATGTGTGTTCCAAGACATTAGAACGAAGTTGCATCAAGCTTTCACAGTGTAAACACCGTATATGTAGACTGTAGCTATGCCCGGCCTACCCCAGGTAAGTGGCACTCGTTGGCTTTAACCATTTGTGTTGTATGGCTTCAGTTGCATCAGAATTGGTTACTGCCCGCCGCAGATCGACTTCATCTTTTCAGTGCTGCATTAGTCCAGGTTCTGCCATACAACATTGCACCTTATTTCTGACTGCCATTACTCCAAGGAGCAGCCTATTTATGTTTTTGGGTGGATTGTTTCTGTTGATGCTAATAATTGGACAGCCGTCTGTCTAAGGATAAGGAGCCGCCCCAATGTGGTTTGCCTGCAAGCTTTCTGTTAGTGAAGCCAACTGTCAAGTGTGTTTGTTCTTTTTTTTGTTTCAAGCCAGTCAGGAGTTTTAGGTTTCAACAGATGCAAACTTTTACTCAATCTCGCATAACAGAAAACAAACATGTCCAACTGTTGACTACCTTGTAAGTGTTTCCATGTTATATTGGGCCTACAGAGTGATGCTTTCACATCTAATTTAACAAGTTAAATTTCGTTTATAATATTAGAAACTAGCAGAATACCCGCGATTCGCAACGGAGAAGTAGTGTGTTAAAGAAGTTATGAAAAAGAAAAGGAAATATTTTAAAAATAACGTAACATGATTGTTAATGTAATTGTTTTGTCATTGATATGAGTGTTGTTGTCATCTCTCTCTCTCTCTCTCTCTCTCTCTCTCT
>JANRMT010062813.1:13085298-13172342 GCA_026402145.1 Polypterus bichir lapradei | reverse complement strand
AGTCAGAAACATAAAAGGTAATTTGACCAACTTAATCTTTAAACTCTGAGTAACCTTAGCCAAAATTATTTTGTACATTAGGCTAAAAGAGTGTGATCATTGAACATTTTGTAATTAGATGTAATTAGAATTACTAACGGTCACGGAAGTCCAATGATCCCCAGTAAGAGCCACAAAGTCCGGTTTCTGTAATGCATCTAATTTTGCTTGCTTTTCAGTGTGCACAAAACCATGCTTTTATCAAGGCTTCGCTCGGGTAGTTTTTTGAAATGAAATTTTCCTCCGATCAGTCGTAGGAACGCGCTTCATTCCGACTCTAACATTTTTGTAGCTGTGATGTGTGCATCAGTGTAATCGATGTACCAGGAAATCATGCATTGACAAAAGTTCCCCTTTGCTTGGAATTGAAAGTGTGATTAAATGCGTTATTTTTTGTTATGGCGTACATGCATCGAAGCTTCTCAGCTGTGCTTGTGCTAAGAAAAGGAAAGATTTTAAAAATAACGTAACATGATTCTGCGTTAACCGCATATTTTTTCATACGTCTCAAACCAAGGAGATGCGAGGTTAAAATGAACCGAGAAGCACGCGTACATACTCAGTACATCCCCTCGGGAATCGAACCTCGGATGTAGGCGATAGAGGCGAAGCCTCTACAATTGCGCCACGGTGTGTAGCTTATCTATTTGAGAGTATGTAGATCGGGGTATATATATATATTCGCAGCGGAGACGTAGTGTGTTAAAGAAGCTATTAAAAAGAAAAGGGAACATTTTAAAAATAACGTAACATGATTGTCAATATACAGTAATTGTTTTGTGAGTGTTATTGAGTGTTGCTGTCATCAAGGATTCGATTATCATTATTTGTTTCAATCAGGGTCGTATTTGTACGATGTGTTGTGTTCAAGTTACATTCCGTGTCTGTCAATCGTAGTAAAGATAAGAGGTTTCATTTATCGATTCGTTTCTTACTGCATCAATAAACAGCTCGTCTTCCTCTTTATCTGAGATGTGACACACTGCATGCACGGGTTTTTTTTTACACTGTCTTCCTTTAGCGGGACATTCACTTTTTGCACCGTGTGCTTTGTTTCTGCAGTAGCTGCACTTATGAATATGCTTGTATGTATCAGACGCTTCATATTTTTTTGCTGCCTTCTCAATTGTGTAATTCTGTTTTTGTTCAGTGCTCTTTGGAACTGTTGCTTTTTGTCTGTGCACTGCGTCAGTTCACGTGAGCCGCTTGGTGTTCTTGCATCGAAGGTTCCCAGCTGTGCTGGTGCCATTTCGTGTTATGTCCATGGCTGTTTGTAATGTCAGCTAAGACCCGGCACTTAAAAGTTTCTCTCGCAGTTTCGCTGAGTTTGTGCCAAACACCACCCTGACCATCTCATCTTCCTTTGCATAAGCACAGTCCTTCACCCGTGAATATTTACCCGTGGCAGTTTGCTATTGGATTGCCGCTGACGGACGGCCTTATATGGGCAGGCACTAAATTACAAACGCCAGCGGCAGCCTGTCTATGAACTTAATTTAAAAGTTTAGGTTTACACCTTGCTTTGTTTCCGTAGTAGCACCACTCATGAATATAGTTGTATGTCACTCGCTCGCTTCTTATTGTTTCGCTGCCTTCTCAATTATATAATGCATGTTTTCTTCAGCGCTTTTTGGAGGGCTTCCTGGTTTTCTACGTACTGCATGATTACGTGGGAGGCGTGATGATGTCACACGAAACTCCGCCCCCACAGCTTTCGCGCTCATCTCCATTACAGTAAATGGAGAAAAACAGCTTCCAGTTATGACCTTTACGCGTAGAATTTGAAACCTGCCCAACTTTTGTAAGTGAGCTGTAAGGAATAAGCCTGCCAAATTTCAGCCTTCTACCTACACGGGAAGTTGGAGAATTAGTGATCAGTCAGTCAGTCAGTGAGGGCTTTGCCTTTTATTAGTATAGATAAAGAGCAGCAACACATCATTTGTATTTCCAGTGAGCAGTCAAGAAAACCCACTAAGTAAATTGCATTATGCTGTGGCAGTGGTCCAAGACCTGCCATTAATTTTATGTCATCCGCCACTGAGTGCAGATGTACTTTCTACTTTCACAAAATTGTAAAAGACTCTGCCACTTTCTGACTCTGCCACATTCTGCTTGGATCCTTCAGAAATGTTGCATGTTCCCTTTAAGAAGCTCACAATGTGGCCTTAAAATATCTCTCAGAATTGCTCTGTCATAATTTATTCGACAAGACATTTAATTATGGAGTTGCATTGCTGGGGGCAGCAAAAGCAGAGGACAGTCATCATGGGCTCACTTGGCGGTCTCTAACATAATGTGCTTTGGGCCCTGCTGGTTAAATGCTTCAGCTCCTTACTTGAAAGGCTGCAGGGTGACTGCATACTTTAATAAAAGTGCAGATCAGTGTTTCTTAATCTGAGAACTGTTTTGGAGGATGGGTAGTGTCATGGGCTAAAGGTTGATGTTAACGTCCTACCCGTAGTAGGAATTCTTTGTTTTAGAAGTCCAGGTAGGGTACGAAGTAGTGAAAAACAACAATTGGGATAACTGAACACTGATGAGTAGCCTCACCCCTTGAAATAACAAACACAAAGTGTAAAATGCCAAGGGAGGTGGTTCTCGTCTGTAACTGCGTGGCATCGCCAAACAACAAATACCTGTATCTAGAAGTGGCTTTGAGAGTTTTACATGCCGTTGAGAAGCCTCACTGGATAGTCCATGAGTGATTATGAGCACCAGTGAGAAGTTCTGCCTATTGCAGTAAACTGCCCACATTAAAGTAAAAAATGGCAAGGAAGGAGTGCCATGTCTCTGCTGCTGTAGCTGGTGAATAGCATCTGTCAACAGTCTATAACAGAGTGAGGTTGACTCAGTAAAATGACACACACACGCAGTGAAGGGAAAGCTGGGACTGGGACTGAAGTGTTCAATATTCATTTCTGAGTGTTGATCAGTTGCATAGCCCAATGAAATGACAACCGGCAGTGATTTGAAAAGCTGTAAGTGGAATCTACATTGGTGGGGCTTGTAGTGAAAAGGTTAGGAGAAGCAGCTCCGGTGTAGATAATACTGCACTCCCATGCTATTGGAGTATTTCTAGCTCTGAATTGTGACATTTCATCTTCCCAGTTTGGTGTATTCATGTGAATTTGTGGGTGGATTATTTGGAGAATTTGGAGAAACACAAGGTCGCTATTGATTTGTTACTCTGTCTTCAAAAAAAAAAGCAATCCAATCCAACATAAACTGTGCTTTTTTATTAAAAAAAAAAAATAAGCACAAATGTTTATTTTGCTCTTTAACTTTGGCTCCAAATGCAATTCTGGTCAGGTTATATTTTTCATTTTATGCAGTTGGCTAGGGTGAAAGGTCAGCAATATGTGACATCTCCAAATTGTCTGACTTGGAGCTCTGAGTTTGTAAAGCATTCACGTGGATTTTCTGACTTGGACACTTGTGTTTTCTGTGTGCCTGTTAGCATAAGGGCAGCAAATGGTGTTGAGGCCCAGACAGCACATTACAAATTCGCTGTTAAATGAATACTTGTTCATCAACATTGTTAGACCACAGTTTAAGCTGCTCTTAAATTAAAATATGGGCAGCCCGGGGGTTCATGGTGAGCCTTCAGTGTTTAGGAACAATGTATTTGACGTTTGACTGCCTGTTTTACGTGGGCAGTGACTTTTCTAGAATTTATATGCTATTTCCTTCAAGACAAACATGGATGCATCTTTGACATGAGAATGAGAGAGTCATAGTCTAACTCCATTCATGTCTGTTTAAACAAAGTCATTTTAAGGGTGCTTTGAAACCGTATACCATTCAAGCTGCCCTTGAAGATAGATATATGGAAACATGTGCACATACAGCATAGTAAATACAAAAAAGCTAGCAGAGACTGTCTTTCATTTCAGTTAGTTTGTGTAGTGCATGTTTGTGGCTGCACGGAGGTCCAAATGATGAAGACGTTCAGCACTGATCACCTCCTGTTAGTGAAATATGCCAACAAACTCAACTTCACAGCATTTACTTATAATGCTGCTTCAAATGAAAAAAGAAAAATAATTAAACCATTTAGCTAGCTTTTTTCTTTTTTTCTTTTCCTGCTCTGCCTTACTGGGCTTTGTTTGTGTATGAGAGAACCTCACCCCAGACAGTCAAATTGATTTTCTGCAGGCCATTATGAGGAAGTGACAAACTGTGTTCGTCGTCTACTGGGACAGGGGCTGAGAGAGCTCAAAGACATCTGGCAGACGGGCCGGCCATCAAGTATGGCTCTGTTTGCTTTCTCTCAGCAGGATGTTTGGTGCGCTGGCTGTTTGCAGGCATTTTGTCAGGCAAGCATGATGTCACCCATCATCGACACATCCGTCTATCTGAAAAGGTCACCACTGATGTGTGGTGTTGGTGAAACCAGCAGCAGCAGGGCTGGCGTTCAGCTTGGACTTGAGTGGCACTTACAACATTTGGTCTCATGTCTTTTCAGAGGCAGGTTGGCAAGCATCTCGTGACAGGGTGCTGAAGCAGATTTCATTTTATATTTCATGTCGCCAAGAGCTATGGTTACGTTTTTTTGAGTTTTGGTCTTCATGTAGTGTAGTCGTTCTTGCAACTCAATAGAAGTTTATCATAATCTTTTCCTTTGGATTATTAGAGTATCCTTTTGATGGGTTCAGGAAACTGGGCTAGGATGACAGGATAAGACGATAGATAGGACAACTTTAATTGAGCCTAATCCTGCAAATTGGAAACATAAAGGACAGACCAAAATTCAGGATAGAATATCCTTTAGTGGTAACATGGCAGGGTATGTTTCATGTGGTGCAGTCACCAGTCACAACTTAACCCTGTGCTCCCAGGTCATGTCAGCTTAACCTCTGTTCCATTCTGACTCCGCCATCCACTTCATATGTTGTGGCAAGACAAGCTACAAACTGTCATCAGCCTGTCTTTACAGCAGTTACCGCCTCCTAGGCACTGTGAAGGCCTTGTGTGGTGATGACACCTTTTGGCCAGGCAGTCCAGGTCTCACGATGTTACTGAGATCATCTATAACTTAAAGGAACCTTTGTCATTTCCTGTTTGCCTGGGCAAGGAGGCATTTTTATGTGCTTGATGGTGTCCACATACTGTATATTGGTTCCACTAGTGTGTAAATGTGTGCCTTGAGCCCTCACTTTCCACCACATCGTTTTGTTGCTGCCATTTGTGACGGGATGCTGCCTTTAGCCATGTTATTTAGCTTTCATTGCATTTGAATCAGAATCTGTCCTGTGGTGCAGAACACCAAATTCACAGCATGCTTTATTTGTATATGCTGGCATCTTTCAAAGTTTATAAAACATTGAACAACTCAAAAATATAAAGATATTTAACAAAGCTACATTGTCAATGCAGATTGTATGGTGAAGACAGTCAATAAAATATAAAATATGTAGCCATGAAAAGACTCCGAACAGTTAGATAAAACAGTGTCTTGTTTTCATAGTTACATGTTGTATGTTTGTCATGGAGCTGAATAGGGAGACAGAATGAAAAATCAGTGACAGGAAGGGCAAAGCCCTCCCAAACTCAAGAAATATCTAATTAAATGTAATATTTAATGGATGATAAAACAATTGATGAGCTGATTAAATAACATTAAAAACAGAAGAAGAAAAGTAAGGAAACAAAGGAACTATGATTATTTAAAAATAAGCAACAGGAGTTTAAAAAAAACCAAAAATAATAAATTCAAGAAGAAATCCCAAATGAACATCATTTGACATAAAAAGTAAGCTTAAGACTTATAGGCAAAACTTTAAATCACGCAAATGTGCGTGAAGTCCAAAAAGTCAAAGGGCAAAAAAGTACTGATACAAATGAGAAGAAAGCATAATCAAAACTAAGAAATTCTTTCAAATTCAAAAGTCTTCTAAAGCAAACTGATGCCTCAACAATGTGCAGTGACAAGTAATAATTGTATGTAGTCGTCACAGGTGACAGCTGGGGGTCCTTCCTTAAAACGAGGCCTTACCTCTGTAGACTTTGGCTGTGTTCACATACTCTGGAATATTTGGAAGTTCCCACTTCTGTCCCATAGCACATAAATCATAAGGGAACTGAGGAAAATAAAGAGAGACAAAGTAAAACAAACAGGGCAATGTTAAAGAATTAAGGAAACACTAATATTACAAAATATAATTTAAACACTGATGCAGTCCTGAAACTCTTGGAAAATGATGGTGTAGAAAAAGGAGCCAAAAAGTGGACTGAGCACATTCATCCTTCTCAGCAAGTTTCCTGTGTAATCCATTAGTCCCACTCAGTCACCATTCAGATCCTATGTTTTGTGTGTGGAATTTGCTTTTTTTTCTGCTATTGGAAGGAGACGATGAATGAAAGGATGAGAGTTATTTAAGGGAAGGGAAGTATGCTTGTGTCCTACTTGGGCAACACCATAGAGAGACTTTGGGTAGTCCACCCACAGTTTGTGTGGTTAGGCCTCCTTATTGTAACATATGGCAGTTTGGACCTGCTTATTTTATATAATATAAAATTGAGGACGGAGTGATGAAGGCGGGTGGTCAGGTGTCAATTTCACCTAATACAGTGGCAATAGGCAAGGATCACAATGGCACCCTTAATTACAGATATGCTGCTGAGCTGCATTGCCTGAACCACCATTCTACAAGACCTTCTTGTTTGAAGACGTAGTCAAGGCACCTTTATCCTCGGTGGCTAACATTGGATTTACAGTATTACCACCAGTGGGAGTAACAAAGCCGGATTTATTATGTAGAATCCTGTATAATATGTATACACAGGTGGGTGCAGCTAAAAGTAGTATGTAGCCTTGGAATCTGCTAACTATTGACAACTAAGAAAAGTATATATAGAATTTGCAAGTTTATGTTTTACATTTGGTGAGAAATACCCAGCATATATTTGCCAAGTAAATGCACCATCTTATTAACTCTTTCAGGGCGGATGTCAACTTTTGTCGAAATTCAGGGGTCCTCTAAACGACAAGAATGAATGATATGTCACATCTAGTGGTCCTCTAATGCTACTCAGCTGTAAATGGTGACAAAACTCACTGTTGCATTTTAGTTTGACTCTCTTTGCTAGAAGTAAAGTTAGCACTATTGATTTGTCCTCGACGTCCTGCGTGTGTGAGTAGAGAAGAGCAAAGAACCTCTAAAATAGCATCGACATCTGGCCAGAGACCAAAGCGATCGTGTAAAACCAAATGCTCCTTGGACGACGTTCTGCATTTTGTCGCTCAATGGGACTCTGACTTGTCGGACTCCGGTTTTGATGCAAGTGATCTGGAGATGGAAAACGAAATTGACGCACCACCATCAAGCTGATCGTGGTGCAGAACATGTTAGTGTAGCTGATGTGCGTACGCCAATGTTTGTCTGGGAGGACCACCACTTACGATGACAAGATGTACAAACCTGATTGTGTGGCACTCCAACTGTCACCGCCACCCACCCATCTGCACAAATACAGCCAAGCCCACCGTGTTTTCCGGCTGACTGTCGATCGATGGTGAATGGTGCCGGCAGTAGCCACAGACTTTTTTTGTTTGAAACCATTGCTTTGTGTGGTTTGCAGCCCTCAAAGAGTTAATGAAGAGCAGGAAAGAAACTGACTTGTGGTGAATGAATAACATGTAGGCCAGGAGCCTATTTGCCTTGTAAGCACAAGTCAAGATAGTAAAGTCCATGTTGTGTCTGTAGGGTTGCAAGAGATCTTATCAGTGCATATTTTTTTGAGGAAGAAAAATACCTTGTTTAATTTATACATCATGTTACTGGAAACAGTCCTTTAGTGTTATTATTATTTTTCCATTCTAAGTAGCCTGTATCAACCTTCGAAATGACACCTCAGCAATGATGAATGTAAGTCCTCAGAGTTAACTAGCAGTTGGCCGATTCTCCAGCAGGCAGTTACAGTAATTTTATAATGAACAGTACAGTCCGACTGGCTGTCACCTCCAAAAATTGGGCTGCATGGCTTCAATACCAGACATGTACAAATGGTCCTCCATTTATATCACAGCCATTTGGGCTTTCAATACGTAACCTGCTGTAATGACTATATTGTCTCCTAGTGTAGCCTCATGTCTTAAGCCTACGTTTATAGACATTTGAGTTATCTATAGGCAACATGCTGGCACTACAGTGCTGTCCTCCCACAGTGGAGCTTCTTATTTTAGGTCTGGTGTCTACTGATTTTATTGTGGGCACTGCTTCTATAATAGCCTGTTTAGTGTAAGATATAATATAACACTAAGGTTTGTGAGTCTAGTCCTTCTGATTGGTCAATTTGGCTTTGGTGACACAACAAAAGAGGAAGTGTGAGTATAAGATGTATGAGACATGCTGAGAGAGTCCACTTCAGAGATGGCAAGTATAAATGGACAGGAGGTGAAAAAGGTGCTTTGAAAATAAGGAGCAGGCTTGACAGGAATATGCTCAAGAGAGGAAACACCGGTTAGTCTAATAAACAGAATGGTGCTCCCTTACCTTAGGCCTAGATCTCCACTGATTGCCTCTTTTCCTGACCCCATACCAGGCTTCTGGAGAGGTTCTCTTTTCTTTTCTGAGGCACGGCTTCCTCCTGTACCCTTCCTTAACTCATCCTGAGGTTCTCCATTTTACGAGGACAGAAATAACCATCATAGTTTGAGCTGGCAAGTCACTACATTAACAGATAAGATTACAGAGGTGCTTATTGCCAGAAACTTTGTACCTTTCCTGATTAAAAACCTCAGAACTCTGTAGCTTGTAGCTGGAGTTGTTGGTGACCTATTTGAGGCTCTTGGATATTTGCCTCATTGAAGGTTTTCAGACGGTTGTTTCAGAGAATGAAGGGTGGACAGCATGAGTTTATGGGAAAATTGGAGGATGCTCTTCATATTATTCTGTTAAGTGGCAGACCCAAAGGATGCTGGGTTGAATTTTAGGTAGAGTCCTTTGGGTACAACCCTGCTATGGAGGAACCTGTACAGAAAAAACTAGATGGTTAGAGAGGGAAGCTTTAGAGCAAATGGCAATGAAAAGTCAGAATGCAGGTCTGAAAAGAAAGGAAGGCTGAGGGATAAGAGAGGAAGGAAAAGAGTGATGCTGAGTTTTAGAAAAGGTTTTCAAAGGTGGTGTGGTGGATGGCAGTATGTTAAATGCAGTAGAGTTAGTGTAGAGCTGTGTGCATCTGCAAAGAAAAAAAAAGGTTAAAGGTTATTGCCACATTGAAAAGGAATGAAGGTTGTGAAGACGCAACGTTTCGGCTGCATAGCTTTCAAACGACCCCTGATGAATGGGATTTGAGGGTGTATTCCAGTTTATTTCTCCCCATGTTCAAGGGTTCAGTTCCCCGCTGTCTAAATGGATATACAGGCGGAGCTGCTCAAAGTAGATCACTTGGCAAAAGCTAGAAGATGCATTGATAAGGTGTGCTTTTAACCCCTCATGTAGCCATCAAGCAGGTTATGTGCTGTTCGTCAGAATTTTGGCAAGAACCTCCTAGCTGAAAAGAAGGCCAGCCAAAAGATTACAGGCATAGGATACTTGGGTAATGTGTTTAAGCTGATTTTTTTTTTTTTTTTTTTTGAGATGACATTGGCAAATAAGGCTTACAGAGGTGGTGATACTCTGTATTGTTTAAAATGAATTTGTGTAGTGCACTCAGTTATCTACTCCTGTATGCATGCGTGTGTGTGTATTTAATGAACCTTTGAACAGGCGTGTAAATGTGTAGTAATAAGGACATACATTTTAAGAGCCTGAACATGGGTGGCGCAGCAGATAGCATTACCACATTTCAATGTTTCGGTCTAGGGTTCAATTTCCAATTCTATAACTGGATATTCTGGCTGAATAAATTGTGAGATATGTAATATTTATTTATTTAAATTTTATATATACTTAATGTATTTCTGATAGATATATCTTTTGGAGTTGTGACCTGTTCTCAACACCTCATGACAAAGTCATAATAATAATAATAAAAAATAGTAATGATAATAATACTTTACATTTAAATGCCGCTTTTCTCTCTACTCAAAGCGTTTTACATAGAGAGTAGAGAGCCACCTTAACCACAACCAATGTGTGGCATTCACCTAGATGATGTGACAGCAGCTATTTTGTCCCAGTATGCTCACCATACATTAGCTATTAGGTGGGTAAGGGGTGAGAGAGAGAGTGTTAGAGGCAGGAGATGTTTAGGACCAGAATGACTAGGCTTTGGAAGGCAAATTTGCCAGGACATTGGGATACATCTTCCTGCTTATTGAGGGTGCCCAGGGATCTTTAATGAACACAGAGAGTCAGGACCACTGTTTTATGTCGCATCTGAAGGAAGGCATCATTTCTACAGCACAGTATCCCTGTCACTGTACTGGGACTTTGATATCCACATTCAGACCACAGAATAAGTGCCCCCTTCTGGCTTCACCAACACCTCTTCCAGTAGCAATTCAAGCTTTTCTGGGTTAATCTCTCGACCAAGTACTGGCTAGACACAAACCTGCTTAGCTTCAGATGGATTACCTGTTCTGAGGCTCATGTGATATGGCTGCTAGCTAAGTCATGTCTTAAACCCCAACATGGCAGCCATTTCTAATATACTCATACTTGGATTATTAGTCTACTTAAATCTGTAGTCTTGCTCATTCTCACTCTGAGTCCCATACACATACGGCCCATTGTCGATGGCTTGTAATTTCATCATCTGTAAACATTAGGCAGTTGGTGGCGGAGCAGTGAATTACTTTGAAAGGACAAGTGATGCATTGCACAGGTGGAAAAGAGTTGCAGGAAGTTAGATGACATGAAAAACCAATGCCTACAACTGAGGACATATTGCCAGTGGTGTAAAGGGGTCTATTTGTCCTGTAGCTAGTGTGACAGCAGGGAATCTGTTTGGAGCACTTGCCATTTTAGGAGTTGCTGCTGCTGCTATTGCAGCTTAAGGAGCAAAACATTTAGCAAATTGATAGCTGAAGATGATTTGAGATGAGTTTCCATTCCATCCTGCTTCAGATATCTCAAGTTCACTCATTATGAGGGCAGCAATCTGGCATTCAGTGCAAAAATGTTCAATGTGCCAGGGGGATACCTCAGTGCAGGATTGTGTCATTAAGAATTTATAGGGCCACCACTTACTATAGCGATGACGTTCCTATTGCCCTGGAAGTTTCTGTTGTGTGGTGGGTATAAATGGCTATCCCTTGGTAAATACCCTTGGAGATTCGTTCGGTCATCAAGTTCCTCACTTTGCGTCGCGAATCCGCGGCCGAGATCCATCGTCAGCTTGTGGAAGAATTGTGAAAGAATTCTTGGATGGGAAACGTTTTTCCAATGATGAGGAGGTGAAGGAGACAGTGGAGAAGTGGCTTTCGGAGGTGGAGTGGAGCGTATTCGACGAGGGTATAAAAAAGCTGGTGCCCAGGCTGAAGAAGTGCATCGAAGTTGACGGCGATTATGTTGAGAAATAAACACATATTTTGGAACATACCCTGTAAATTTGGTTGAAATATATTCATTTTTCGATTTTTAACAGTTGTTGTAACCTTTTTTTCTGGATATCCCTCGTACAAACAAGAACAGAATGTAGCACAGTGGCTAAAGAACTGGATTTGAATGTTCAAGGCTGCGAGTCTCCTCCTGACCTTCCATGGGAACCTGAGAAAGGCTCTTAACTTGCCTGTGCTTGAGGTATACAAATACAGTATATAAAGCGCCTTGAGATGACTTTCGCTATCACTACATAAAATACTAGCTGTGTAAGCCCGTGCTGTAAAAAGCTTGGGGTCCTAGAAACTATTGAAATCGTCAGGTAATTGAAAGGAACTTCTCTGGGCATCTTTCTCCTAGGAGGATTTGTTTTGCCGACGTGCTTGCATCACTTTAGCATTGGCGGCGGGAGGAAAAGTAAAAGGGATACCATTTTGCTGATGTTAGTAGCTAAGCGACTTTGTCTTTCTTCTGAGGTTTTGTTTTGCTGACGTGCTCTCCTCGCTTGATTTATTAGTGGCAAAGCGAGTTTTCTGTTTCTTTGAGGTAGAGCCCTTTCCCTGACTACACCTCTCACTTCCGGGCCGGACAGACATACACACACACTTCCACGCTTAGTCGTTTATATATAGGAAGGGTTGGTTGTTAGAATTATAAGAGTTGTTTTCTTCTTCTGACTCATTAACTTGGGGCCACCATGATGGCTATCTGAGCTTTATGCTGTAGTAGCCTCACACTTCTGGGCTGGACAGACAGACACGCACACTTCCATGCGTAGGCATTTAGTTTTTTGTTTCCTTGGAGGCGGAGCCATGACTCCAACTCCACCTATCACTTCCGGGCCGGACAGGCACACACTTCCACGTGTAGACGTTTAAATATAAGAAAGGTTGGTTGTTAAAATTATAAGAGTTGTTTTCTCCTTTTCTTTTGTGATTATTTACATCTTTTGCTCATCTCTCCCTTGACAAGCCCTGGGAATGCCTTCCAGAGGTAACATCAGTAATTATGCTGTATGTAAGCTAAGTACAACTAAAAAAAGCTATGCCACGGTGGCAAGGGGTTAAGAGCTTAGAGATTTGAAGGTCCCATTAGACATGCAGCTTGTGACAAGCAGAACTGATGTGCAGAAAACAGCTGGGGGGGGGGGGCAAACTGATGACCATTAATTCTCCTGAGACCTTCAGAAGTGGCTTGTCTGCGGCTTGTTTCTGTTTGAAGGCTGACGGAATACAAGGCATAGCTGCATTCTCTGGACCCCGAGTCTTGTGGCGAGACAATTATGCAGTGGCTCTACTCTTATTAAAGCCCAGGTTATTTCAGCCATCCTCTACCAAGGAGACACTGTTTTAAATGATGTGTACATTAATGACAGTCAAACACAAGTCATCTTGTTAAATCGATCTTTTTCAATTTAATTTATCATTGACTAGTTGACAGGGTTGTCAAATGTGTCCCCTGGACAGGAGGGGGACATCAAGGGGCCCAATACTGGCTTGAAGTCTCTTTTGGTGTGGAGTGAGCTTGTGTGTAAGCTGGCAGAGACGACAGTCCCCTTCCATGTTGTCTCTAGTGCACCAGTTTGTGGACTACAACAGGGAAGGATTGAATATCACCTAGATGGTTCTGTTTCTTTCAAGTACTGTAACTGAACCTTAAAGGATAAATTTGGTATTTTTGAAGTCAAAGTTATTTCTTTACAGTTATGGTATATATTAATTTGCCACATAAATTGTGTTGTGAAGGGAAGCATTTTAATAAATTTTAAAAATACCTTGTCTGTTCATGACACCTATAATAGGGTGACCAGATGGGTTCGGCTATAAAGGAGGACACCAACAGTCAAAAAGGAGGACAAAAATTACCAAATATATTTTCCAACTCCACGGTTACCATACGTGACATATAGTGGTTACAATTTAGTGAGCAACCTAAAAAACTGAAACTCGAATATTATCATTAGATAATAAACATGAACTAAACAATGTCTTTAGAAAAAAAACGTACGTTTACGCCTATGTCATGTCATACTTCTCAGATGATCCAACTTTCCGCAAGAGGTCACTGTTTCCAGCAATGTAGGTGTAGATTTCTTGACACAATGTGTTCTTGAAGTTGTACTTTGTCAGAATTATTCCCCTGATGGACTGGATTGAGAGCCTGTTTCTCTCCTTTGTCCACCGAGAGGTGATGAGCGAGAACACTCGTTCGACATTGGCGTTGTGCCCTGGTATAATGAAGAAAAACGTGCACACTTTAAGCAGTTCGGACGGATAAACAACAGTATCTTTGAAGTATGAGCTCCATTGTTGGGACAGGGGGTGCTTGAAAAACTCTGCATCTTTCTGCTGTTCCGCGAAAGACTAAATGTTTCGGTACTGATCAAACAATGAAGCATCATCTAGATCAATTCATTTCTCTTTCAGGTACTGTACACATGGCAGTAAAGCATCAAATGAAATATCTTTCATCCTGTCATGAAACATCCATTGAAAGTACTGGAATTCAGCAAAAGGTGCTTTCCATTTTTCCAAATAAGAAATGCATGCCTGGTATACTGACTGGACTGCTTGCGTGAACTTGTTGCAATCAGCATCTCGACCGTCTTGACGCAATTTTGTCAGAAGCTGTCTAACGGTTAGTGGAATAAAAGTCTCCTCCAGCCTGCCTCGAAGAGTTTTCATTGTTGACTGCAAGTTGTTGCAGACCTCCAACACAGACGTTTCTTCTTTTTCGATCAGCACTATCTGGCATTGGAAGACTGACATCAGAGAATGTATGAACCACAAATACAGTTCCGAAAAAACGTTTTCGAAAAAAATCTTCAGCAACACTGGTGGCTGATTCATGCTTTGGAAGTAAGCCTTCAAAGCTGGAAAATTCTGCAAAAGTCTCTCTATTGCTGGAAACAAACTCGGCCATCTGGTCTTGCTGTGGTACAACAGCTGCTGGTACGTAACATCGACAAAATCACAGAAATCTTTCAAAGCCTACGTGCGAATGGTATAAATGGAAAAATAATTGAACACTTTCAGTACAATTGTCTCCGCGTCAACTGGCAGTAGATCTGCCCCATGCTGAATGCAGTTGTGCAGTATATGGGCTGGACATCCTACTCCAACAAGTGGGCACTGCAGGGCTTTTTTCAGCTGCGAAAACACATTATTCCCATCCCTCTGACTGATACATCCAAAGTTCACGTTAGCATTGTCTCCGGAAAATGCAATACATTTTGAAGACAGATGGTACTTCTTAAGAGTATCAACAAGATACTTAGAAATAGTTTCTGACATTTCGTTTTGGCATGCTGTCCAGCTCGAGTAATCCTGTTTTAGTTCCACCAGCTTTCCAGTCAAAATACTGCACAATAACTGGGAACAACTTCTCTGCTCCGTGATTGCTTGTGTCGGTTGCCACTCCAAAATAGCCAACGTCATTCAGTGTCTGAACTAGTTTGGTAACACTGTGAGGGCCAATGACGCCATTGATAATGGCTTCTGATTTCGTCCCACCACACAAAATATTTTTTGCAGTGTCAGAGTCCGCAAACAATTTGTGCATTAAGCCAGCAGTACAGTCCATTGACCTATAAGACTAATGATGAGCAACAGTATGAAACGCTAATGTAGCTTCAGCTGCATGTGCCTTTTTTGTCAGCATTTGAATGTTTTGGCTTAAAAAATGTCATCTTGGCATTTGAATCGTACGTTCGTACTGTCTTTCTGTGTGTCTCGCTTTTAATATGTCGTTGTAAATCAAGCGTTCCTTTATTAGCGACGGACACGTAGGAATCGCACACCACACATTTCGCTTCGGTTTCATTTTGTCCTGCCTCAGAACACGGATATTTCATCTTGTGACGATCAGAAAACTTGCATTTTCTCTTTTCGGTTTTAGACTTTTCTGTTTCTGTTGACATTTTTCAAAAACTTCTTAGTTATTACTTTTTTTAAATAATCAACCGCTAACCACTGTCCGTTGCGCCGTCGGGTGGAAATAGAATATAAAACAGTGTTGCCACTACTTGATGTTACAATTATTGATAACATGATAACATAATGTAATGTCACCCGGTGACGCAGATGAATGGAGAATGGCCGAAGGCTGCTCATTCTCGGTATATATCATATGTAATTAGTCAAAAACAGTCAACTCTGTTCGTGTTTCTGTGAAAGGAGGACATTTTAATGAATTTTTGGAATGCCTAGAGGACGGAGGAAACCATGTTAAAAAAGAGGACATGTCCTCCTTTTGGCGGATGTCTGGTCACCCTAACCTATAATAGGTGTCAGTCTTATTATTTGTCATACTAGGGGGCTCCGCCCCCTGCTCACTTCAGTCACCAACCCCTGTGTTTGGTTAATCGGATATACAATTTTAAAAGCTTGTTTTTTACTTTGGAATTGTTTCAATTTCATTATTTTCACTTTTACTTTAAAGCTTCAGTAAAAACAATATTTGGAATTACCTTTTCTTCAAGATCATAAAATATAACTGCCCGGGAGTGAATATCGTTTCTTTTTCTCTAATAAGTAATATGACTTTTTCTAATGTTTGTCCCTGTGATTTGTTAATTGTCATAGCAAAAGCTATTCTCACGGGAAACTAAACATTTTAATACGAATGGCATATCAAGGTCTCCTTTGGTGTCTAATGTTATTCGTGGAATATATATTATGCATTACCTTTCTTTTCGCCTGTTAAAATTTGCATCGCTTCTCTGTGATCATAAATATACACCTGACCGAATTGTGTTTTCTTCGAAATTAAACTTGTCGTTGCTTTAATTTTTGCAGGATCACAGATTCTCCTAGCGTATGGTCCATTATTGTGTAAATCTACTTTGAGCATTGAATGATGCAAAGGTGAAAAGATTATTGTAGACTTGTATATTTTGCCTGTAGTGTTGGTGGACTCTGCGGTGGGCTGGCGCCCTGCCTGGGTCCAGCAGACCCCCGTGACCCTGTATTTGGATATAGCGGGTTGTGAAATGGCTGACTGACTGACTGTTTGTGGATTTCACTTTCCCCAAACATCAGATCTTTTAATTCTCTTGGATACGCCTCCTCATGGTGTAGAAACACTACTTTTCCCTGATGGGAACACGAATTAGACGATCTACAAGTCTCTGACTTAAACTTCAAAGCTTTACAATATTTCCATACTTTTGACATATCACCTATGTCCATATATTCTATCTCTATTCGCCTTTCCGTTATTTCTTTTTTTTTTTTTTAATTTTATTGTAATCATTCCATACAAATTGATACATTTTTACAAAAAATAGGATTGAAATCAAGTTCGACCCCCACCCCTGAGAGAGAGAGCATGACCATTGGGGTAAAACTTAAGGCTTGTAAACATACCTAAATTGATGATACCTAATTTGATAGGCCAATAGAGATGAATGGAGAAGAAAAAGAAATGCGTAAATAATTGCTTATTTGGTGCTTTAAGAGCTTATTCTAAAATATTATTGATTAGATCCTGCCATGTTTTGAAAAAAAATCTGTATAGATCCTCTAACTGAGTATTTGATTTTTTTCCAATTTCAGATAGTATAAAACATCGGTTTCCCACTGACTTAAAAGAGGAGAGTTAGTATTCTTCCAGTCTGCGTGCCAAAAGTGTAGTGAATGCAATCACAGTTTGTTTGTCCTTCTCCACTTTAAACCCATCTGGAAGAACACCAAACACAGCTGTTAGGGTTAGGAGGGATTGTGACACCAAGGCTGTCTGAAAGTTAATTCAAAATTTTGGTCCAGAACGATGTTAATTTGGTGCAGGCCCAAAACATGTTATCCAGTGAGGCTGGGACTTGATTGCAGCGTTCGCAGGTTGGATCCTGCCCTGGAAACATTTTGGAGAGTTTTAGGTGAAACAGATGTGCTCGATATATAATTTTCAGTTGAATAATTGTTTGCTTTGCACATATGGAGCTTGAGTGAATTCCCTGCATTGCTATTTTCCACTCCTTTTCTGATATATTGATTAAGAGATCTTTTTCCCAGTGTCCTCTTGGATCTTTGAAAGGGAGGGACTGTAAAATAATTTTATATATTGCAGAGATGGTGTCTAAGTCCTTGAAATTGAGCAAGATTTTTTCCAGCATGGACGAGGGTGCAAGATGAGGAAAATCGGGCAGGTTCTGTTTAACAAAGTTCCTAATTTGAAGATAGTGAAAGAAATGTAATTTCTCTGTTTGTACTAATGTGATCTTTACTATCTTTTTTTTTGATACTTTAGAATTTTACTGCTTCCATATTCTTTAGCTTCCTCTACAGGTGTATTGTGCCATCGGTTTTTTTTTTTTTTTGAGCCTTTCAAATTCCAATGCGTTAATAATCTCTTATCTGCATTTTTTTTCTCTCCAACGCTTTTAGGTGTCTTTTCTCTGTGCTGCTCTTTCTTCTTCACTTAGTTGTTGACATTTCATCTAGAACGTATTTTCCTTATACGTTTTATATGAGCTGAGAGCAGAGGATCTGTGTCTGCTAAAAGCCACTACACTACTGAGAGTTTTGATGATCGTGGTCTTACTTGAAAATTGTTGTAAGTAGTGCGTGACTTGTAAGAATTTCATGTTATACGTCCATGTGAGACAGTCCTCTGACAATCTCTTGGCACCAAGTTTCATGTTTAAGGTCTCCCCGAAATGCTCCGAGGCCAATCTCTTTTGTCTCGTGGGTCGTTTAAGTGTCTTCCGAGAAGATCACGTCTCGTCTCCCTTCCAAGATTTTTTTTTATAATGGAGAGCTAATCCTTTGAACACACTACAATTGTTACCTTTGTTCCTACTGTGTTTATTGTGTTTAAACAATAAACATTGTCTAGTAGTTTTCCAACTATTTTATCCCTGGGCTGAATCACCCTGTTGGAGGGGTCATATTCTACTAGTGAAGCTCAGTCCTGTTTTCCTGAGATGTGCTCAGGAGATGGACCCAGAATGACACTGGGAGAGAAGCCATAATGAAGGTGACAGAGAGAGCCAGAGATGAGGCTAAAGTAGAATACCTTTTTTATTGTTCTCTAAGAGAGAAAACTAAAGACAAAGACAGACATGCAAAATAGACAGAAATGTCCATAAATACTCTGCATTCTCTGAGCCATTTTTATGCCATTTATTTAGGTATGCCTTTGTTTTGCATTACAAATGGGAGCAGAAAAAGTGGGTTGATGGTGAACATGCTGATTGCAAATTACCCAGCAGACAGTGTGATCACAGTTGTTCTTTCAGCCAATAGTATGCACTCTCTGTTATGCCACATCTTTCAGTGTCTTGTCTGGTTTAATTGTCATTTGGCGTTTTTATTCTTAAAACAGTAGCATTAATGAAATTATTTTTGATTTGTTGTTTCCATAATATGTTTGGGCATCGTGAGCCACTGACATCATTTAATTATGCGAGGAGTTGCCTTCATTACATTGACTCATGTGGAGCGGTTGTGTCCATGCACACACAGAAGGAAGGCACAGTGGCAGATGGCCTGGGCCCTTACCTGGCTGGGACACCTTTATACTGGAAGGCCCAGGGGAGACAACATGCACAGGCTATTAACTTCCCCAGAGTGCTAGATGGCAGCCCCCCCGAGTTGCTACAGCACCACGGATTTCCACAGGGCTCCATGGGAGTTTGTTAGGTGCAGCCCTGCTGGGTTCCTTGGGTCCCACCAGGGGGTGCTGCAGGGGATGAAGTGCCCTATCTCGTTGGGCTTCCGCCTCACCCAGAAGTGCTTCTGGACCATGCTAACAGACGACTGCAAGTGTTCGTGGGTGCAGGATAAAAGGAGCCACCTGTCACTGCTCCAACAGCCAAAGTTGGGAGGAGAAGGACAACGCTTTTTGGAGGAGGAGTGGAGGCAGAGAGAAAGTGTAAGAAGACGAAGTGGTGCTGTGTACTGTTAATTGTGTTTGCTACTGTGCTGTGGGAAATGCTTGAAGAGTGCTTCCCGTAGATGAAACACTCATATGCTGTGAAAGATATGCTGCGTTTGGATATTTGGGGAGATGGTGCACCCCCTGCAGGCCAAAGCACCATCTTAAATATAAATTGTATGAGCTTTGTATTAAGATGAATCTTAAATATCTGCAATGGAATTAAACAGTCTACCTTTAATTTTCAGTGTTTTTTTTTTTTTTTTTACTTTGAGCTTTGGTTTTTGGAGCTTATGAGTATTTTGATTCTTGCAGTTGTACCCACCTTATAATGACTACAAGTCCAGTCACTCAGATTTCAACTGAATATCGAGATCAGTCTGTTAATGGAAAGATCTTAGTGTTCACAACATCTGCTTATTTCTCCAAGCCTGACTTCCCCTGCCCTTAGTGCCACTTCTGTAACTGAACTGCCTAAGTTCGTTTTTTATCTGGCAATCAGGTGATGAGGGTGTGGGTGTGTTTGTGTATTTAAGCCTTGCTAACCCAGCACACTTGGCTCAGACAGTGAGCCTTTAGCATGTATCTTATACAGCCTTTTATGTATGTAAAGTAACATTCTCAAGCCCCTTAATACAATTTAGGGTTGTAGGGGGGCCACCATAAAATCTTGGCAGCAGACAGGAAACAGCTGTGGACAGGGTGCCAGTCTGTCCAGGACTTACTCGCACAGATTTACACAGGGCCAGCTTGGTCAACCTAACCAGCATGACTTTGGTGATGTTGCAAGAAAGCTAGAGTCCTTGGATAAAACCCAGACAGACATAGGGCTAACCTGCAGACCCCACACATCCAATTACTCGGCACAGAATTCCTATTCAGGACTCTTGAGTCCATGATACAGCTGCACTAACCTCTGCAACACTGTGCCCCTGAGCATATTTATTCACATATTTATAGATATGTTTTCTTCTGAAGGTAATATACAGTAGCATGTGAAAGGTATGGACATAACTTTGAGGTTTAGAGTCTAGCGTCTTGGTCACATTGCCTGCCTCTTAATACATAGATTTTAGAAATAAGGATGACTAGGCTAGAAATCTGAATGGAATGTTTTTGTCTTGTCAAATTTCTGTCTTGTGTATGTTTGTTTTTCAGTAAATTCAGTCTGCTTATATCTTTACTTTTCTGTCTGACTTTGTAGTTGGTTTCAGTTCCCGTAAGTGCTGAAACAAAGAGAGGTGAACATTTTGGCTGTTGGCAGAAAGTGCCGTGTTTTCAGTTTGAACAGCTGCTCATAATTCTTCCAGAGCAGCAGTAGTGACTGCAGGGATTTGTCCCTGCAGAGGTCAGCCAGTTCAGCCCGCAGATGCGCATGTACAATACATAGGTGTGGTTTTGTATTTCCAGTGGCACAGAACAAGAAATCCTTAGTGATTTTTGCTGAAAGAAGTCTTAAGAACCACCGATTTTTCCACCAAACCTTGGATAGACAACAATGTCTATCCTGTAGTACTAGTCAGGCAGGTTACATGATTGTTCAAAGAGGCACCTTCCTCTACTTATTTTATAAAATATTTAAATATGTGTATATTGAGTGGCAGATAACACAGTTGTTGGCACTGTTATTTAATGGATCCCATATTCTGATTTTGAATCTCATGCCCTGATCATCATCCCTAAGGATTTTGCTTGTTCTTGCTGTGTTTTTATGGTCTTCCTCCAGATCCTCTGGTTTTCTAACACATTCTAAACCACATACATGTTAGGTCAATTGCTGCTTCTAAATTGTGTGTATGTCGGTCTGTGTGTGTGAGTGGATCCTGTGATTGTGCTGATGTCCTCTTCGGTGTTGCTTCCTGCCTTGCTCCTGATGCTGCCAGGATAGTCCCCAGCACTACATGACCCTGAATTGAATAATGCTGTTTTGAGAATGTTACAGTATGTTTATGTAATCAATACATTGTTAATGTCATCCATTCACACAATTTTTATATATTCGCTTTTCTTTAACTTCAGAACGATCCTACCCTTAAACCACAAAATAAGCTAAGTGGGCAGGTTTAGGACAAATTTTGACTTCAAGGGCCTCATGTATAAACAATGCATACACATAAAAATGTTTTTGTATGCCCGCTTCCACACTCACATCGCAGTGTATAAAAACTAAACTTGGCGTAAAGCCACACACATTCTCACGCCAGCTCAAACCATTGCGTACGTAAGTTTTTGACTCGGTTTTGCAAACTGGTGGCACCCAGCATCAGAGCAGTGTTACTGTTCCTGAGGGGCTTCCCTTTATTTTTTAGATTCACATCCCTGACGCGGCTTTATCAAATACATTGACATTAACCGTATATTGTTTTTTAGTTTAAGGCATCTGATTGTAATCAACCCGTAACCATATAATGGTGCCTGGAATGACCGAACTATTCCAGATACTATAGCTGCTTTAGCGTTATTACTCTCAGTGCACCACTGAGTATTTTAACCCACTGTATCTGAGTGTGGAATCACAGATCTCCTACAGCTGATCGGAAAGCTCTACCGCAGATTGTGTCAAGAGCTGAGAGAAATATCGGGATAGAGCTTCTAGCACACGCTGCCTATGCCATGGGCACAGTCTATTTGAACTGCTCCTATTCGGCAAATGCTTCAGAGCATTTCCTGTACAGACCTTGAGGTTTAGAAACAGTTTCATCCCAAGAGCTCTAAACGCACTCAATCAATCCATCAAGTGCTCCCTGTTAACTGTTTGTACTGTTAAGTACAAAGTTAAGTATAATTACCTCACTGTAAACTTGCACTACAGTTCTTATATTGCACAAGCTGAGCCACTTATCCTTTCATATTGTATATTTTTCATTGTTTCTTTATCGTATTATTATTACTAGCTGACGCCCGCCGTAGCATACAGCGGTGTAAGAATAGGAACGGAAAACGGTGAGAAAGGAATTCAGTATAACAAAGGCTTAGAAAACAACCGCTGCAGTATAACGAAAATATCAAGGAGCGAAACCAATGCCAATGGTCGAGAGAGTACCTTCCTGTAGCAGGCTACGGAAAACATAGACATATATAGATAGACGCCGCATTCACTGTGTTGCCCAGTCGACACGATAAGTCAGCATGTCCACCCTATTGCGAGTGGTAAAAGTGCCATTTAAACTAATACAGGTAGACGTGGAAACCGGGTTTTCTGATGAAAAAACAGTAACGTTTTAAACAGTATCGTTTACATACAACAGATTTTGGCGAATCGTTTACATGCAATTATTTATATCCATTTATACACTAATAATGGCAATTACTAAATAATAATAATTATTATTATTATTAAATAATTCCTCCTGTATAAGTAGCATTTCTCGGACTGCTTTCTTCCATCTCCGAAACATTTCTAGACTTCATCCTGTTCTTACGCAACACAATACTGAAGTATCGGTTAATGCCCGAGTCACCTCATGTATAGAATACTGTAATGCTATTCTATCTGTCACCCCACAAAAACGTATCCATCGCTTACAACTTATTCAAAATTCTGCTGCCAGGATAATAACCTGCTGTTCTAAATCCACTGAACATATTACACCTACTCTCTCTCAACTTCACTGGCTCCCTGTTAACTACAGAATACAATACTAAATACCGCTCTTAACATTTAAAGATCTCCACAACCTCACTGATCTCCTAAAGACTGACACTCCTCTCGCTCACTCAGATCCACATCTGCAACTCTACTTTCTGTACCACACATCAAACTCTGTGCTATGGGAGCTCAAGAGTCTCTCATAGTGCTCCTCAACTCGGGAATTCTCTTCCCTCTCATATACGTCAGCTCGATTCAATAACACATTTTAAAACTGCCCTCAAAACTTATCTTTTCAAACTGGCATACCAATTGTGAATTTTGCACTGTCAATGCCAGTTATCTTTGTTTGTTTGCTAATTTTTGCTGTTTGATTTAGCCTTCTCTTGTTTTAATTTTACTAATGTTGTTTAATTTTATTGTAAGACAGTGTTTCTCAACCTTTATGTATTTGCGACCCGAGTTTTGATAACAGTTTTAATCGCGCTCCCTTACGTTTTTTTGAAAGGAGCCCACTAATACCAATTTGTGCTTTTTTAATTAATAATATATCATAGATGCATGGGCGGGACTGGTTTTGAAGAGGAGCCACAGGCAGCATGGGGAAGGGTTTGGAAGAGGATGAATAGGAAGTGAGAAATGCTGTGTCGGTTGCGTGTGGGCGGGACCAGTTTTGAGGGGAAGCAGGATGAACAAAAGAGAAATATATAAGAGATTATTATTATTATTATTGTTTTTATTTTACCATTTTAATAGGAAAATAAGTTTATGGAGGATTTGCATATTAGAGCACGTATTTACAGACGATGACAACTGGCATCTAAGTCGATTTGGATTTCTAGGGGCTATTTTCTTGGAGCTCTTGATGAATTTTCAGATTAAATACAGTAAAGTATATATATTACATTATACAGATACATTTTTAACTTTATTTAAATAATGTATACTATTATTAAATGTGTGGACACGGTGGACAGCAGTAACGATGAACTGGCATCCCTTTCAGAGATTGGTCCTGCCTTGCGCTGTATGTTTGCTGGGACTGGCGCGACCCTGGTTGGAGAGATGAATGGAATAATTAAACATGTTTTACGAAGATATTTTAGTGTTCCTTATAAGTTTTGAAGAATCGGTGTTCTAAGCTTACAGTTGGCTTAACATTTATTAAAGAGCTGATAGTATGGTGATTGGTTACTTGGAGAAAGAAAAGGAAGGACAGGAATTGAGAGTTAGTACGTTTGAAAGACACAGTACTGCTGCAATAAATTATTTAATCGAAGGTCGCACAGCAAGCATGCTGCAGGAGGCACGAACAATCTGGATGGGGCGTCAGCTTGTTGCCACCATTGCGCCACTGTGACCCCATGTTTAATACATGCTTTAATCAATTTCATCATGAAAGAAAATATCAAGTATACATCTTATGTATGTATGTGTATATATATATATGTATGTGTGTGTGTGTGTGTGTGTGTGTGTGTATATATATATAATATATATACATACATACATATATACACATATATATATACCTTTTGGGGTACGAGCAGCTGTTGCTGAGGGTGCCAGAATCCATGGAGGAAGAAAACTGAAAAACGTTATTTGTACAAAATCTTAATTTACTGTATCTATCTATTCCTAAATAATGGGCAGGCTATGTCGTATCAGTGCAATACGCTGCTTGTTAAAATGGATGACTTCCGCTCTTACGTACACTTAGTGCTGCGTGGGTATTATGAACTATCGAATCTGTTCAAGTTCTATTTAAATTTTAAATATAAGTAATTTTTATTTAGTCGACAGAAATATGTTTGGTAGGAATGTAAGTTAAATGTAGTCATCATTGCATACATTTTTCTTCACCATATTTCTTCACCATAGAAATTTAAAGACTAAATTCAACTTACATTCCCACCAAAGATATTTCTGTCGACTAAATAGAACCTACTTATATCCAAATAGAACTTGAAAAGATATATTTTTTCGAATCTGATTGCGCATTTCAGATCGACTTGATGCGCATTACATTGAGCCTGCGAGCTATTGAGCTCTCACCTGCCTGCTTCAATAAGTCACCCTCGCTTTGCTCTTACTTTTTTACCGTTCATTTAATCATGGCTAGTCGCGAAAAAATTAGAAAATGGAAGGAGGATTACACTGAGTATGGCTCTACCAAAACAATTATTGATGGCGAATAAAGTATCCATTATTCATAAAGCTTCAATTGGTGATCTGTTTTTCTGCGTTAACCTCATATTTTTTCATACTTCTTCTCAAACCAAGGGGGAGCGAGGGTAAAATGAACCGGGAAGCGCTGATTTATATATATTGAATATACTGAAATAGTTTTACTGTCAAATAATGCAAACAATATGCGGCATGTGTTTCGCCCTGTCGGGAATCGAACCTCGGACGTCCGCACTAGAGGCGAAGCCTCTTGTGTTGCGCCACGGCGTTTGGTTCATTTATTTGACAGTATGTAGATTGGGAGATTTTATATATATATATATATATATATATATATATATATATATATAATAAAGATATATATAATAAAGATATATATAAAGATAACTCCTGTAGCCACAATAAATTCCTTTATTGAATAGACAAAGCGGGGTGAAAGTTCCTTTCTACTGCAGCCACAGCCGCGACATCACATAAAAAACATCAATAATAACTCATAAACTTACAATATTATTTAGGAAAAACGCAACATTTTACTCAACAAAAATTCGGATTATTTGTAAACAAAATCCATCCTCCTCTCTTTCCTCAAAAACAGTTCAATTACTCTGTCGTACGAATTATCCATGCGCTTCAGTTCCATCAAAACCTCACTTTCTATCGCCATCGAAGCTAATGCTGAAAGGCGAACCCGCCCTATGGTATTTCTGGCATAAGTCTGAATTCGCTTTAGGGCTGAAAATGTCCGCTCGACAGAAGCAGTGTACACAGGAATGCTCACCGCCAAATATACCAATGTGAACAGCTGCCCCATGCTCTCATTCAGATTTTTCTGATAAAGGAAGTCAAGGAGATCAGTGGGAGATTCTCCTGCAAAATCATCCATGGCATACATTACAGTCAGTTCTGTTTTTAGCCGAGACAGCTCAAAAAGCGCTCCGTGGCTCTTGTGTTACACTAGAGAAGGCTGCATGCGTGAAATTTTTCTTATATTCCCGAAACTTCTGGGGCTCGAGGAGCGTGACAAACATCAGGTTTTGGTGGTCTTGAAATCTGGTCTGTGTCTGGCAAATAATATTGTCCAGAATCCTGCCATGGAGTTGGCCGTAGTGCACGCGACGATCTTTCGCTCGGAGCGTTTGCGGTGCGTTCAGTGGCCTCGTAGAGTTCCTCATATCGGCTTCTATCCAATCAATGGGTCTGAATACGGTGACGTTGCCGTATGCCTGCTAGAGGGCCCTACTGACACCAACTCAAAATCTGATTGGTTGAAGCAACAGGTTAATCGACATTTATTCTGTGTTAGAGTGCCTCCACAACAGATTTTGAAAGCCTCTCTGCCTGGCAACAAATGATGGCTGAAATGTGATTGGTTAAATGCTTTAATATGAAACTCCGCCTCCCATGGCTATCGAGCTGCAGTCTGTTCTGTCTGCCTGACAACAAATGACGGCTGAAATGTGATTGGTTAAATATTTTAATATGAAACTCCGCCTCCCACGGCTATCGAGCTGAATTCTATTACAGTATATGGACAAAAATACGTTCCAGTTATGACCATTACGCGTAGAATTTCGAAATGAAACCGGCCCAACTTTTGTAAATAAGCTGTAAGGAATGAGCCTGCCAAATTTCAGCCTTCTACCTACACGGGAAGTTGGAGAATTAGTGATGAGTCAGTCAGTCAGTCAGTCAGTGAGTCAGTGAGGGCTTTCCTTTTATTAGTATAGATTGCAGAGAGCTGTAATTTCCTGAATGTAATGTATTTTGTGTCCTGTCGGCATAAGAGAACACCCGTTTTAGAAACAAGTAGTGATTCACACACATAGAGTACATAAAAGAACACACAGAATACGAAGCACTTAATGTGCTACTTTAGTTATGATGGGATTTGAGAAACTAGTAAATTAAAAGATTTTAAGATTAAGTTTATGACGTTCTACTTTAGTCTCGAAATTTCTACTATAATCACGTAGTTTATTTTGTCATTAAAGTTGACATTTCGAGCTTTTTTTCCCACTTTTTTTTTTAAACTTTTCTCTGTTCCCTAGTAAGCTCCCATATGACACTCAGACGGTGGGCTACGACTCGCCATTTCACGGTGACTCTGATATATGGCCAGTTCTTTTTTTATTTCGGGCACTGTGTGACTTTGTGAACTTGAACTTTCGATCAACTTCCTTTTGTTGTTTATACAACTGCTTAAACCAACAAATGCTACGTTTTTCCTTGCCTCCACTTGGCATTCGCTGATATTCTTCTTTTTTCCCTGTGCTTTTGCCATTGTCTTTTCAAAGAACGCTGAACTTAAGGGAATATTTAAATTGATTTGCATATTCAAAGAGACGTAATTCTGGGAGGAGTCTGGGAGGGGCAGCAGTTATGAACTTAACAAGTGTTACATTAAACTCTGCTCATGTTTCTTACATATGGTTTAGTGCAGTTAGCTTTAACAGAAGTCCGTACAGTAAGTTCCTCATCATCTGCTAAACAAATAAGGGATCTAATTACAGTGAGCAAATGTGTTTGTTTAACATGACTTGTAAAAGTTCTTGTTTTTCTCTGACTTCATCAAGATCTTAACATCGTTGTTCAGAAGTTAAATTGATCTGTATGTTAAACACTAATGCAAGTCTTTATCTTTCTTTGAAAATACAGTAATTGATATCTGCCTTTGTTTTTGTTTAGTACAATTTGTTTAAGTCCTGGATTTTCAAAGTGTGACCACCAGGAAGCATTGCAGCACCCCAAACTCCTGACTCTATTGCACAGACACAAGTCTGTTTAAATAAAAGTTTAATCTTATAACTACCTTATACAAATGTTTCAAAAGAGAGCACAACCCAAACATACTACAATTCTTCCATCTGTTTTCCTTCACTCCTACACTCCTCCAGGCAAGCTTTGTCCACTTCCACCTGACCCTGGCATTCAGTAATGAAGCGGGGCAGTTCCTTTTATGCAAAACCTGGGAGTCCTTCCGATGTTACAAAATTGTCCCTAGGAAGTAAGGCTGAAGCCCCACATAATAGGGACCATTAATCCCCTCAGTGCCCCCTAGTGGCAGCCACAAAACCCCCCAGGACTGTTCCATGGAACTGTAGTTCCCAGTCTGTCCTGTGGGTATCTGTGGAGATACCTTAACCCAGGGATGCTGTCACCAAGTGTTTTAAGGAAAAAAATAACCCAAACGAATTGTCTGCACCTGTCCTTCCATTTTACTGCCCTCCCAGCTAAGCAAGGATCCTTGTTCAGTCCCAGCATGCCATCCATCACAACTGCTTTATGTTACAATTCAGAGCATTATGTGACGGCACATAGTGCTTACTGTAAGTATGAAGCAGAACTGCCAGAAAGTGCACTACCTGTTTAGTACGTTAAACTGAAGGTGCATGAGAAAAGTATTGAGAAAGATGCTAAACAAGCAACAGTGGATGTGAGCTTCCAGCCATCAGTGGTTTCCTTTCTATGATTTTTTTTTATATGCTTCTTTCATTTTTATTTTGTGCATTCAAAGATGTTGGATTGTCATGGGTGCTGGAGTTTATAGCGTTGTAAGTTTATAGAGGAGTGTTAAGATATTACAATAACAGAAGGGAAGCCAGTGCAGTTGAGCCAGTTCTAGAGTGATGAGTTATAGTTCAGATTGAGATTCTGTCATTGTAAACATTTTGCCATTTAGTGAGAAAACCTTGTAGAGAGTTGAGAAAGGCATGGTGAGTATTTACACATGGAAAGGTTAAGCCACTCTCTGAAAAGCTAAAAGTGTTTTTATAAAAAAAGTAAGGGTATTTACTCCAAGAATATATTTTATATATGTTGTGTATAGTGTGGTCATGAGAGGTGACCTACTCACTAACTGTCATGCCTCTTCTCTCTTTTAAAAATCTGTTTTCTCCTCCTGGTCATAGTGACCATTTGCCGACCCCCCCCCCTTACTATAAACATTTCAGGGGCATGCTTCTTTGGCCATAGGGAGACCTGTAGTACTTTCTAGGCTGCCTGCATGCTGCTGATTTCTTCAGTGAGATAGTATGGTACATAATTGACACAGTATTCCTTTTAGCAGCCTGCAAGTCTTCCTCCATGGTTTCTACCACTTCTTTGAGAAGTTAATTTGGCGATTTCACTTTGAAGGCTTTTCTTCAAACTAGCAGGCAGGATAGTGTTTAACCTCTTATCAGCACCCTTTAACCTCTGTCTTCCTTTGCACACTTTCCCATCTGTTTTCTACATTTTCATCCTTGCCTTTTGCCTTTCTAGGACACCATGGCAGACAAGTAGTGCAAGCCACTACTGAACCTTGCCTTACAACATTGCCCCCCAGTTTCTCTCTTTATCTCTGTTGGCTGTAGACACTTAACCTGGTGTCATTGCCTATCTTTAGTAGACAATCTGCATCATTCACAGATGCACAATATGCTGACAAAATCCAAATGACCTTAAACCAGTGACCAGTACCCTTTCTGACACATACTAACTTCAACAACGTGTGTGCAGCGCTAAAATTGCTATTTCATTAAAGTAATTGTGTGCTGTGAGCCAATTAGCTACAGTGCCACCCTGCTGAAGACCATCACCGCTCTACTTAGTTACAGAAGGCAGAAGCACGCCATTTGAATGTTAAGCGGACTAAACTAAAACAGGCATTTAATGTTTTGTGAATTCATATTTGAGCGTACCTTAACTGTCCCTGAGATAGAAGGAATGAGGTGCCGACTGAATAATGTGTGTGTTCATACCAGTAATGGGCTTGTTTAACAAGTCTTTACATTCCTGTTGATATTGATGTGAGCCATGAGAAATGCCTTCAAAACAATAGATTGAAACTGGGAAGAAGTGGCCAGCCTCATGCTATGGTCCTGCAATGTGAAGGTGGATTGTTAGCATGGTCATCAGTTACTGCTGTCACACTGTTCAGTTTTTTGAGTAACACCTGCATGGCGCTCCTATTTATTCTTTTCCCTCTTCCTTGAATTTTCCGTCGGGCCCATCCAAGGATGTCTTGCCCATTCTCGATGGACATCCTGCTGACATTCAAACATCTAGCCCTGCCATGCCTGTGAAGATCTGTCTGATGGCTGCTGTGATACTGTCTTGCTAACCCAGTCCTGGGCACTGTGTCATTTATATAACATTTAAGAATTGGGTTTTAATGTTTATTTTAAGGGACCCCATTTCATTTCCCAGGCTTTCAAGTAGTCCAAAGGATTAATTAGGGAGCCTCATACCCCTGTATTCTTAACCTTAGATAAACTGCTGATAAACAGATGAAACACACCAAGTTTGGCAGTCACTCAGCTCCTCAGAAGGATTATCTGTCTCATTAACTTCCTTACCTAAGCCTCCCAAATTGTGGTTTTCAGATTTGTCTCCTGCCTTGTTCATTTTAATGGTAAGGAGCAGGATATGAAAGAAATTGTTGTACCATTTTAGAATCAGGCTTCAAATGCTTGCTATGGTGCATCTGTTAGTCACAAACTGCTATGTAACACCAACAAAGCCTTTATTAGGGTCTCGTTACATAACACTAAGTGACTAATAAATGCATTATAGGTAGGCCATTTTTTAAAGTGTTGTAGGTGCTGCTTACTAAACCCCCAGAAAGTGTTTAAGGCATTGTTACATAGCACTAACTGACTGATAGGCGTACCTTGGTAGTCTATAATCTAAAATGTTAGGAAGCTGATGCTGTAGGCTTCTGAAGAAGGGAACAGCAGATTGCATGTCTGCCTCATTTTTAATGGTATCATTCTGAGAAAGAATAGAAGAAAATTAGGGTTAGGGGTAGACGTTAGGGTTAGCAAAGGTAACAAAGTATGTCAACCTTGAGAAATATAATCCCCCTCCCCCCCCCAAACCCATCCATTTCAGGTGCTCAGATAAAGCAGAACCTTGAAGGAGGCACGTCAGGATCAGCTGCTCTGAGTAATAAAGAAAACCTAAATTAACGAACATTTGATACTGATTCCTGTAATGCACGGTCAAACCATGGCCATATTTTCATTTGAATGACTGCTTAGAAACTACACAGACCCCAGCGTGTAACACTTTATAACCAATCAAAGTGAGCAAACCTTTTATACTCCCGTACAGCTTGCCTATGGGAAATGCAAACAAAGCTGCATTTCTTTGACCACGAAGCTGTAAAACAAAAGTCAACAAAAAATAAATAATTGAGACACTCATCAGCAAAACCACATGAGAGCGTGGCAACCCAGCAGTGTGGTGTGGCATTTGACAAAACACAATGGCCGTTTACTGCCGAATATTTATTTGTGACATACTGAGTTCTTACGTTGCCTGGCTTGTGGTACCTAAAAAGGAATTACCAGTAATGGCACCACTAAAATCCTTAGCTTCTCTTAGGAAAAAATGGCGTTCTTGAATTCATAGCTGAATTAAAGTCAGTCTGCCTGCTACAAGGGAGTAGTGAGTACAGAATTACATTATACTTAGCGTTTAAAAAGCGATAAATAGACTAAGGGGTCACATAAGCGGACCACATTGTGATTAATTTTTTTCATCCATCCAATGTGCTGTAATTTTATAAGTTTCTGTGCAACAATAAATTTACCCTTCCTAAAGGAAACGAAATTCACATCGTGTGTTGTGCATTTGTAACAGAAAATTACAGAAGATTAGTAGAATTTGCATTTTATACAGGTTGGTGCTAGAAATAATTAGTAATTATTTGGATAATTTTATTCTTTCATCTGTTTTGTGAGCCTACTAATTCAAGTTCAGAGTTCCTCAACACACGCTTTTCACGCTGCTTCCCTAGGGAGACGCTACAGGAGTGTGAAATCACGCACCACAAGACTGATGCACAGATTTTTTCCACAAGCAATCAGACTCCTCAACAATGCGAAAAGTTAAAGTCAATTCAAACCACAATTCATAGCTTCATAAATGGTACTGACTGTTGTGGTGTGTCATCAGGCACTGTGCACCTTATTTTGTAATCTTATAATTGTAATTGCTATTTGTTTTTATACTTCTTTTGTCTTTCTGTCTTTGTATATGAAGGTGAGCAAGCAAAGTAAGAATTTTATTACATGGTTTTAATATGTGTTTTTACTGTGCGTATGACAATACACTTCTTGTATCTTGGAGAGCAAGAGTTTGATTAGGCTGGATAGGCCATCAAATGAGACACTCGATCCCAGAGAGTTTGACTTGCTTTTGCTTTTAAGATTTGGGCAGATGATCAGAGTATGAGACAGGAAAATGTGAAAACTCTACAAGGACAAGGGCCAGGATTGGAATAGAATTGGTATAGTGAACAACATGCAGCATGTCACTACTCTTTGGCACCATGATTACTAAGTATAGTTACTGTACCTTGAAACATTTGTCTTCCTTACCTAAGACATTTCGGAACACAGATTGCAACACTTTTGACCTTTGTATATGACTTGCTACAGTTTTTTCAAAATAATGATTGTAAGGTATGGGCAGCTGGAATTTTATGGTTATTTGCAAATGCAACAAAAATAAAACTAACCATCTGCTTTCTGACTGTGCTTTTCCCATCACTCTAGTATAACAGCATTAACTGCAAAGCTGTAACCAAGCAACATCTAGCAACTGTCCTTCACATGGACACCTTCAAGAGCCTGCTGCAAAGAAGCATCAGCATGACACAGCCACTGCCGTGCTTCATGCTGGCGATGGTATGTTTTAGATCATTTGCAATATTCAAACATGTTGGTCTCATTGGACCACAGAACCTTCTAACAGCTGACTTCAGAGTCACCACAATACTCTAGCTAAGAAATCACGTGCATTCCTTTTTTCTTTTTTAAAACAGTGGGTTACCCTTTGCCACTCTCTCATACGGCTATGAATGGTGAAGTACCTGGGCTACAGTTGTCGTCTCTCCAATTTCTTCCACTGTAGCTTGTAACTCACTCTATTATCAGAGGTGTCTTGATGGCCTCCCCACACTAGTCTTCTTGCACAATCACTCAGTCAGTCCTGGAGGGCCGCAGTGGCTGCAGGTTTTTGTTCCAACCCAGTTGCTTAATTAAAAAAAAATCCATGTCAATTTTTTTTTAATTTCAGGGCTTGTTAATGCTTTAACTCTGTCATGTCAGGTCATTCTCATATCCTAGATTTTTTTCCTTTCTAAGGATATCATCCAAATCATTTGAAGTCTAAAACAGATGAGTTATTTTCAGTCATTCACTTTTTTCTCTTCATTTTCATTCCAAGTATTTATTTAAACCCAATAGTGCATGATAACCACACACAGGTGTACATGGAAACCAGCTAAATGGAGAAATGCTGAATTTCTTTTGTCATTTGCATCTGATTGCTAAAAAGAAGCAATTAAAAACCAAGACTACAGCTGTTTAAGACTAAAATAAGCAATAAGGATTCAAAATCTTAACATGCAAGACAACTAAAGTGAAGCAGAAGTGTTACTTGAGCAGTAAGGGCTTCTTATGAAGCAACTGGGTTGGAACAAAAACCTGCAGCCACTGCGGCCCTCCAGGAATGACTTTGCCCACCCCTGAGCTAGGCCATGTTACTGACTCACCACAAGTTGGACCTTCTAGATAAGGTGCATTTCTAGTGCAGTCAACTGAAACTCCAGAGAGCTCATTCCCATTGAACTAATTATATGACTTCTAAAATAACTGACTGCACCAGTGATTCCTGAATTGAATCAAAGTTTATTTGGCATATACAGATTATACATACAGTCCAATATGTAGTGTAGTGTGTCAATACTAATGCAATCAGTGATTTTGTGTTTTACATTTTTAATTCATTTATATCACTTTTGACATTAAAGAAGCGTTCTCTTTTGGTCAGTGTCAATAAAGCTTAAATAAATCCACTTTTATTTGTGTGTTTGTTTAATGGTAAAATATGAAAACTTTCAAGGAGATGAATACTTTGTATAGTCACTACATTCACCAGGAGGTACATTTTGAGGAATAATTTTTATAAGTTGCAACTCTAATTTGGCTTCATTGTGAGTGGTTGTTGGGTAGGGATGTGTCTGTGATGCCCCTTATGATGAACTACCAATCTGTTGCTTCCCGCCTTGCTTCTGGTGCTGCCATGATAGGCTCCAGCCCTCTTTGGCCCTGACCCCATTGATTTATTTATTAGGTGAAATTAGTTGAGATGTGTCCACTTTTAAAGCACAGGGTCACCTCTGGGTCTACTAGATGTGTTTATGTCACCCTGAGGTAATATGTGTATCGCTGCAGCTGAGGGTTTTGTTCTGCTGGTATTCTTTCTTTCTGTCTTTCTCTCTTTGTCTCCTTCTCTCTCTCTTTTTTTCTTGTATCTTCATTAATGCTGTCTTGTTCTGTTTGAAGCCCCCTTTTCTCAATAGGTGGATGGTTTAAAGAAAGGTAGCGCTTACACCAGAAGTGCTGAGTGTATGGCAGAAAACCAACACAAGTCCACTGTTGTCTCAGCTTATGTTGTTCTCCATTTCTGTTTTCAAAGGTTTTAAAAGAATTATTCTTGATTGAATGGCTATAAATGTCCACAGCTGCTGAATGGTGAGAACAGTCTATTAGTTAGCAAGACACACTATTCAGTAATTCAGTTTTTGAACCTTATTTAGCTTTTCTAGAGGTGCTTTTGACCCTTCCAGATTTTAAGTAGCTTTCTATCCATTCAAAGGTTCAGTTTAGTCCATAATGCTGCATTTTCCATTTTAGCCCTTATTTTCATGTACTGCCATCTAGTGGAAGAAGCATTCCTGTTTAAGTTAAGCCTAATGTCCATCCATTTTCATAAAAACTGATTTACACTCCAGCATTGAGCCTACACTGTAGCCTGCATAACCTACAGCACAGTTACGGTGGCATAACCTAATGCTCACCTTCTCAAAAATATGACATGTCGTCTCAACACAAATCCTACATACACCTCAAGGACTCTGATTGGCCAGTTTGGCAACTACATTTTTCCTATAATGTGTCTCTGTTCATCTTTTGGTTTGGATAGTGGAAAAATGTGAGGGACAAATTCATTAACATATGGAAGAAAATGTGTAGCAAGAGGAGCTGTGATCCTGGATGGCAAAAACCACCTGCATTTTAATGGATCATTGGCCTTACTTGTGTGCTACTAACCCTGGCAACTAGCATTCTGGCATGTGGGGCGATGCAGAAGTATGAATTGCTTTTGACAGTGTAGCCTACACACATAGCTATGCCGTAGGCTTGACGCAGAAGTATAAATCAGCCTTGACTCGCTTTGCTAGAGCAAGGGCAGAGAGTACCTGGTGCCTATCTCAGCAGTCATAATGTGCAGGACAACACCTATATAGAAGATCAGTCCAGCACAGGCCAAGTACGCACACACTAGAGCCAATTTAGCAACTCCAGTTCACCTAACCTGCATGTCTTTGGACAGTGGGAAGAAACCACACCTCATGTCATATTGTTTGCAAACCTAATTAATCTAACTTGGGGTCACCATGCAAGGTCTGTCCTGGCATCACTGGACAGGGTGACAGTCCATTACAGAACCTATTCTCTCTCTCACACACACAGCCACACACCCAGAATGCACTGGGAAAGTGGGAGGAAAGTCCATGCAGACCTGGGAAAAATGTGGAAACTGCATGTTAACAATGTCCTTTCTCAAGATTTGAATACAGAATGATAGATTCAAGACGTGGAAGCACTTTTGTATAAATGACTATGCTATCATCAAAACACCCACTGTACCACTGTGCCGCCCCACCTGCAGTCATCAGAACGGCCAAATAAACACATCTTTGTGCATTTTGAGCCAAAAGGTACGCTAAAGATCTTAAGGATTATTTGATCATATGTTTAAGGTCTTGTTTCAAATTTTGTTTCTGTTAACCATACTGTAGGGACACTTGTGTACCAAACAAGTGTTTAATCCCGATTAGATAATTCAGTAGATATCCACTCTGTGTTTACACTCTCAATCTACCTTAAATTTCTTGTATGAAGTCACTGGATTGTTTTAGTGCAGACGTGCTTACTCTGTCTTCATGGATCGTGCTAACGGGCATATTGCATTCCTACAATTCTAATTTAAATATCACCAGTGCTTACAGTGCAGCCAGTTGCTGACGTTGCAGCGCAGGTGTACAGTATGTGAAGTGACATTCTGATTATTAGCACCTAATATGACGTCACAGACACCTGCCTCTGTTCTTCACAAATTGGCTGCCATTCTAATTCTATTTTAGCATGATCAGAGGTGGCTTCCTTATTTAAAGAACTGCAGGACACACACACTATACATCCTCATGTGGGAGGATTCATCATATCAGGCACACGTCTTTCTGAAAGTAAGTTGAAGTGCCAAGCTAGAAAATACATATTGTTACTGGCAAGGAATTTGTTTGGCTGTTGTTCACCACAGTTGCACAGCCTTACTCGGAGCTGCGTCAAGAGTATGCCTGTCGTTAGTCAGTTGAGAGAGAGAATGACGTCCCTCTCTCTAGTGACCATTTGGCCTCCTGGTTGATAGGGCACCTTGTTTTTGTAGCAGACTGTCCCTCCATTTCAGCCTTGCTGCATTTCTTTCTACCTATCTGAGCAAATCCTGAATTAGCCCTGAAATGTCACCAGCAAGGAATTCTCTCAGTTTGCACGTATCTGTGTTGCTTATCCTTTCTCACAACTGCTGGAAACAAACTTAGGCCTCTGGATTCAGAGTGCAGCCTACAGTCATCTCTAGAAAGTTTAGCTAAAGTGGAACTCCCGTCTCTTTATTGATCACTTATGCATTCTGACATTGAGGGGCTCTTCTTTTCCCAGCGGGTTTACTCCATTTCAGCCTCTCTGCATGTATTTCTGTACTTATGTGTGGGTAAATAGAGGAAGGTGAGCCCCACTTAAGACAGCAATTCAGTTACAACTGTCAAGCAGTCATTCGTGAAAGAGCTGGAATCATGTCCCACCGAAACTACCACCATTTAGTATCTGAATTTGAAACCTTGATTTTAAAATCCAGCATCTAAAAAGCAGCAGCCATTATGGCCATTCAGAAAGAATGTTGAACAGCCAAGAATACAATCTCTGTTTAAGTTCAAGATTTAAATCTTAGCATAGTAACTGTCACTGTGGAATTTGCATGTTCTCCGGATACTCCAATATTCTTCTCTCATTTAAAAGACCAGCATATTAGGTGAATGAAGGTGTCCTATGATGGACTAGTCCCCTGTCCAGAGTTGGTTCCTGTTTTGCACCCGATTCTGGTTCCTACCAACCATGAACTGAGTTCACTTTTGCACCTTTGCTGCATAGACTCCAATTTAAACCACAAGAACAGGCACAATATTTTTTTTACATTTCTGAGAAATGCTTCACTTAATTTTTCATGACAAATTGTGCTCTTGATGTATACTGTAAGTATACAGATATACAGATCATCTTCTTTTGGCTGCTCCCTTTAGGGGTTGCCACAGCGGATCATCCAAAATTGTGGTCCGCATATTGATTTGGCAAAACTTTACACCGGAAGCCCTTCCTGACGTAACCCTCCCCATTACGATATGAGTAGCAAATAAGAGAGGACATGAATGCCACGTTTAACTTATCGTGACAGAGCAGTTCTCTCCTGGAGTGTACAGCCCAAGGACTGAAGCACTTCACACCCACCCATGTGCCTGCTCTAACCAACACACATGCCCACTATCTTCCTTTGTTGTATGTTTTACAGTGATCCCTCCTTGGTTGCGGGGGTTGCGTTCCAGAACCCCCCGCGAAAGGTGAAAATCCGCGAAGTAAAAACCATATGTTTGTATGGTTTTATATATTTTAAGCCCTTATAAACTCTCCCACACTCTTATAATAAAACATTTCCCGCACAGTTATAAAGCATAAACCCTTTGTATTCTCTTAGATATTAGGTAAGATTCATTGAAATTATGTATATAAACACACTGTTTATATACAGTAAAACCTAAATATTATTTTAAAGATATCGGGCGTCTCCAATATTACATATGTTACAGCCATTACAATAGACAGGCTACCAGCAATAAATACATACAATGCAAGAAAAATTGTATACAGTAAAATGTGTGTACAGTGACACTAAACGTACGTACATGTACTAAGTACTGTACATAGGAAATTAATTATGGTTACTCACCAACAATGACACGACGACTTATCCGATAACGATGAGTTTAATTTTACTGCACAACAAAGGTCAGCGTTACAGCTCTTCTAAAGGAGCCTCTGTAGGCGACTGTGTAGCACCGCCGTTGTTCTTGTTCCGGCAGTCTTCAATCCAGATCCCTAAAGCAGATTCCATCCAGACTACCGCCTTATTATGTCCACTTACAACTTGTTTTGCACCCTGGTTAAAGGACACTGCAGCCGTAGATCTTATATTCTTTTCCTCCTTTTTAAATTAAAAGAATCGTGGACTCATTGATGCCGTAATGGTGTCCTGCAGCAGTGTAGCTGTTCCCTTCCTTCAACATAACCAAAACTTTTACCTTTTCGGCAATCGTTAGCATCTTCCGTTGGCTCTTGGGCATGGCCCCTGAAGCAGTAGCAGGAGCAGATCGTTTTGGAGCCATAACGAAGGGCTTGACTATGCACAAACATAAACACAAAAGAGCACATAAGTTAACTCTTTACACAGCGAAACACGTTGATGCTGAATGAGTGAGACGAGACTTCCTGGCTAACGCAGCGGAATCGAATTCGGCGCTCCGTTGCCGAGCCAATCAGCACATAGGAACTAAACTCCGTACTCTGATTGGGTAGCTTCTCAGCCATCCGCCGATAGCGTCCCTTGTATGAAATCAACTGGGCAAACCAACTAAGGAAGCATGTACCAGAAGTAAAAAAAAAACCCCATTGTCCGTAGAAACCCACGAAGCAGCGAAAAATCCGCATTATATATTTAGATATGCTTACATATAAAATCTGCGATAGAGTGAAGCCGCGAAAGTCGAAGCGCGATATAGCGTGGGATTACTGTATTAGATTTGCATGTGGGTAGCCTGTCCTTCTCACAACAACTCAGGAAAACACTTGGATAACAAGCTGTGTATATATGAATAGAGCAGCTAACAGAGTCCCCTCAGGTGTCTGCATTGTGTGGATTTATTTGCTCCTCTGCATCTTTTTATTCTTCAGAAATGTCAAGGTTTAGGAGTAAAGTAAAACAGAATGATGGAAGAACCTGATAGTAGCGTATCGGGTACCAGGAAGTTGTATAAACAAAAAAAAGGGGAAATAAATACTGTCATTAATATGATTAGTATTTGTAGCCTGTGACCGTCACTTTAGCTCAAGTTACGTATTAAGCTCAAGGTTCATGGAAGATGGGATGGATTTTGAATTTCTTCTTATCTCATGAATAGATAAAATGGGAAATTGTAGAAGGACATCATAGAGGGAGTCCAGCTGAAGAGAAGTTACTAAAGTGACAGTTCTACTAGGGTGGCACAGGACAGAGCTAGGCCTGGGAGAGACTGGGAATTTTAAGTGATGGGAGAATATGAATCGGTCTGCCATATCAGAGAAGTGTGTTTGCAGGCCCCGGTCAGCTTGTGTCAAACCACTGCCACTTAGAGATGGGCAGCATTCATATTTTTCTCCCTTGTTCTGTCTTTTGACAGCTTCCTAATCTGTGCCATCATAGTGGTGCCCTTGCCATGGTAAGCTATAGTTGGCAATTACACTGTCTCACAAGTGTTAATGAAGGGTATTAAGAATACATACATTTTTAATTTATTGTGTTTCTGTGATGTCATTATGCCATTATTTGGTATGTTTGTTTTCATGTACACTACCATTTTGCAGTGTTGATATGCATTGTTCATGCATTTTGATGCCGTCATTGTCATATTGGACAATATGAAAACGTGCAATATCTTTGCAATACATGCAATATCTTTGTGAGAAACTTGTGCTCAAGCAACAGATATATTTAGGCTTTGATTCTGGTTTTGGCTTAGCTTTGGTTTTTGACTTTATCTTAACTCTGTGAAGTTTGGTAATTGATCTTAACGTGTGCCAACATCTGCCATGATGTGACAAATCTCTGAAAAGCCCCTAAAGAAAGACTACCTGGGTCCCTGGCACTGTTTTAATACCCGTCCAAGTAGATTTGCATAGGAAGTTCTCATCGATGTGACAGGCTGTGTGGCTTGCTCAGGTCATTCAGTGAATCAGTGACAGGGACTTAGGTGACAAATGTCTGCTTTTTTATCACTAATTTCAAGGTTTCTAATTAGGACTTGAGTCCTTGTACAGGTGCTGTTAGTCAAGCCAGAACGGAACCAGGTTCAAACTGCAGAGATTTCCCGGCCCATTCTTTGAAGCACAATTCAAGGTTTGTTTACTGCAGCCACAGACAATGGGAAACTCGTGCAAAGGAACTTCAGGATCCCTCGGAAGAAGCTGAATCCTGACCTCGGGTTTCCTGTGCCCAGCAGGGATTTGTCACCTGTTAAATCTGCTGTACTGAGGCCTAACCTGCTCACTGGAGATAGTGTAAGTACTGACTTCTTAGTCTCCATGACAGCAGTTCAGTGTTTGACTCCCTATTATTTTACAAACTGCCTTTCATATGCAACACTATTTAAAAAACATGTTGCACTTCAAAAGAATCATTGGAAGAAAAGACACATGTTGACTCAAAGTTCATCCATTCAAGCAGTTTTTGATTATCCAGTTCAGGGTGTTTATCACAATAGCAGGAAATAAGCCTGGACATGGTACCAATTAGTCACATGGCATGCCCATTTTGGGCACAGTGGATCAATTTACAGTCATTAGTTCAATTCAGTTTTTTCTTATGTAGCGATTTTCACGAAGTGCAGGCTCAGAGTGCTTATAAAAAACAAGACGGCGACAGAAAAGTACAAAACCTTGCAACATGTTCCTGCGTTTTTCAGAGCAAATCGGCAAGGTCATGTTGATGCAAAGTCCTGTCAACTGGAGAATTCACAACGGAGGAGAGGAAACCAAATATAAATAATTGCTACCTCATGGGTGTAACAGACAAAGTCACAATTCTGATGACCTAAGATAACTGACCAGCCACAATCCTCATGGGCATCCTGCAATATCTAAACCCAAGTAAGATGAGAATCACTCTGATATCTTATTCCATGGGGAGTATTAGTAGGTTGACAAAGTAACAGTGGCACAAAGTACTATGGCAAGATACAGAGAAGAGAAATAAAATGGAGGTGTGTTGAGCTGCTGGGCTCCATGAAGCTCCCAATTAGACTTCATGTCCAAAATTAGACCTCAAGGCTCCAATGGGGCCTTAGCACCAAAGGAGCCTTACACAAACTTGAGAAGCAGGATTTGAGCCTGTTTAGGCCAAACAGAAAAGGGGTCAAAGCTTATAAAATTCAAAAATTATAAACCACCTCTGGCCTAAATAACAAGAACAAAGTTCCTTTATGTTTAAAAAAAAAAAAAACAAGAAGCAAAAAAGGATATCCATAAAAGGCGCAAACCTAAGCAACCAAATTAATCTGCAGTCCAATAATGCAATTTTCAAACATGAAAGGAACAATGGGATCAAGCAATAAAATGATTTGCTAATGCCACACGGGCTAGGCAGTGACCTGCCAGTGCCTTAAATAGTAGCTGCAGTGTCGGGAGCCCTGCCTTCTTGGGCTCAACATATAAAAGACAAGGAATATCAGAAACATACGCAATGGATTTAAAAAGTATTCAGACGCCTTCGCTCTCTGCACACTGTTTTGTTGTAGATTTACTTTTAAATGGAGATAGATTTGCCATTAGTTGCACTCTATAAATCATTATGACAAAGGAAAAATGTTTTTGGAAAGGTTTACAAACATTAAAAGTCAATAACTGATACATATGTGATAAAATAATAATACTTTGTGCAATAATATTAAAAATTAAACTGACAAAATTGTATTCATAACCAAGGAGACAAAAATGTATTCATTAGCTAAAAAAGGCATCTGAGCCAAGGACAAAAACCATAGATATTATAACAAGAAGAAGGACAATAACATTTTATAATACTTCCCTGGCTTTTATTTTTGAGCAAATAATGAATTGAGAGAGCTGCATTATGTACAGCCTAATTAGCAGCTCTAATCAGGGTACGCTGGACCAAAGTAATGAAACTTCAGCCAGGACTTAAATGCTGACGCTGATAAATGCGGCCAGTTATGGTAAAGTCAGACGAACAGTACTCTGCGTTCCAAGAACAGATGCCAGGAACAAAAGAAACAATTGGCACAAACTAACAGTGAAAATGCCAGCTTCTGAAAGCTGCAGAGGTGACGCAGGTTTTAAATTTACCATTATATATTGTGACAGGCTTTGGGTTGCTTACAACAAAAAAAACTTTTTTCTTTCAGAGAACCATAGACATACTGTTCAAATTGCCAACAATGGAGAACAAAGTTTGAGATCTTCAAAACTCAAGTGGATGATATTTTGCAGAGGTTGTGTGAATGGGTATTGACTTGCTGAATGGCTTTTTATCATCCTTATTGTGCTAATGCTGTAATGGAGTAAGGTCCAGGGAGCATTCTTTTTGGGTCATTTAGATTGTTCATTTTGAATTATTCCTCAAGATTAGGATGATGAGGCTAGGAGGGTTGAAGATCATTATTCATTACCAAATCATTTTTAATAGGGAATTGCCTGAACTTTGGGTGGGCCTGGATGTCTAAGGTGAGGTCCAAAAGCCCAAGAGCCTAAGAAGTGGACAGACCTGCAAAGTGTTCACACCTCATATGTGAGCTAAGAATTTGCTGTTGCCACCGTGTTAACCAGCCTTCATCTGTGCCCCTCATGTTGGTGAAGAACTTACTTTAGAGTAACTGGTAGCGTCTACAATACTAATTTGCTAATTTTGAACATTTCTGATACTTTACCTCATGATTTCCATTTGCTTAAATTGAAAAGATTTATTCTTTAATCTTTATTCATGTCTTAATATTTCCTCATATCTGAAGTCCTATAAGAAGTGCGATAGTCTATTAGAAGTCTCCTGTTTGTAATGTGAATACCAAAACTACACATAGAACTCCAGACAATACCCCTCAAGTGCATTGTATAGCACAAGCGTAGCCTCCTTTGAGTTGTGGTCCTCACAGTGTGCTGCTGTATGTAAACTAACATCCTCTTAGCCTTCCTCATTGCTCCTGTACGCTGTATACATTCAAGTGTGTCTACTACAACCCTCGAGTTCTTCTCATAAGGTGTGCTTTCAAATTTCAGACCTGTCCCCCATGTGTAATTATGCTCCATTTTCTTTATTACCTACATTTCTAGATGTGTTTGCATCAACTTCACAAGCCTAAGTCTAAATTCCTTCCAGGTCTGCTAGCAATGATCCCCCTAGTTAACGTGTAAAATGCAAGCTTCACCATCTTGTTAGTGACATTCTTGTCTACAACCAATAGTTTAGGCACAGGCCGTATAAGGGATCTGAATGGACAAACTAAAAATATTATTCAGCAGTCACAGTTTGGAGATCTATAGCCCAAAACCTAAAGAAGCTGACCACCTCCACTGAAGCTCATTTAATGACAGTCAAGCCTCGACTCCCTCAGGATGTCTGCACTGATAATGCTCAGGGCCAAGACAATTCTGGAAGTAAGCAAACAAGTGATCAGGATCCAGGGGAATATTAAATCGCCAAGCACCAATCAATAAATGCGATCAGTGACCCTCGCAAGCACATTCTGCTCTTGGAAGACTGCCAATGTGCTCTGTACAGAACACCAAGTCCTGCGAGTCGGCTTTCTCTGCTACAGACTATAACTCTCAGGATTTAAAAATCAATGCTAGGGTTTTCCTTTTTTTTTTCTTTTTCATGCATTTATGACATCACCCTTGGCAAGCCTGGTTGCTGTGGTGTTACATGTCACTTGGTGGTGTGGCATCTACACTGCCAGTCAAAGGTTTTAGGACACCCCACTTTTCCCAGTTTTTCTTCAAATGTATTTGAAATTCAATGAATGACCTGAAATGGTGAAAGGGTAAGCAATAAACTGCCAGAGCATTACATTTAAGTTTAAGTTAGCAAAAACTGAAAAAAAAAATGGAAATTTAAGAATATTACAAATTGGCTTTCTTCAGGCAACAACTAATTGGTTAAAAACTACAGGTTATCTGCAGCTATTAAAGTTGATTTAGCCTTGTAAGTTGAAGCAAACAATTTGCACAGGTGTCCCAACTTTTGTTCTTTACTTAAAACCACTCTGTCTATCTTAAAGCAGAGTTGGGACACCTGTGTACTACTTGGACAATATTACACCGGCATAGAACAAATAAACAATAATAAATCAAAAAATAAGCCAAGGAATCATTAAGTGTACAAAATTGCATTCATATTTTTGATTCATCAAAGTAGCCACCTTTTGCTGATACAACAACCAAACTGTGGTAACCCTTTTGATTCAGAATGCAAGTCACTCTGAACAAGTCACCAACTCTGCCTCAAGCTAAAGAACCCAGGACCACCACACTTCCTCCTCCATGTTTAACAACAGTTGGTGTCACACGCTTGGGAGTCATCCTTTCACTAACTTGATGCCGTACAAACACCCTTTGTGATAAACCGAAGATTTCCAATTTTGATTCACTGCTCCCTAAGACTCTCTTCCAGTCTGCAGTAGTCCACAGCTGCTATTTCAAGGACCTATTTTTTCTTTTATGGAATGGCTTTCTTACTGTCACTCACCCTGTCTAACCTGAACCATAAAGACATCCCTCTTCACTTGCTTTTTTGACCACTGTTAAGCTGTGCTTGAAGCTGTTGTGCTGTGAGGTGCCTGTCACGCAAGCTGGTGATCCTCAAACTTGTCTTCTCATTGGGTTGTGCCTTTGGGTCTGTCAGATCTCTTCCTATCAGAGTATCTTCCAGTTTCTAATTGCCTTTGGATTGTGTAGGGTTGTGGTGTTGTTTTTTTTGCAATTTCTCTAAATGAAAGATCTACACTTCCAAGGTTAATAATGCTCTGTCTCATTTCATTTGTTAAGTGCCTTTTTCTTGCCCATTATCACTGCAATGTATAACTTTCTAGGGTGTGTAAATTGGTTGCTTTAACTTGCAGGGCTTAATTTACTGTAATTGCTGCAGAACATCTGTAGGTTGTAACCTTTTAGTTGTTTCCTGAAGAAGGCCCATTTGTAATATTCTGAAATTTTTCTTTTTTTCACTTTTTGCTAAGTTAAACTGCCAGAGGATTACATTTAATTGCTTACTCTTTCACCATTGTAGGTCCTTTATTCCATTTCAACTGATTAGATGTGAAGAAAAACTGGAGAAACGTATGTGTTCTAAAACTTTTGAGCGGTGGTGTATACTTGTGATATCACTGTGTCTTGGTTGTCATCTTATATAAGGAGAAGCCGAATGTTCAGTAGTTGTTTCACTCTGAGTTTGTAACTTTAGGAATAGCTTAGGTTTGGACTTTATTTTGCCCTTTTATAACTGCTCTGCTCAGTCCTGTTTAAGCCATAATCTCTACCTCTCGCTCACAAGAAAAACATAATTTTGTGTACTTCTGTTGCTTGGAATTGATTCCAATGAATGTAACTTTTAACAGATTACAACAGACACTATAATGATGATCATTACATTAGATATGGTTCAAAAAAAGAAATTATTGTATGTGTGTGTACATTATGTGTTTGTGAATGTATTGTTGAGTTTGGGCTTCTTAGTTGCAGAAAAAGACAGCTCGGAGGCTGCTTTCAAACAAACTTTATTCTTCAACTTAAAGAAACAGATTTGGAGCCTTTATTTAAGCAGGCAGCAAGCTTGACAACTTAACTTCTTCAGTTGTTCTGCTCCAGTGGCAGATTCTTCAGATTAAAAGAACTCAAAGGTGTTTTCCTCAAAAGCATCTACTGGTAGAGATGCTTTTGTTGAGATTTTGCTCAGGCCGACACACTGCTGTTCATAGCTCCGCACTTTTCTTCTTTCAACTGCTATAGTGCTGTATTGTACTGGAAATCTGTTTTACTGGTAGGAGCATCTTTTGAGCATGTAAAACAACCTGAAATAACTTCTCTCTCAAGCTAAATCTGAAACCGTGCACTGATTTAATTGGAAATGTACAGAGTGTTTGTTTCTCTGTCTGTTTTCAGGATTGCCAGCATGTAAGTGAGAGTTGTTTTGGGCAGGACAGTTTATAGAATTTGTTGAGCCATCCTCTAAAGCTATTACGAGGATCAGGGGACAGGAGGAGCCTGAACAGGTGCATGCAGGAATAACCCCTAGATAGGACGCAGCCAATCACAGGGTGAACACATACACACATTGGAGAACAATTTAGCATCGCCATTCAGCTAACCTGCATGTGTTTGGACTGTGGGAGCAAACCCATGCAGACCCACGTGCAAACTCACCCAGGATATGACCTCGAGACTCCTGACTACGAGAAAACAGCACTATCACTACTTCACCATACACCTAATTAATTAACAGATTTATATTAACTGTCTGTGGCCTTAAAACATGAGGAAAAAATAACCTTTTATTTGAGACTTATTTTCGTAACGTAGTACACTTGTTAGCAGGCCCCCAGACACTGCCTAAGTGCTGTTGAATGTCAGTAGTACCTCAGGTTCCCTTTAACTTTCACTTAAGTTTTGTTTCCTCCAGTGTCTGAAAGTAAAGATGCCACAATGCCAAAATTTACAGAAATACAGTAAATATTAAAAAAAAATATATTTTTTTAAAGTTATACATGGTTACTGGCAAGAGGAGACAGGAATAGCTAAAAGTGTGTTCACAAGCTCATGGTTTTAAATTGATTTGAGATTTATAAAGGGACATGGCGTGAGACCTGATGTATATACGGTTTTATAAATCCCAATTTTTTATTTATTTTTTTCTGCATTTCTCTCATTAGCGTAATTTTAGTATGGAATCTAAAGGTTTTATTGTTGATGCCCCAAGTCACCTAACTTGTGCCTTGAAACAATGGTTGGACAGTGCAGGTGACTTGTCTGTACTCTAAGGCATTTATGCAGCATCTGCATGGATTTTAAGGTGTACTTAAATTTTCTTCCCTCATCTCAAAAATGTGCAATTTTGGTTTAATAAGTAGTGCAAAATGAGCTCAGTTTGAGTGTTGTATGGTGTGTGTGAATGTACCCCACTGTGGACTTGTTCAGGTGTGTGACCAGTATGACCTAGAACTGAAGAAGCAAGTTTAAAAATGAATGAATGGATATATATTATGTAGTACATTATGCCTCCAGGACCCTCCTCAGTGTCTGGATGCTTTTGAGGGTAATCTGTGAAAAGAAGTTTTGGTGCTTTATGTTCAAGTTTGACTGTTTATGCCGTCCATTGCTTGAAAGCCAGCGTGATCCAAGGTACACCCTCCACCCCGTCAGCAGGTCGTAGACATTTTGACGTTTTAATTGAAAACCATAATAAGTAAAGCCATGCAGGTCAAATATGCAGCTTGTCTCATGTGGCTCTCTACTCCCTTTGCACTCCCAGCCATCTGGAGTTTTAGACGGCAGGTCTTTTCCTTGCAGAGCGAGCAGCTCCTACAAGATTCTCGGCTTTATTTTTTTTGTTTTTTTTTTTCCTTTTAAATTGTTCATGAAACTTTGCCACAATGTCCACAGACAGCTTCTCAGACAAAATATCCAGAGGCGGTTTTAGTTTTCCAGCTTTTTTAATCTCCACTTTGGAACTGGTTTCATTTAGTGAGATCTCTGGTGGGAGAGAAAAGAAGAAAAGGGGAAGGTGAGGGGGACAAAAACCTTCCGGCTGGCTTTGCCAAAAATGTTAAAAACAGAGCTGCTTGCAGATTAGCGTCACGCTTGTAATTATTTTTAATACCCGCTGAAGGACAGGCTCCAGAATGAAATCGCAGACTAAACAAGTTAGTAGAGGATAACATTGTAAAAGCTGTAATCCTATTCTAATTGCCAAAAGGTTTAAAGATGGAAGAAAAAAGTTGAATGTGATTTTGCTATTCTGGACTTGGGCGACTGAGCGGATGACTTGTGCATCTCAGCTGATTTTCACTCACGGTTCCCAGCAGGCTTCATATTTCCTCTTGTTGCCTCTTACCCTTGATCTCTGCAGGGCACAGGAGCAGCTTTTTAAATGTATTATTTGAAACACACTCCTGAAGTGTGTTTCATCAGTGAGTATTTTTGATCAACTTGTACATTCTCATGGGGTCAGGCTCTTGTGTGCTTGAAGAGTTTGTCTTGATCATCCTGCAGCTCGACCAGACATGTCTGTGGCCTGCTGGGCTGCAGTCAGGCCAAGGGTGAAGATTTATAGTTGTGTTTCACTTTGAATGTGGAGGAACTTCTAATGGTCTGTTACGTTTGGATCTCCTTAAGATGATGTCTGTTTGGATGCAGCAAGTTGTATATTTAGTGCAATCTGAGCTGTTGTGCAAGTACAAGAGGTGGCAAAAAGCTTTGAGGCTGTGCCTAAATGTTATATTCTATGGTTCTGCTTTTGTAAATGGCTAAAGATTATCACCAGTTTACTATAAATAAGTGAATTGCAAATTTCTGACTTTTTTGGTTTATCGTGTAAATATTTTGTGTCACAATCAAGTCAACATTGACACAGGAAACTACGAAATCCAGCACAATACTATCATTGAATGAATAATATTAGGGAACAATGCGTCCTCAGAGATTCACAGTCAAACACCAGGACTAGTCCCCTTGATATACCACAATCAGGACATGGTCGACAGAATTCTTTTGTGGTAGGAAGTTTCTTAAAGATGACATTGATAACAAAATGAAATGTCTGTATTGTAAGTACTGCCATGCGGAATTGAAGAATGATGGTGTGTAAGTTAGCAGGGATTAGTTATGGACCAGTAGAATCCATTCTTCATGAACAGTTAAACATGAGCAAGGAGGCCCAGAATGTTGACTCCTGAAGTGAAGCATTGCCACATTTCTTGTTTAAAGAAATAGCTACAGCTAATGAATTTGGGAAAAATTTTAAGAAGTGCTTCTTAACTGTGAAAGAAACTTGGATATATCATAATGATCAAGAGTCCAAACCACAGTCAAAATAAGGGAAGCATGAGGATTCCCCAACAGTAAGGAGATTCGGGATTAAAGCCAGTGCTGGCAACAGCATGTGCACAGTTTTTAGGATGTTGTGCATATAGGCCATGCTAATTATGTGTCTCAAAAGGCCACTATAAGCTGTCAGTATCACCCTGTTTGCTTAGGGCAGTCAGTTAGAGAGAAGAGTTGAGGAAAACCGAAAAAGCCGTTTTTATGTGGTTGCAGTGATGCTTGTTCAAAAAACATTCATATTAATGCGGCACTCATTCAAGAATATATGAAGTTTTTAAACTCTCTTGGGACCCGGACAAACAATCTCACACGTGGCAATAGTGCTTCGGGATGCACTTCAGCGTGTCGTTCCCGTTGGGTGGGGGGATCCCAGATCTCAAAAGAGTTCAGAAACCTCACAATAGGAAGAAGAAGAAGAAAAGGATAATTTGGCTTCTGACAGATAACGGTGCTGACCACAACATGCTCCCGCACTTAGATAATGTTCACATTGAATTCCTCCCACCCAATTGCACGGCAGTGATTCAGCCATTGGATTTCGGCATCATTCGCACCCTGAAAATGTATCATCGCAAGGAAATGCTGAGAAAAATTCTCGTCAGCATAACTTGTAGACAGGAGAAGATTAAAATAACTAGAAAGAAGCTATTGAAGCTGCTTCCATTTCCAACATCCTATCTTTGTGATGCACGTTTTCTGCAGTGACAGCAACCAAAATGAGATTACGGAGTATACTGAACATAAGCAACACACTTCGCGTGTCACTGTTTTCCATCCTCCCCAGATGGGATCGTCTGGTTGCAGGAAAACCAGCTCAGGGCTCTCACTGATTCTGCATTATGGTAAGCTGTATAATTTCTATTACTAAATTATAACTTAATAATAATAGAAATGTAATGTAAATTGTGTATAAAACTGCCCTACGAACCCGCCCATAATCGCCCCATAAACTCCAACCTCCAACAACCCACTGGTCCCTGGAAAATTTTTCTTCTAGTAAAGCTGTCCTTGGTGTCAAACAGGTTGCGGACCACTGGGCTACACTACTGGCTGGGCTGCTGAGACTGGCCACTGGGCAGAACTGACCATCACGAGTAGTAATAGTTCGCATATTTTCACTTTTTTTGCTCTAGTTTTATGTAATTTTGTGCTAGTATTGTAATGAACAGTTAGTGCAGGCTACAGCTGAAGATCTGAAGTGGACGCGAGAAGTTGGTGAGTTGTTTATTAACAAATTTTTGTAATTTTGAGTTTGTATAATTACTGTAGGTTAGGGAGCTTTTTGCATATTGGCTTATTTTACAATATAAACTTTGAAGTAAACTTAGTAAAGTAAAATTAGATTTTTGGAGGATTTGTTTTCCAACTTGTATTACTGAGCAATGAATTCAGTGAGCGTTTTTGCGATTTCAGTTCACACAAACAGGACTTTTCTGTTTACGTCACCATACTCTTACAATGTTGAGAATGCGCCTGAGAATATCCAAATGGAATTGATTGAACTGCAGTCAGATTCTATTCTGATGGCAAAATACAACGAAGTTGGTGTGCCAGGCTTGTATGCTTACCTGCCACGCTCGTATGTGCAGATCCATAAGTTGGCATCGAGAGTACTGTCTATGTTTGGAAGCACTTACCTTTGTGAGCAATTGTTTTCGTTAATGAAAGCTACCAAAACCCCACATCGCTCAAGACTTACTGTCGAGCACTTTTCATCCCTCATAAAAGTTGCAGCTGCACAAGATTTCAAGCCTGATATTGACGAACTGGTTACTAACAAGAGATGCCAAGTGTCGGGACAAAAGAAATAAATCTCACACTGTAAGACTCCTATATAAGCAATAAATATAATGAATATAATATAATAATATAAGGACCTAGCTAAGAGGCTAAGACTCTAATTATACGCTGTTATACGGAGATTGTATGGAAATATATTGCTTTTCTTTAAACTTTAAGTGTTACATTTTTTAAAGTTTTCAGTATTGGAAAGAAAGCTACAGTAACTTTGTATAATAGTATAATAGTATTTGTTACAGTGCAGCCCGCTGACGCATGTATGGCAGTTGAAGCGGCCCACCAATGGTAGTGAGTTTGACATGCCTGCTGTATATGATCCTTCATCTTGTCTCTAGTAAGTGTGGAAGCACGTTGTATTGATTTGGTTATGGCATCTCCCCAACAGCACATGCACTGAACCTTTGGCCGAAATCCCACCCATTTTCAGATCTAGTTACTTAGTTTCAGGGCTGTGGGGGGCCAGAGCCTAACCCATCAGCATGGCAGTCCTGCACATCCTTCACAGAACTCACACCCACACTTAATAACGTAGGGCAATTTAAAAATGACTAATTAGCCTGAACTGCTATGATGGAGTAGCACCCCATTTAGATTTGGTTCAAGCTCCCCATAACTGAATCATATTTAGGAAACTACAATATAAATCTTCATGATGTGGGAGGAAGTCTGCACTACACAGAGTAAAACTCACTGCTGACATGGCAAAAATATACAAACACCACATAAACAGTAAGTACTGTGGGATTTGAACCAAGCCTCCCATCGGCAGCAGCCGTAACCTCAGCCTTACCATGCTGCCTTCTTTGATGTAAACTTGCTGTAAATTTTAGATAATGTTGTTACTGCTAATATAACAATGATGCTTTTCTGTACTTCCCTTAATAGTCTCAATGTGTAGCCCAAAACCCGCAGAAAGAAATTTATATGAACATCCCCAGATGGCTGATAAAGATACAAGCCCCACTCAGCACATAACACTGAAAAAAATGGTCCAAAACTGCGCTCCATTTACTTTAACAACACCCATTCCATTTATAGGCCTGTTTGACATTTTTCCCAGTAAATAAGAAAATGAATATTTCAAAAATAGGTTGTCGTGTGGTGGGTGCAGCAACACACTGTATCAGGAACCCAAGGTGAACACTAGTATCCTTGTGTGTTGCACCCAGCACTGCCCAAAATCCAGATCAGTTCCTCTGCCCAAAAGGTAAGCCTTTTACTTTAAAATGTCTTCCACATGAAGTTCCTTAAGTGTTTAACGCTAGGGTGGTCTTGACATTTTGTAAAATCTGCCGGTGACAGCCTTCAGCTGGGATGCAGTCTCTCTGTATTCCTTGAAGGCTTGACTGTTGGGTGACGTCTTGTCATTTGGTGCTGCCTTGGATTTCACTCCACTGCATTATTTCACATAATTCACACAGACCATGCCATCTGTGCTGCATTACGTGAGCGGCCTTGGGATGGGAATGCACAAGCATTAGAGTTGGCTGTCTCGGTGTGACTTTTTTTTTTTTTTTTCTTGTACTCATTTTCATTGGCATGAATTCTAGCAAGGGAAGGAAAGCTAGCTCTCCCCCTCTGGGTGCTGCAGTCCAGAGGACACAGGGGTCTCCTTTGCTGCGGGCTAATAGATTTAATCCCTCAAAGATATTCCAATTCCTTGTGGGGATAATGAGGCAGATTTGCCTGCAAGGGATGTCGAATTGTATAAGCAGCAGGGGGTGGGGATGGGGGGGCACTTTCTGTTTGTTCATTTCTTTTTAATTTTTATCCACTAAAGAAAGCTGAAAGAAAGCAAGGATTTGTGCGAGTGCTTTGCTGAATGCCCCTTCCCTCCCCATCTACATCCTTCCCCCTAACCCACCATTCCAGTGCACTGCAGAACCAACTCCACCCTGGTGCTTCCAACTGGAAGCTCAAGTTTTTATTCATTATATGATCAGATTTTACATAAAACTGTTTATTTCTCAGAGAGAACCTCAAAGTTATAACCTTTTTAGCATTTTGTAAAGTCCAAAAGTAAGTAATGTATTCTGCTGCAGAAGGAGATCTCTTTCTACCTCTACTAGTTTGTTTTTTGCTCAATAGGCTATGAAAGCATTGTCTACCCTTATAAATATTTAGGCTTACTCAGCCAGTATGGGGTCAGATAAATGCCAGCTCAACAGGCTCACTCACATCAATTTCTAGTTTCCAAATACACTAAAAATCCAAGTGATTTGACTGTAGATGAGGTCCACATACATGCAAAGAAGAACTTTCGGATGATACTTTGCAGATAACCCACCATAAAATTGAACCAGGACCAGAAAGTTGTGATTAGACTGGTAGTCCATTGAAAGACACATGCATGGATCAGCTTGCACTCAAATCAGTATGATGGCATGTCTTTAGGCACCGGAAATTACAAGGAGTGTATGGAGAGACCATAGAGAAAGTACTCAACATGAGACATCAAACCAAATCGAATCGCTGAGGTAGCTGACACCCTTTCATATGGAATGCTAATGCATAAGACCAATACTTTATCAAACCAGGCCAATTTAGAACACTAAGTCTACAGGGAGCATGTCAAGTGGAGGTTCATTTGAACGCAGCGAGAACATGTAAACTCCGTACAGAAGTCCAGCAAGACCACACTGAATCCAAGCACAGAGATGACTGCCTTTTCATTCCTGGACAAACCTCTAGATAAACCATTTTTTAATTAGACCAGGCCTGTCTAGAGCTTCTAGTCAACAAGGGAAAACTTGCAAACTCCATACAGAAAACACTAAAACCCAGAAGTGGAACTGAAACTAAACAAGGTGGGACAGTGCAGAGAGTACACACAGATATGCATTTGGGTAGTTTAGAGTGATCAATCTTATCTTTTGACCAGTGTTCCTTAAACTGTGGGAGGCACATGATTGTGTAGTTAAAATTAAGTGATTTACTGCTCTCTGTTTAACGTCCTGTTTATTGTGGTAGTATGCTATCTGAGACATAGCCTATGAACAATACTGTTGACACATCACAGACAGCTTTCGTTTCTATGGTATGAAAATAAACTGCTCAAAAAAAAAATTAAAGGAACACTTTGAAAACACATCAGATCTCAATGGGGAAAAAAGTCATGCTGGATATCTATACTGATATGGACTGGGTAATGTGTGAGGAACAAAAGGATGCCACATCGTTTGATGGAAATGAAAATTCTCAACCTACAGAGGGCTTAATTCAAAGACACCCTGAAAATTAAAGTGAAAATCTGATGTAGCAGACTAGTCCATTTTGCAGAAATTTCATTGCAGCAACTCAAAATCGTACTCAGTAGTTTGTATGGCCCCCACATGCTTGTATACATGCCTGGCAACTTCGGGGCATGCTCCTAATGAGACGATGGATGGTGTCCTGGGGGATCTCCTCCCAGATCTGGACCAGGGCATCACTAAACTCCTGGACAGTCTGAGGTGCAACTTGGTGGCATTGGATGGACCGAAACATAATGTCACACCCAGAGGTGTTCTATTGGATTTAGGTCAGGCGGGCGTGGGGGCCAGTCAATGGTAATCAATTCCTTCATCCTCCAGGAACTGCCTGCATACTCTTGCCACATGAGGCCGGGCATTGTCATGCACCAGGAGGAACCCAGGACCCACTGCACCAGTGCAGGGTCTGACAGTGGGTTCAAGGATTTCATCCCAATATCTAATGGCAGTCAAGGTGCCGTTGTCTAGCCTGTAGAGGTCTGTGCGTCCCTCCATGGATATGCCTCCCCAGACCATAACGTTCTCCATGGCTTCTCCAGACCCTTTCATGTCTGTCACATGTGCTCAGGGTGAACCTGCTCTCATCTGTGAAAAGCAATTTTGCTATTCTATGGCAAATGCCAATCGAGCTCCACGGTGCAGTGAGCACAGGGCCCACTAGAGGTTGTTGGGCCCTCAGGCCACCCTCATGAAGTCTGTTTCTTAATGTTTGGTCAGAGACATTCACACCAGTGGTCTGCTGGAGGTCATTTTTTAGGGCTCTGGCTCTGGTTCTCATCCTATTCCTCCATGCCCAAAGGAGCAGATACTGGTCCTGCCGATGGGTTAAGGACCTTCTAGGCCCTGTCCAGCTCTCCTAGAGTAACTGCCTGACTCTTGGAATCTCCTCCATGCCCTTGAGACTGTGCTGGGAGACACAGCAAACCACCTGGCAATGGCATGTACTGATGTGTCATCCTGGAGAAGTTGGACTACCTGTGCAACCTCTGTAGGGTCCAGGTATCGCCTCATCCTACCAGTAGTGACACTGACTGTAGCCAAATGAAAAAAAGATGAGAGGGGGAAAATATCGGTGGCCTCCACCTGTTAAACCATTCCTGTTTTGGGGTCTTCTCATTGTTGCCCCTTCAGTGCACCTGTTGTTTAATTTCATTAACACAAAAGCAACTGAAACCGATTAACAACCCCCTCTGCTACTTAACTGACCAGATCAATACCCCAGAAGCTTCATTGGCTTGATGCTATACTCTGATTAAAAAGTGTTCCTTTCATTTTTTTTGAGCAGTGTATAATAAATAATAAAACATTATAAGTATTCCCCACAACACCAACACCACAGATAAATAAACAAAGGCATGTGTAAAAAAAGGAGAGAGAGGAGGGAATGACAGAGACAAGCCTGTGAGCTGAAGGGACTGCCGTGCTATTTTGAAATGTTGAAGTGAAAATAATGGGTACAGCAAATTGTAACCATTGTTGGGGTGTTGTGGGAGTCTGTATAGTTCTCTGGCATCGCTTTATTCGAAATCCAGTTTCAGTGGCCATGGACCAATCAGTGTCTCATCATGTGTTCACCATTATGGCATATGTTGACTCCAAATCTGTAACAGAGGTTCAGAGAAAGTTTTGTATTCAGTTTAACATGCCTTGGTAAGACAGTGGAGCAGAGCCATCTGCATTCAACATTTCAAAATGTCATTTTTTACCATGTCTTAAATTTTATTTTTTAAATTGCATTCATTAATTATTTTTGACTGCTTTATTCCTTATTTAGAGCCACGAGTCAGGTGACTAAAGTCAATGTCACGTAACGCGACTTCTATTAGTGGGGTATGTCAGATTTGCCAGCTGCAGTTGCTGATCACATCACCATTGAAAATTGCTGGTCATGTCCCATTTACTGGCTGCATGCCAACCTTCCAGCATAGTTGTTCTTGCCTGTTTCTGGGACAATAATTAAAGTTATTGGCGGCGAGTTGAGCCCCTTCTCTTCCCTTTCTTTTTTTTTTCCTTTTTTCCATCCTGTTTTGGCAGACAAGCCTCTTTTCTGTTTGCAGAGTCCAAAATATCTGCATTCTTCGTTCCCTGTTGTTGCATTAAATGCTCACCTAGAAGTACAATGCATACATTGGTTGTCAGCTCTCACACACAGAGAGCGTACCCCTACAACTAAAGACATAATCATATGATTTGTTGGAGTGACTTGCAGACTAGTTGGAGTGAGCTGTTGGGCATGTCACATAAAGCGACTGTTTTCAAGGGAGTGGGCTGCCCACTCACTAAGAGCTGTAACTAACTCTAGCATGTCTTTGGACTGTGTCAGCTGGTCCACCTCTCAGGGCCACTCTCTCACACCAAAATCCTCTACACGTCTCATCTCTGGACTGTGGGTGAAGCCCTTCTTGACATGGCCAGAATATTTAAACTCTGCAGAGAAATTCATTCAGCTAATTCACAGAGGCTGCCGCTAGTCTGTTTTACAGCACAATCAAGCACACGTTGTTTTCATACTCGCCACACCAGTTGGCAGTACCCAGTCTATAAGATAATACACATGTAGCCCATTTAAACACGAGAACATAAAAACTAAACAGAAAATATTACAACCTAAAAGAGTCAAATGTTAAGATAACATTGCTGCTCACACATTTATCTCTGGACTGTGGGGGAAAGTGTTGTGAACTGGGGGGCTCTGTTCACAAAGAATTCTAGTCCGCAATCAAACCATCTCAGAAACAGACTTGCAGCTTTCCACCATGCTGCCCATACAAAGGCCCATGAAGCCCGCCTTTCCTGGCATGTACTGCAGCTTTTTCTGACTGGAGTCTTTATGCTGTTCTTGTGTTGAGGAGGCACCTGTCTAGTCAGCAAGAGAAGCCGAGGCAGGAGAGCCAAGTTTTCCTTTTGTTGTGATTTTGGCTGCCTACTCTCTTACCAGATCTACAGTGTCAGCTGGTCTGACACAACTGACCACTCTTAGGATATGAAACAAAATTTGCCATCAAAGACAAGCATTTAACTTGAGAGACGGAAGCCGAGGCAAGAGCGGACCCTGTACTGACTGCTGGCTGCCAAATTGTGAACTTAACAAGGTGTGCACAATAAGATGGCAGAGCAGCAGTGGGTGGGTGCCTGAAGTTCATTGAAATATAGTTGGATTTTCACCTCACAGCCTGATTTAAAATCTTGATTTGTCGTTAAAGTGAGATTCTGTTCCTGTGCCTCCTGTCACGACAGAGGTGGCAAGTGGCCATCTCAGAGTGTCCCAAGATCCTCGACCTCACCATCTGCTTACCAGCTGGTTGTTGGTTTAGACTGTGATAACGTTGTCTGTAAAGCCCAGAAGGAAGTGTCATTATGGCAGACGTCTGTGGGAGACAGAGTTTGTCAGTCTGGCGCTGCACTGGGGGGATCAGCGCAAAAGCTGCTTCAGATCGGCTTAGCAGACAAGCAGCCATTCCACCATTTTTTTTCCTATTTTTCTTAATAATCTGCACGATACAGTGGCTGTTGAAACTTGACAGGGCCTTGATGGTAGCTGCTTACTATTCCTTTTTTATGGAGAATTTTTGAAAAGAGTTTGCTTGTTTTTTGTGTCTGTTTTTTCTTAGTTTTTTTTTTCTCTCCATTTAATCTCATTTTCTTTTCACATCCAAAAGACTTTCATGTTAGGTAAAAAAAATTGCTAGGTTTAAGGAGTGTGGTTATGCGATTGACTGTTTTTTCCCCAAAATGAACCTGATCTGCTTTAAGCGCTTTCGATAATAGGTGGGTGGTGATCCTTTCTGTGTCTGCAAACTTTGTGTTTAGTTTTCCTCCCACATCTCAAAGTTGAGAGTACAGAGTTATCCGGCTGTGGCTCTCCGACGGCCTGTTGGCCAGTGCTGCCAGCACAGGCTCCACCACTCATGACGTACATTAAGCAGTGTTTGTGCATCAGTGGATGGACTTCAAGAAATGTTGTCCTGTAAAAGACCCCAGGGCGTTTTAAAACATTGCGATGCCTCTTACTTCTTTTGGCAGACGAGGATGAAAAGTTTAGAATGCAGGTGGGATCAGTTTATGGTTTCATGTCATCTTGATGTTGTGCAGTTTATTAATTAATGTTTTTCAGCAGAGGAACTAAAACAGCTGACACTGAAGTGTTGTTTGCTATTTATTGCTAGAAGGTGAGTAGCAGAAAAACTGTAGCAAGCTCTTCGGCAGGCAAAGAAGTGACGGCCGCAGCCGAATACATTCAGAATTGACCTGAGGTGTAACAGCATGCAAGTAATGAAGGGCATTTGTAGTATATGCAACACATTACGTTTTATTTGATTGCTGCCCCATGCCATATGCTGCTGCAGCACCCCCCAAACCCGAAGGACTAGCAGCTTGGATAAGACTTGTATGTGTTTATTTAATCTGTTTTGTTTTGTTTTTTTTTTTCCACTGTGAGGATGGGATTGATGATAAGAGAGCCTCTAGTCCAGTAATGTGTCACAGAAAACCCTTCAGGTATCAAACACGCCTGCATGCAAACAGAGAGGATGGTGTGGGATGAAGCGCCCAACCGTGACATCTGGAAATATCTGGCGCCAGGGCTGCAGGAGGACCCATTCATTATTCATGATTTCACCTTAATGCCCATCCCTTTAGAAGCTGTTGAGGCATTTGGCATGTGGGCGTTTGGTTTATTTATTTAGCTGTTTTCTTCCTCTCTTCTCAGTTTTACTTGTTGCCATTTGTACTTTATTTCCTATTCAGTTACATTTCTGTACACTTTGAATGTGTTAAAGTGCAAACTGCTGTTTGGGCACGCATGTGAGCTGGAGAAGGAGTGTTGGGTGTAACATAAAGCAAATGACTGGTATAGTCAAAAATGTAGCTGGTACCAGGAGGTTACCTTATATGAGCACAATACACGTGGAGCTGTTTTTGCATGGTGGGCTTCTAAGGTCCCTGCACTTGTCACGCCTTATGTCCTGTAATCCTCTCAGCCATTTACATTTCTTTTGGCATGCACTAGTCAATATGAATTTTTGTTTTAAAATAAAATTAATCCTAATAGAATATTTTAACAAAACATTGATTTTAAGATAAATGAACTACAGAGATGTTGACAAGCTAAGCAGCCAAGCACTAGTTTGAAGAGATGAGGCCGGTGCCACTTTGAGCAGAAGTTGGGCTCACATGAACAGAACAGATCTCCCTCTCAGACCAAAGATCACCATTAAGTCTAGGCCACCAAAACAAGAAATCATCAATCTTAATAAAAGGCTGTGTCTGTTTATCTGTGTGTCTGCATGATTGCTATGTCTGTTACTCCAAAAGATGACACATCACACAGATTTGTAGTAATAAAATGCATTGCATTTGTCATTCCAACAGATGGCACATCATGATGCACCAACATTGATGGACTGAAAGCCAGAAGTCTACGTGACCATCATCATTAGGTCCTTCCTTGAAAACCCTAAATACAAAGAGGACTGTTTGATTTATGTTAGGTAGATTGCCCAGAGGGGACTGGGCGGTCTCTTGGTCTGGAACCCCTACAGATTTTATTTTTTTTTCTCCAGCTTTTGGATTTTTTTTTTTTTTTGTTTTTTCTGTCCACCCTGGCCATCGGACCTTACTTATCCTATGTTAATTAATATTGACTTATGTTTATTTTTTATTGTGTCTTTTATTTTTCTATTCATTTTGTAAAGCACTTTGAGCTACATTTTTTTGTATGAAAATGTGCTATATAAATAAATGGATTGATTGATCAACACTGCTTTTACGAATCCCATACCAAAGAGGCATATAAGAGAGACATGTATTGCGTGGTGCATGGCAGATTTTAATGCTGAGCTCTATGTTGAATGCTTAGATTTCAGTTCATCTTAGATGGGGAGCACAGCTAGTCAGCCAAAAAATACATTGTAGTCTTTGAACACCTTGACCAGCATCAAATGCATATATACTCGGCATCAAAATAGTACATAACCTCGCACATACTGCATGTATAAAGTAAAAAGAGACGACACGGTGGAGAGAGACTTGCATGCACACACAGTAAAGCACAGAAAGTCATCGGAGTTAAAACTTACCTTATGTATGGAGTCCCTTGGTATTTTCTTGGGTCAGATTGTCTGTGCCCATGTCATCCACAGTGACTAAACATTGTCAGTCATACTTGCTAAAAAGTCACCTCTCTATCAAAAAAATCACCATTCCAGTTTTTTGTGAATCTATAAGTACAGTATGCATATTTTACAAAGGAGTATTTATCATCATTAAAAAATACTAATGGATGTGCCTAGCAGTCTGATTGGGTGGGCATCATCCCCTCTGCAATGTTTCTACAAAGGATTCCACCTGGGCAAAGGCCACAAAAAGTCCCATCATACACCCCAAAGGTTTCCTCACAGTCTTTGTATTTAAGTGCCTTTTTTTCAGTTGCGCTGCATTTGATCCTCTGTGAAACCCCAAGTTTCTAATTCAATGGGTCTGCACTCCCGATTTTTCTTGATTCTTCTGCTAGACTTGAGTCCTACTCAGAATTTTGTTTTTCCCTGACCTGACTACCTCCTATTTTTCTGCAGTCTGATTACTTCTATTTTTGGCCTGGTTAGTTATCTGTGTCCTCCAGCCACAAGTCTCACAAGTATTGTCCGGGGGTCCCATGACTCTGAACTGGATTAAATGGCATTGAGAAAATACTGTTAAATCCTTGCTGTTATTTCAAGATGCTGTTGTTGGCGTAAAAATATTAAAAAAAATAAACTTGAAAAGAATCGGTCTGCTGCCAATTCTGTATCAAAATGCAGTCTTTAAGAATCTTCAGATTGTGGAGTGCGCATTACTTTTTGGGAGTTTAGTTCAGGCAGTCATTCCAGCTTTGTTGTTTGATGTAAGAGTTATGACAGACCATGTTTGAAAATCGTCATCCGCATGTATGACAGTTGAATTCTTTGACTTTGCATTGTAGCTGAAATAGACACTACAAGAAGTGAAGGGATTATGCCAAAGGTGACAAACATAGAATGGATCATGGATGGATAAAGAGCAATGGCAATTTTCAACATGAATTTTTGAAAGTCTTTTATCTATATTTTCTATATGAAGCATGACACATTTCAAGCTACATATGATAATAGAAACAGAGGGTACAAATAAAGAAACACAAGAAATTCACATGATGTACTTAGACAGGTTAGTAATATGGGGGGAGTTAGTATCCCCTTCCCATGATTCTTGAACGCCCTTGTACCTTAGTTTGTGAATGCCATCCATATTCCAATGCAGGCTCTGCAGAGCCTGAGCGTATCCCGGCAGTACTGGATGTAGGAATTAGCCCTAGAATGGATTCCAGTTGATTGCTGGACACTCACATACACTTTCATTCTTCTTCATGCTGAGTCACAGTAGAGACACATGGAAGTGTACATCGCGCACATCTTTGGGTTTGCAAAGAAAAGGAAGTGTCTAGAAAAACTCCAGACAGCCAAAAGAAGGACAAAGAAAGTTTTAACATTTGAAGAAAGAGTTGCTGCAAAGGGAGACAGTGCTGTCCATTTGTTAAGACAGTGGTTCTCAATCTGTGGGGTGGGGAGGTGGGCCCCCCCCCAGTGGGGCACGAAGACAAACATCGAAAATATGAAAAATACATCTATTGAAACCAAAACAAATTAATTTAAACTACATTCTGATACTAGAAAAATAAATATAGAGTTAGATAAATGTCGATAAAAGTTAAGTAGGTATAATAAAATATCCATCTATGATATATCATTAATTAAAAAAGAACAAATTGGTATTAGTGGGCTCCTTTCAAAAAAAACATTAGGGGGGCACGATTAAAACTGTTATGAAAACTCTACTTAAAGGTTGAGAAACGCTGTGTTAAGAGAAACTCAATATTTCTCACTGGTCTCTTATTCAGGAACCCCAAACTGTGACTCTGAAGACACATTCCTTTAAAGCATTAAAAATAAATTTATTGTGTGGAACTTGAGCTTCATTATATTAGTAATTTACTGCTCATGAAATAGGGTTTTTCTGCTTGATGGTCATGACAGACACTCATGATACTTTCAACTTCAGTCCTTCCTGACTCAAATGATTTTGAGTGTAAATGGTGGTCCCCCAAGTTTGAGATGTCTGATTCACCTGGTCATCTGATGGTATCTCACTTTTATTTGGCTGCTGGTTAAGGAAAAATGAAACGAATAAGGGTTCTAAATATTAAAAAACAAGTCAGTTAAAAATCAAGGCAAAACCCAGCAGTAACTGGTAAGTAATCAAAGTGGCTAGAATGAAAACCTGCAGCAATTTGGCATCTGAATTTGACACCCCTGATTTACAGGAGTGAGGTCAGTTCCATCTAGTGTTCTACCTGAATGTAGGTACATCATTCTTTCCTCAAAATCACCAAAGCTACTTTCATGGCACAATATAAAAGGGTGGGGGCAGCGCACAGTAACCCAAACACCATCTATCCCTCAGCTGAGGTTGAAAATTTCATGTGTCCTCTCTTTGAAACCATCCATCTGTTTTCCAAACTGCTAATTTGCTTAATGAAATTATTAGGTTAGAAGAATCTCCTTGTAACTCAGGCAATGCTCTGTAAACGACAGAAGTGTCCTTTCATGCTCTGTTTCTGACTTATTGGGAAAGCCTGGATAGATAAAGACACTATATAATAGACAGAAGATTATTTGTCTTCAGGGGGAAATTGGGCTTTTTATAGGAACTTGTAGTGAAAAGTCAAGCAAAATGACACCTTTTATTGGCTAACTAAAAAGATTACAAATGTGCAAGCTTTCAAGGCAACTCGGGCCCCTTCTTCAGGCAAGATTCATCATACATCTTGCCTGAAGAAAGGGCCCAGGTTGCCTCAAAAGCTTGCATATTGTAATCGTTTTCGTTAACCAATAAAAGGTATCATTTTTCTTGACTTTTCACTACATTCATAATGTCTAACATGGTACATCACCCTAGTACTATAGAAACTTGTTAAATGAATACATAAATAGATAAATATGTATACATACACTATAATCTGAACACAAACCAGAATAACTAAAAAGGCAGAACATGTAAAAAGAAAGAAAACAGACTTTTGAGAATGGTATTAATTTTGGGAAGCCCAATTAAGTATAGTTCCATCCATCCATCCATTATCCAACCCGCTATATCCTAACTACAGGGTCACGGATGTCTGCTGGAGCCAATCCCAGCCAACACAGGGTGCAAGGCAGGAAACAAACCCTGGGCAGGGCGCCAGCCCACCACAGTACAGTAAATTTTTTTTATATAAAAGTGAGGTGCTTTTGCAAAGTGAGACTTGTTCCAGTTGCAGCTGTAAAATGAACAAATCACCAGAAGGTGGCAGCATTTCCACAAGTCTGAATAACTTAATCCTTGTGAAGTTGACATGTTGTCTTAAAGGCTTTTGTGTTCTTCAGTGATCTTCTTTCTACAGAAGTGTATTAGGGCCACAGAGAAGAAAAAAATATGGACACAGTGAGGGGAAACAAAAGTGTATGTCGAGAATAAACTCAACATGTCGACTTTATTCTCAACATTTCTATTTTATTCTCACCATTTATTTTGAGATTAAAGTCGACATTTCCACTTTGTTCTCGACATTTCCACTTTATTCTCGTAGTTAATGTCAAGATTAAAGTCGACATTTCCACATTAAACCCTTGTTTTTTCTCTCTCTAGTTTAACACTGCCATGCCGTAAACTTTATTTTAAAATTTTCTCAAACCCCATCATAACTAATGTAGCACATTAAATATTTTGTATTAAGTGTTCCCCGACCCAGTTGTTAATCGCTACATGTTTCTTACACCGATTTCCTCTTGCACTGAGAGGAGGCACAGGCAGCGATCACCACACAGAATACATTCACTTCATGATATTCCTGCTCTCTGAATATTTAGAATGCTAAGATAAATACCTGATATTTTCATGATGAAATGCATTAAAGTATATATATGTTTGGTGGGGGGCATGGTGGTGTGGCAGTAGTGCTGCTGCCTCTTAGTAACAGGTCACCAGGTGTACTTTCAGTGTAGAGAACCTTTATGGCAGGTGTGACAAGGCTCCAAAAAACTGGATGTGTGAATGGGTATCGCACTGGTTTAACTGAAATGTGTAAATCTTGGATTAATGAGCTGGTGGTCGGAGACACGAACACAGAATTCAATGGATGTTCTTCTGAGCTGGCTTTCTTTACTGAAGGAGTGCTGTCTCTGTCAAACATACCAAACCCAGTGCGATACCCATTCATACATCCAGCTTTTTGGAGCCTCGTCACACCTGCTATAAAGGTTCTCTACACTGATTGTACACCCGGGACCCCCTTGCTGCAAGGCAGCAGTGCAACCTCCATGCCACCGTGGCACCACATGTTTAATACATGCTTTAATGTATTTCATCATGAAAAGTTCATCAAGTGTTTATCTTAGCATTCTGAATGTTCTGTCCTGGGTATGACATTAATCTGCATCCAGTCCTGCATGTAGGCCCTCCAACCAGCAGGGAAAACCTGGGGGTTGGTGGCAGAATTGGCACTACAACCAGTATAAAAAAACTCACATTGGTTCCATTCCATCTGAACTAGTGTGGTGCTAAGGTGTCCCCCCATCGCATGGCTGCACTCGGTTCCTAATCTGGGATCCTGAGTTGGTTTGTCATGTGGTGGGTGTAGCAATGCTCTGTATCAGAGCATACTCCTAACCTAACCTCTCCTCTCCTGTCCTCCTCTCTAAATGTTCAGAGAGCAGGAATATTACAAAGTATGAAATTAATGTATTCTGTGTGGCGATCACCGCTTGTACCTCCTCTTCTTGCAAGTACCGATTAACATGGGTCAGAGAACACTTAACACAAAGTATTTAATGTGCTACATTACTTATGACGGGGTTTGAGAACATTTAGCAAATTAAAAATTGATTTTAAGATTAAGTTTACGATGTTCTACTTTAATGACAAAATAAACTATGAGAATAAAGTCAACATGGCGACTTTTTTCTCGACATGTTTTTTTCTTCATTGTGTCCATATTTTTTTTTCTTCTCCGTGGCCCTAATACACTTCCGTATCTTTCAGTTTACATGTGGCTTTTTAAACTGGAAAAGGATTGTTATGCCCAATAATGGACCTTTTTCTTCTTGTTTCATTTATTGCAGGTTTTTCAGGCCATCTAGGAATGAGATGCTTACTTGCTCTGTCATCTGCTATAAATTGCTGGAGGTTGACAGTCCAGCCTCAGTAGAAGGTAAGATTATTTTTAATAATCGAGTTAAGCAAGGTCAAAATGGAGGGATAGATGGACAAAAAATATCTTATCATAAAAATACACAAGTTATTATTACTATACAGTATATCTTAATATAAGACATAACATTTTCAGTACTGCTTAAGGCAATTTGGGATCACGGGGGGTTAGTGTCCAAAGCCATTTGAGGGAGCACTTGGAGTACGGCAGGAAATCGTCATGGACAGGGTGTCAGTCCAATGCTGGGCACACTGTCTCATAAAAGGCCAGTTTGGAATTGGCAGTCAAAGTACCCTACTTGAGGATGTGGGAGTAAAAAGTAAAGTACCCATGGGCTTCTACATGCTTTATAGATAGGTCTGTGTGTGTGTGTGTGTGTGTGTGTGTATATATGTATTTATGTATGTATGTATATAATATATATCTGTACTGCTCAAAAAAATAAAGGAACACTTTTTAATCAGAGTATAGCATCAAGTCAATGAAAGTTCTGAGGTATTGATCTGGTCAGTTAAGTAGCAGAGGGTGGTGTTAATCAGTTTCAGCTGCTTTGGCGTTAATGAAAATTAACAACAGGTGCACTAGAGGGGCAATAATGAGAACCAGGTGGAGGCCACTGACATTTTTCCCTCCTCATCTTTTCTGACTATTTTGCCACTAGTTTTGCATTTGGCTATGGTCAGTGTCACTACTGGTACCATGAGGTGATACCTGGACCCTACAGAGGTTGTGCAGGTAGTCCAACTTCTCCAGGATGGCACATCAATATGTGCCATTGCCAGAAGGGTTGCTGTGTCTCCCAAATCAGTCTCAAGGGCATGGAGGAGATTCCAGGAGACAGGCAGTCACTCTAGAAGAGCTGAACAAGGCCATAGAAGGTCCTTAACCCATCAGCAGGACCGGTATCTGCTCCTTTGGGCATGCCCTACAAAATGACCTCCAACAGGCCACTGGTGTGAATGTCTCTGACCAAACAATCAGAAACGGACTTCATGAGGGTGGCCTGACGGCCTGACACCCACTAGTGGGCCCTGTGCTCACTGGCCAGCACCGTGGAGCTTGATTGGCATTTGCCATAGAATACCAGAATTGGCAGGTCCACCACTGGTGCCCTGTGCTTTTCACAGATGAGAGCAGGTTCACCCTGAGCACATGTGACAGATGTGAAAGGGTCTGGAGAAGCCATGGAGAATGATATGCTGCCTGTAACATCGTTCAGCATGACCGGTTTGGTGGTGGGTCTACAGGCTACACAATGGCACCTTGACTGCCATTAGGTATCAGGATGAAATCCTTGGACCCATTGTCAGACCCTATGCTGGTGAAGTGGGTCCTTGGTTCCTTCTGATGCACAACAATGCCCGGTCTCATGTGGCGAGAATATGCAGGCAGTTACTGGAGGATGAAGGAATTGATACCATTGACTGGCCCCCACACTTGCCTGACCTAAATCCAATAAAACACCTCTAGGATATTATGATTCAGTCCATCCAACATTGCCAGGTTGCACCTCAGACTGTTCAGGAGCTCAATGATGACCTGGTCCAGATCTGAGAGGAGATTCCCCCAGGACACCATCTGTCATCTTGTATCTATCTATCTATCTATCTATTAGGAGCATTCCCCAAAGTTGTCAGGCATGCATGAAAACTACTGAGTATGATTTTGAGTTGCTGCAATGAAATTTTGGCAAAATAGACTAGCTTACGCATCATTTTCTCACATTGATTTTTGGGGTGTCTTTGAATCCAGCCCTCTGTAGGTTGATCATTTTCATTTCCATCAAACGATGTGCCATCCTTTCATTCCTAACACATTACCCAGTCCATATCAGTATAGATATCCAGCAGGATTATTTTTCCCATTGAGAACTGATGTGTTTTCAAAGTTTTCCTTTAATTTCAGTTTATCATTTGTTGCGGTTTTATGAGATAAATCATATATTTGACATGACCCTATTTAAAAATTAGTCCAGTGCCATGAGGTCTGGTAACCATGAGGGCTCCCTCTTCACCCAATCCATTTGTTTGGCAGATTTTATTCAAGAAAGGCCCTCACATCATGATGGTAGTGTGGAGGTGCTCCATCCTGCTAGAAGTTAAAATGGTCCTTGTCCCAAACTCCTCTTGAATGCGTGGCATGACGGATTCCTGCAGCAAGTTCAAATAAATGGCACCATTTACAGTGTTGTCTTAATATATTTAAACATATATATATGTGTATATATATATATATATATATATATATACACACACACACACACACACACAGAGAACAGTATGCATAAAATACGGCATGCAAATTGTTTCTAGGTTCTCGCTGTCCACATTCCTGGGTGCAAATTCTTGCCCGCTCGCCGTCTGTGTGACATTTGAATGTTTTCCCCATGTCTGTATGGGTATTCCTCCCACGTCCCAAAGTCGTATATGTCGGGGTTGGTTCCAGCTTGTGCCGAGTGTTGCCCTTCGTGACCCTGAATTGGACTAAATAAGTTTGAGGATGTGTTGTGTTTTTTAGTAGTCACTTATGTGTCTGTGACGGTGATATAAATAAGTGGGTTAATTAGTGAATAGATGGGTGCATGTATTTTTTTTGTTGTTTTCTATAATATTTAGTGTTATTTTGTGTTGTATTTCAGCTCAATTGTATTTTTACTTTGTGTATACTATACTCATCTTCTAAGGGGAAGTGTACTTCAGAAGAGTAAATTGAAATAATATGCTGTTTTTAAGGATAAAAAATTGTTGAGTGTTGAGTTGTGGGAATGTGGTATATTTACATTATCAATGATACATGAAGCAAGCACTTAGCAGCAGTTCTTTGCAGTGTGTGTCGTTCTGAGGTGCTTTGTCTGTGTCAGGGGAGCACTGGCAGGTGAACTGACTCATTCAGTTGCATATGGTGGTCCCATTCACACATGCAAGCTGTCCCAGAAATGCAAAATATCTGAGCAAAGTCAGAATGAAGAATTCCAGCATTTTTCTCAAGTCAGTGCCTAGGAAACTTATGGGAATTTCTCAGATATGTCTACATGTGAACAAAGACAGAAAAACACTGTGCTAATCATGCAGAAAATAATGATGGCTATGCATAAAAAACACTGGCGTTGACAGGATTCGTGAGATTCTGGCAGTGGTGAGGTGCTCCAGTGGGACCTGGGAGGAAGTTTTATCTCTAAATTTTAGTGTGAAGCATTGTCCTGTGCTTTAGGTCCGAGGGTCTCTGGCCTGTATCCAATTGGTAAGAGCGGGTGTCTTAAGCACTGTGGGCTGAAGGTAATCCTTTTTTAAATGGTGTATGGTTGTGTTAAGACAGACAAAACTGTTTGTTTATGCAGTACACTTCATCGCTTATAGTCTTGAAGGCCAAGTGAATGTTAAAGTGAAAGTTTTGGTGAATTTGCCGCCACACACCAACTTTAAGTTACTTTTTTTCCTTGTAAAGCTTTTCTTTTAACTTCTGGAACATTGAGTAGCAATCATTGTGAAGTTACTTAAAGTTATAATCGCCGTGAATCAGAGCGACTTCCATTCTCAGTCACTCTGCAGGAGATGTGGAGGATGGGCCATGCAGCTCTTTGATGTTCATTATTGGATTGCAGAGGAGCAGTTTCAAGATCCCAGCCTGCTGCTGGTCATGTGAGTGTTTTAATTAGGTCCTCATATGTTTAAGGTGTGTGTTTCTTAACAACATTCAAGTTATGTTCAGATTTGTTATTCTTATCCATTAATGGTATGTTCTAACATCAAGGAGTGTACTGCTATAAGAAACCAGTTTGATTAAGGCAGACTGTTTCTGGATTGTGTGCTACATCCCTCTGTTTTCCGAGATTATGTCCAGTGCTGCTAACATAGCCCCCGACTCCCAGTACTCCTGTGGCTGGTTCAGAAAATGGCAAATATTACAATTTTAGAACAATTTTTAAAATAGCTGTGCATACTTTCTTAAAGGCTTGTACACTGTGTGTGTCAGTCAGTTTATCATTATTTTAAATAGTGGTTTTCATAATGAGAAACGTTACACTAAAGTTGTTAAACTTAATGAAAATATTTAAAAAATAACAAGCCACCTTATAGCCATTTGAGCCTCCCCTTGGAGAGTAGTTGATGGTGAAGCCTCTGCTAGCGGCACAGAGAGGGCTCAGGGTTTTCAGAGATGGGAGGTGAGGAGAGCATCGCTGGAGCAGTGGGCAGGTGGATGGGCCACCTCGTTTGACAGCCATTTATGTAGAGAGCTGTGGGTTTGTTGTTTTGCTGTTCATTTATTCTTTGTCATTGCCCATCCCACCCTGCAGATTATTTTGTGTTCGTAAAGGTGACATTTCTGCTACATTTTTCACTCGTTGGTGTTAATTCTGGGTGTTGGTCCTCTCCTGTTACAATACTTTAATTCGTATGGACTTGGAAGTGTCAATTTTCTAATTTTTGACACTAAAACACACATGGATAGGAGGATATCCTATTTTTAGGAGCAGCAAACACAATCCTCCCGTCATTCATGGTTCAGTATTTGAACTTATTTAGGTCTGTCTTAAATAACACAAATATGTAATCTGCCTCAAAATGAAAATAATAACTGTTACACTTCAAACTATCCAGTACGTTAAAAGATCCCACTTAATTCAAGTTTAGGGTTGTAGGCAGCCGGAACCTATCCTTGCAGTATGAGGCACAAGGCAGGAAAGGACCCTGGAAGGAAGTGACCACTGCAGGGTATATTCATACACTTAGCCACGCTGGGCCAGTATACCATTACCTGTCACACCCTAATCTGCATGTGTATGAGGCATACTGAACTATCCAGACAAAACCCACATGAACACTGGGTGAACGTACAGACTCCATTTAGACTTTCTGACATTCAAGCTCGGGCTCATTGAATTGTGAGCTGTTAGTGAATCCAATTCACCCTTATGTCTTCCATTTTCTAAGCATGTGTATTCTGTTGTAGGGTAGCTTGCGCCAAGCCCATGGCGGGTCCTACTTGATCATACATAATCAATTTAGAGTCACCAAGCCACCTAATGCTTATGGAATGTGGGAGAAAAACCAGAGCACTTAGAGAAGAGTCCACACAGGAATGCAGAGAACATGCAACCCCGAAACAAACCAAATGCAATGCAGATTGATTCAATGTCCGTCTCAACCTGCCTGGAGCCTCTAAAAGCAAAGAAAGGGGGACACTCAAACTAAGAATGAATGTGCCACATTACAGTAATCCCTCCTCGATCGTGGGGGTTGCGTTCCAGGACACCCTGCGAAAGGTGAAAATCTGCAAAGTAAAAACCATATGATCATATGGTTATTTTTATATATTTTAAGCCCTTATAAACTCTCCCACACTCTTATAAACATTTCCCGTACAGTTATACAGCATAAACCCTTTGTATTCTCTTAGATATTAGGTAAGATTTGTTGAAATTATGTATGTAAACACACTGTTTTTATATATATATATATATATATATATATACTGTATAGTAAAACCTAAATACCTTGTATTATTTTAAAGATATCGAGCGTCTCCGATATCACATATGTTACAGCCATAGACAGGCCACCAGCAATAAATATGTACAATGCAAGAAAAATGGTATACAGTAAAATGTGTGTACAGTGACACTAAACGTATGTACATGTACTAAGTACTGTACGTAGAAAATTAATTATGGTTACTCACTAACAATGACACGACGACTTGTCCGATAACGATGAGTTTAATTTTACTGCACAACAAAGGAGAGCGTTACAGCTCTTCTAAAGGAGCCTCTTCAAGCTGTGTAGCACCGCCGTTGTTCTTCTTCCGGCAGTCTTCAATCCAAATCCCTAAAGCAGATTCCATTCGGACTACCGCCTTGTTACGTCCACTTACAACTCATTTTGCGCCCTGGTTAAAGGACACTGCGGCCGTAGATCTTGTATTCTTTTCCTCCTTTTTAAATTAAAAGAATCGTGGACTCATTGATGCCGCAATGGCGTCCTGCAGCAGTGTAGCTGTTCCCTTCCTTCAACATAACCAAAACTTTTACCTTTTCAGCAATCGTTTGCATCTTCCGTTGGTGCTTGGGCATGGCCCCTGAAGCAGTAGCAGGAGCAGATCGTTTTGCCATAACGAAGGGCTTGACTATGCACAAGATAATTTATGCAAGATAAACACAAAAGAGCATAAAAGTTAACTATTTACACAGCGAAACACGTTGATGCTGAATGAGCGAGACAAGACTTCCTGGTTAACGCAGCGGAATCGAATTTGGCGCTCCGTCGCTGAGCCAATCAGCACACAGGAACTTAACTGCGTGCTCTGATTGGTTAGCTTCTCAGCCATCCGCCAATAGCGTCCCTGGTATGAAATCAACTGGGCAAACCAACTGAGGAAGCACGTACCAGAAGTAAAAAGACCCATTGTCCGCAGAAACCCGCGAAGCAGCGAAAAATCCGCATTATATATTTAGATATGCTTACATATAAAATCCGCGATAGATTGAATCCGCGAAAGTCAAAGTGAGATATAGCGAGGGGTTACTGTATACAGTATGAAGTGACTGCTGATTAGTTGACTGGTTGCTTTGTCAACCTATAACAGTTCGCACACACCTCTATTATATGCCTTAAGCATGTTTATGCTACAGTTGGTCTGGGGACTTTTCACTAGTTGTCTGCAACGGCAGGAGTGGCAGAGTGCATAACGCAATCAAGCATCATGTCTCCAGCAGACAAGTGCAGGCCAGAGGACCACAATACACTACTCTGTAAAGTGCAGCTGTCCAGGCACACCTACATAGTTGTGGAGATTAGGGAGAGCCACAGAAGGAAGAGAAGACATGTTTAAAAAATTATTAAAAATGAGTAAAAACATAAGCAAATTTTGAAAAAAAAATTTTGGAGACAGAAGCCAAAATTTTAGAATGCATGAAATTCCAGAAAAAACAAGTGCAAACTGATAAGCAAGGTGAGCTCTTCATGGGCTGTGGCAAAGGTACCAAACACAATTCTCAAGCAGAAGCACCATCTGAACTCCCCTAATTTTATTTCCACTGCCCCTGTACGGTGCTCCACAACTTAGTGCGAAGAGCACTTCTATGTGTTCTGTGGGTTAGGGAAAGGTGTCAGGCACCAGAGTCTTAGCAGGTACCTACTATCATCTGACACATGTGATGGCATGATTACTGTTTCAATGAAAAGCACAGGCCATATGAAATACTGAAGATTCAAACAGTTACCTTACCAACTAGCCAGGCATCATGTACAGCACCATCACAACTGCCGAAGCTATATCACCTCAAAATAAATGAATCATGGGTTGACACGCCTCTGCAACACCGCACGGACATCGGGGACAGTGCTTCTGGATTGGCAGACCGGGGTGGTGGTCCCCCTCTTTAAGAAGGGGGACCGGAGGGTGTGTTCCAACTACAGAGGGATCACACTCCTCGGCCTCCCTGGAAAAGTCTGTTCGGGGGTGCTGGAGAGGAGGTTCCGTCAGATAGTCGAACCTCAGATTCAGGAGGAACAGTGTGGTTTTCGTCCTGGTCGCGGAACAGTGGACCAGCTCTATACCCTTAGCAGGGTCCTTGAGGGTGCATGGTAGTTTGCCCAACCATTCTACATGTGTTTTGTGGACTTGGAAAAGGCGTTCGACCGTGTCCTTCGGGGAATCTTGTGGGGGGTACACCGAGAGTATGGGATACCAGACCCCCTGATAAGGGCTGTTCGGTCCCTGAACGATCGGTGTCAGAATTTGGTCTGCATTGTCAGCATTAAGTTGAACCCGTTTCCAGTGAGAGTTGGACTCCGCCAGGGCTGCCCTTTGTCACCGATTCTGTTCATAACTCTTATGGACAGAATTTCTAGGCGCAGCCAGGGCGTTGAGGGGGTCTGGTTTGGTGGACTCAGGATTGGATCACTGCTTTTTGCAGATGATGGTCCTGTTTGCTTCATTAGGCCGTGATTTTCAGCTCTCTCTGGATCGGTTCGCAGCTGATTGTGAAGCGGCTGGGATGGGAATCAGCACCTCCAAATCCGAGACCATGTTCCTCAGCCGGAAAAGGGTGGAGTGCCCTCTCAGGGTTGGGAGCGACATTCTGCCCCAAGTGAAGGAGTTCAAGTATCTCGGGGTCTTGTTCATGAGTAAGGGAAGAATGGAGCGTGAGATTGGTGCGGCATCCACAGTGATGCGGGCTCTGCATCGGTCTATCGTGGTGAAAAAGGAGCTGAGCTGTAAGGCAAAGCTCTCAATTTACCGGTCGATATACGTTCCTACCCTCACCTATGGTTATAGCTGTGGGTAGTGACCAAAAGAACGAGATCGCGAATACAAGCGACTGAAATGAGTTTCCTCCGCAGGGTGTCTGGGCTTTCCCTTAAAGATAGGGTGAGAAGCTCAGTCATCCAGGAGAGGCTCAGAGTAGAGCCGCTACTCCTCCACATCGAGAGGAGTCAGATGAGGTGGCTTGGGCATCTGATCAGGATGCCTCCTGGATGCCTCCCAGGTGAGGTGTTCCGGGCATGTCTAACTGGGAGGAGGCCCCGGGGAAGACCCAGGACACGCTGGAGGGACTATGTCTCTCGGCTGGCCTGGGAACGCCTCGGGATTCCCTCGGAAGAGCTAGAAGAAGTGGCTGGGGAGAGGGAAGTCTGGGTATCTCTGCTTAAGCTGCTGGCCCCGCGACCCAATCTGGAATAAGCGGAAGAGGATGGATGGATAATCCAGGCCACCGGGTCCCATTGTTTCTGTCTCATCTTGGCATCACAGATGACTTGTACGTTAATGGAATATAAATGCTTACGGTTAACAAAAGCAGCTTAATTCTTGCTAGATACTATCATATGAGTTTAACAAAATACTCTATAGCCTGATGCAAATTGCCTTTTTTTGGCAAAAACATGTTTTATAGATAGATAATGTACAATTTGTGCACTTACACCATGCGAAAACTTGATGTAGCACCTGGTCAGTCAGATGTATGGTTCCCAGTGCAGTGGACATGATGGATTGAATGAAGCCTGGCTGAGATTCTCGACCTGTCAGCCAGTTCACTGACACATCACAGCAAGTACCTGGTATAAACGGATGAAAAAACAGCAGAATTGGTCCTCTTTAAAGGGGACTGAAATACAGTTTGTGCCTCAAAATGATCACTTTTGAGGTTTAAAATGTTTGTCACGTTAATACACATTATAATGATGGCTCGGTGGTAATGAATTCTTATACACGTGAGTCGTAATTTAGCTGGTTTGGCTGCATTTCTCTAGTTGAACAAGGGTATTGCCATTTTCCACTTTCTCCGAAATGTTATGTGACAGATGGGTCAATGTTGCCATATATACTGTATATACACAAGTTGTCCCATCGAGTTTTCTTTTATAAATCCCAGCTTCTGTGTATAAAGTTACATACACACTTTTCAGATCTCTTTTTGTACATACATGAGTTTTATAAATCTGCCCCTGGTGTTCATGGGTAAACTTTAGTCTTGCCCTGATGCTTTTTCTGGACAGCAAAGGTTTCCTCCCATGTAGATCTAATTTATGCAGCCTCTGTCTAATGGCAGACTCGTGCACTTTGACATTAACAGCAGTAAGAGCTACCTGCAGGTCCTGTGTGAATTCTTAGAGACTTCTTTCAGCATCTTGCATTCTGCTCTCTGGCTGAACTTGCTGGCGTGGTCTGGTCTGGACAAGTTGGCAACTGTTTAAAAACTTTACCACTGGTGGGTGATCTGTGGAATCAGTGGAATGGTTGATTTCCAGTTGTTTAGGATCTTTTAAAATCCCTTTTAAAAGGGCTCATAGAGCTCTTTGTATCTAGGCATTGTGTTAAGATACACTTCAACAACAAAGATCAAACCAAACTGAATGTCTGAAGTTTAAATAAGACAGGTTCTTCTGAGATCATCTCTAACGCTGTTCTAATTATCTGTACCTAATCTGGTGCACGTGATTCTAACTTGGGTTAGTGATGAAAGTAGTGATGTACACACTTTTTCTGCAAGCAAAATTTGCAGTGATTGTAGTTTATTGCGTAATTTAAACACATAATGTAAATGTGGCATAATGTTTGTTATATGACCTTGTATGTATGTATATTTATATGTCTAAATGAAGATCAAATCTTCTTAACATTTATGTTATAAAGCAGAAACATTTTATTTTTCACGTACTTACTTTTTCATGTGACTGTAAGTTGTTTTTCAGTGTATTATAGACATGCAGCAAGTTCAATCCAAAGAAGACCATCCCTACATGGTTGTGAAATGATGTACCGGTAGTCCCCAGGTTACGGACATCCGACCTACGACTTATGAACAGGGCATGCGCCTCAGTAACTGCCGCTCCGTCATCTTCGGCCTGGGGACGCTGTAAGCGGTGGCTGGACGGAGGCTGGAGGGGGGAGATTTTGCTGCCCGCGCAGTGTAGTGTCCCTTGGGCGGCTCCCGGCGGCAAGAGGTTTCACTGCCCGCCCAACACACATGGCTGCCCCATTCGTTGTCGGTGGGCAGCTGGTAATGCTGCAACCGGTGACCCTGTTGTGGCTGAACGGAGGCCATTGAGGGTGAACGGGGCGGCGGGAGGTAGCATTGTAGTGTGTATCGGATGGATGCCTATTGAATGGGGGCAGTGGTGGGCGATTCACTACCTGCCTTTGGCTGCACCGTATTCATTCTCAGTCGGTGGACACTGCAGGCAGCATACTGTAGTGGAGGTGACTGTGAGGTGGGTTGGTGATGAACCGCCCCCTGCCACCCCCATTCATTCTCAATAGCAAGCCTGCTTGTACTGTTACGTACATAGCAGAAAGTTGTCTCTTGTCAGTGCATCAGACGTGTCGACGACTGGCGGCCTTCATGCTGTGATAGTGTGTACAGTGCTGTACAGAAGAGATCATCTTAATCTTTTGTCTTCACCCTTCAAGAATGTCTCTGAAACACAAATCTGATGCAAGTGCTGGTGGTACAGTAAAGAAGAGAAAAACCATCTCCATTGAAAATAAAGTAGAAATAATAAAAAGGTCAGAGAGAGGTGAAACTCCATCACTCTTTGACAGAGCCCTTGGTTACAGTCGGTCAACAAGATAGATAGATAGATAGATACTATATTAATCCCAAGGGGAAATTCACATAATCCAGCAGCAGTGTACTGATACAAAAAACAATATTAAATTAAAGAGTAATAAAAATGAATGTAAAAGCAGACAATAACTTTGAATAATGTTAGCATTTACTCCCTCGGGTGGAATTGAAAAGTTGCATAGTGTGGGGGGGAACGATCTCCTCAGTCTGTCACTGGAGCAGGACAGTGACAGCAGTCTGTCGCTGAAGCTGCTCCTCTGTCTGGAGATGATACTGTTCAGTGGATGCAGTGGATTCTCCATGATTGACAGGAGTCTGCTCATCGCCTGTCACTCTGCCACAGATGTTAAACTGTCCAGCTTCATTCCTACAATAGAGCCTGCCTTCCTCACCAGTTTGTCCAGGTGTGAGGCGTCCCTCTTCTTTATGCTGCCTCCCCAGCACACCACCGCATAGAAGAGGGCGCTCGCCACAACCGTCTGGTAGAACATCTGCAGAATCTTATTGCAGATGTTGAAGGAAGCCAACCTTCTAAGGAAGTATAGTCGGCTCTGTCCTATCTTACACAGAGCATCAGTATTGGCAGTCCAGTCCAATTTATCATCCAGCTGCACTCCCAGGTATTTATAGGTCTGCACCTTCTGCACACAGTCCCCTCTGATGATCACGGGGTCCATGAGGAGCCTGGGCCTCCTAAAATCCACTACCAGTTCCTTGGTCTTGCTGGTGTTCAGGTGTAAGTGGTTTGAGTCGCACCATTTAACAAAGTCTTTGATTAGCTTCCTGTACTCCTCCTCCTGCCCACTCCTGATGCAGCCCACGATAGCAGTGTCATCAGTGAACTTTTGCACATGGCAGGACACAGAGTTGTATTGGAAGTCCAATGTGTATAGGCTGAACAGGAGAAAGTACAGTCCCCTGCGGCGCTCCTGTGTTGCTGACCACAATGTCAGACCTGCAGTTCCCGAAACGCACATACTGAGGTCTGTCTGTAAGATAATCCACGATCCATGCCACCAGGTGTGAACCTACTCCCATCTCTGTCAGCTTGTCTCTAAGGAGCAGAGGTTGGATGGTGTTGAAGGCGCTATAGAAGTCGAAAAACATAATTCTTACAGCACCACTGCCTCTGTCCAAGTGGGAGAGGGATCGGTGTAGCATATAGATGATGGCATCCTCCGCTCCCACCTTCTCCTGGTATGCGAACTGCAGAGGGTCGAGGGCGTGGTGGACCTGTGGCCTCAGGTGGTGAAGCAGCAGCTGCTCCATGGTCTTCATCACATGTGACGTCAGAGCAACAGGCTGGAAGTCATTCAGCTCACTAGGACGTGATACCTTTGGGACTGGGGTGATACAAGATGTTTTCCAAAGCCTCAGGTTGAAGATGCGCTGTAGAGGACTCCCTGGGTGTTACAGTCCACATACTGGGAGAAGGCAGGTAATGTTTTGTCCAGTGTCACATGGTTAAAGTCTCCAGCGATTAGCACAAGCGCCTCGGGATGCTGCGTTTGTAACTTAGCAACTGTGAAATGGATGACGTCACCCGCTATCTCCGGGGAGGGATGTAAACAATAACAACAATGACGTGTCCAAACTCTCTGGGCAAGTAATAGGGACGCAAACTTACGGCCAACAGTTCGATGTCCCTGCAGCAAGTGGAGATTTTAACGTTTATATGTCCTGAGTTGCACCACCTTGTATTGACATAGAGAGTGACACCCCCTCCTTTCTTCTTACCGCAGGTATTTGCGTCTCTCTCCGCTCTAACTCTGCTAAACCCGGGTAGCTCCACGTTAGCATCTGGGATGGTAGTTGTTAGCTATGTTTCACTAAAACACAGCAAGCTGCATTCTCTGTAGGTTCTGACATTTTTCACCAGCACAGCCAGTTCGTCGATCTTATTTGGTAGTGAGTTCACATTTCCCAGGATCACAGAAGGCACCGAAGGTTTATAGCGACACTTTCTTGCAAGCCGCTTGGCTTTTATCTTAGCGCCGGCACGGCTGCCCCGATATCATCTTCTTACCTCGTCAGGTAAATAGGGATCCACACCGGCGTGGGCATTTCTTCTCAGTGCTTAAAGTTGACTACTTGAATAGGCGAGTCTCGGCGTGTAAAAATCCATGTCAAATAGTAAAAGTAGTAAAAAGTGTCCAGGGAGCGATTCCACATAAAGTGGTAGAAGTGATCAGTGAAATAGAGAAAAAAAGGTAAAAAGATAAAGTCTTACACGGAGCTGCTGGAGTGGCTGCCACTCGCAGTGGCGCCGGATATAGGATGAGAATAAAGCAATAGCATTTATTAAATGTATGTACCTGTTCCGACTTACATGCAAATTCAACTTAAGTACAAACCTACAGTCCCTATCTCGTACGTAACCTGGGGACTGCCTGTAGTTAATAGAAAGGGGAATCTTCTTTGTAGCACATTGATATAAAACCACAAATAACACCTGGGTGGGTGTTAAGATTCTGAGGGTTTGGAAGGTGCAGATTGAAATTTTGTACATAGTGTATTTTGTGACTTTGTTTTAATTTTGATCTTGTGATTTTTATTTTAAACATTTATTTATTCATTTTTTTATGCTAGATGTTTGCATTTTGTGCATAACTGCATCTCTGTGGTCATATTGATTACATTTGCTATGCCCATTGCTGATCATATGAAATATTATTGTTGGTGCTCCACAACTGTACAAAATGGTGGCACACTACACTCCGCATCCACACTTTTAAATTTGTGGCAGAAACCTTTAATGATGATTAGTATTAGAACTTCACTTGAATTTTTGACATTGACGTTAGGCAAACATATCTAACTTTGTTATTTCAGTTTCATGTTGACTTCCCTGTTTTTGTGGTCTCTGCCCGTTAATTTGTCTGTTTATTTTTTTATCTCCTTCTCTTGCATTGTTGCCCTTGTGGCCTGCTTTTTCCAGCTTTAGCAGTATAGTTGGGTGCCAGTACATCACACTTGTGCACACACCCAAAATCACTCGCACTAAGTCAGTTTAGAGATGCCATCTGATTTAACCTTTATTCAGCTTTCCTTTTCAAACATACTTGTACATATCAGGCTCATAGAAGAAGGTGCTTATCCTGGCAGCATTGTGTGATGACATTTTAATTAACACTGGTTCTTTTACTTAGTTAACAGTGGCTGTAATAGCAGCAGTATACATGAATTATTGAAAACCTGAGAAAGAGCTGCCATTGGTACATTTTAGGGAAAGAAGACATGACTGGCCATTTATACATTGTTTTGTCAATATGTAGGTCTCAAAATATTTTTTCTTAGGTTTATTTACTGTTGTATTTTTATTGTGTTTAGAAATCAGAGTAGCTATTAATATATTACAATATTTTAATTATGTATAAATGTTAATTAAAAAAAAGTAGGGAAATAGCTCATCTTTTATCATTTGGGAAATTATTCTATCATAATTTGTACTTTCTGTGAATGAATAGGTTATTAGGATTGATTACCTTGCTCTCCATTTTCAAAATAAGATAATTTAATACAGCTTTTGTTATAATCTAATAATATAGCGCTTGTGCACACATGTGTGAATTTCCCCTGCATTGATCTGATTCCCAGTCCAAAGTTGATTCTTTCCCTGCCTGTAATGTTTTGCCACCCCCGCCCCCCTTTAACCTTCATAATTAATCTGGTTTGATAATGGATGGATATTTACTGTTGGGAGGCATAGTGGATAGCAATGTCATCTTATAGTCAATTTAGAGACCCCAGCTTCATTACCAGCTGTATTCATATGGGTCTCCTTCAATAATACAGAGATGCTGTTAGTTTAGAGTTCTGATTGTTAATGTGGTTTAGTGTGGATGTGTCATGTGATAGACTGGCACCACATCCAGGTTTGTACTCATTGTTGCCAGGATAAGCTGCCATTCTTTTCAACAATTACCTGAAAAGATTTGATGTAGAAAGTAAATGAACTGTGTATCGTTACCACTCTTAAATATTTTTGGCAAATGAAAAAAACAAAGCCCATGGTCAATCCAGGATTGCACAATTGTGTTGTGCAACCTGTCATTCTGCAGCTCTAAGTGTGTTTAAAGGACTTAACTCTTAATACAGGTGGGATCCCATTGTAACAAAATTCATGGGACTATAAAAATATTCTGTTATAACGGAAATTTAATTATAACGAATATGGGGACAATATGACCGGGATTGCCAGCGATTCACCATCTCTAATGGCAGAGGTGTGAGGACAGCTTCTTAGCTGCTCTGCTGCTTCTGGTAAAGAGTAAACCAAGGGCAAAGCAATTGCTTGTCCTCCGCAGGATTGAGCTTACCATGTAACTGCTTGTTGTGCAATGTGTAGTACATTTACCACCAGGACGATTGCTCCAATGTCGCAGCTCCTATCTCATGTATTTGATTACTGAAGTAACAGCTCCTATTTTAAATGAAGTCTTGAGACTGTACCTGTTGCCGTTATACAGTAATAAAGTACTGGTATTTTATTTGGAAACATGGACTCCACTTCCTGTCTCTCATGCAACTCTGACTCAAGCTTGACAATACCTGTATAAAAAACAGCACTTCTTCAAATGCAAAAAATATTTTATTTGAAAATAAGACGTAAGATGTAACTGTATGTATACTGTGTGTATATATATATATATATATATATATATATATATATATATATATAACAGGTATGAAAGCAGAATAAAAATGAGACATTAGATTAGATTTTTTTTCAGCCTAAACCAACGTTTTTTCTCAGTTTTTTTTTGTTCATCGCAAAGAACACTTTGAGAAGCTCTCTGAAACTCGAACAGTACAGTATCCACACATGACACAACTATCCACACAGATGCTTGTTGGAGCACTGACTCAGAATTCAACTATGTGTACGAAGTCACACCTGCACTGCCACCGAGACTTCCAGAGACCGGAAATTTCACTGTAGTCTGCCACTTTCTTTTGGTCTAACAAGAAAGAGACCACCAATTGCAGAGTTCCCAAGACTCAGTGAAAGTATAGGTGCGGTATTATGTATTTTTTGCATCACATTCTTATCTTCAGTGGCCATTTTTGATCAAAAAATGTTCGTTATACTGAAATGTACATTTCATTAAAACAAAATCCATTAAACATGATGTGTGAATGTTTGTCCGGGCCATCAAAAATCATTCATTATACTAAAAATGTCATTACTCCGGTATTCATTATAACAGGATTTGACCTCTGTACAATTTCATGCTTGCACATCTTCTTAAGCTTTTATGCCACATAGTAGGAAAACACCAGAGGTGTGTGAAAGAGTGTTGACCTAACCTTATGACTCTCCTCAGAAATGTTATTAATACGTAGTGTCTTCTACTTCAGTCGCTCAGCAAAATATCTGTTAGTAACGCTAGTAGTAGGTCCGTTGCTTTGAAAAAGAGGCAGCTTTACTGGCATCCAGTGTGTTGATTGCTTGCTGAACTCATTCGTTGCTTAGCTTTCTGCTCTTGTGTTTAAAATGCTGTATTCCATTGTAAAGCATAAAGGTGCTGGTTTAGTCTCCACCATGGAACACAAGTGTGCCCTGGAATTGTGTCCTGCCTAGTGACTAATGAGTTGTCTAAAACCGGTTCAGTGGTGAATGGATGGATGCAGTTATGTTTTTCATTCAAAAATCAAGAAATGTCCATTGTTATCTGAAATTCAAGTAACAAGTGGTGCAAAGGCCATGTTCTATGTGCAAGAGAACCCAGATGAGGCCTCTACTGCCAATCATTCATGCTGTTTAGCTCCTTAGATTCCCAACATGGTCTTCTATGACTGTACCCACGGAGGTGGTATCCAGTGGAGACACAGTTCCTATGCCATTCGGTTTGATGAATGATTCAACTGTGTGGGTCACTGAATTGAAATTGACCTTTTGGTAAAGCTGACTGGCACTTTGAAGTGTTCATCTATACAAGCTATTGGTGTGATGAATGACAATTACAGTGTTCTGCTAGGCACAACTGGCTCAAGATGTGGTGCGGCTGAATTGATGCTCTGTGCTGGCTTCTATAGTTGGGGTTATTCCACAGGGCTTTTGGAATCAAAGGTCAAGGTATTGATGCTACCCTCCTCTGTAGCCACCAGGATCAAGAATGTGCTTTCCAATGGAGACTGGCATTCATCGGGGGCGACTGGGGGTTGATCTTAGACAATAGCCTGTATAGATTTGTAGGACATTGAGTTTGCCATGTTTGTGAAAGAGACTTCATTTTAAGTTCTTTAGCCACCAGAGCTGCCTCTGTTTACAAAGTGCAGACCCATTTTAAGGTTTAATGAAATCCTCAGGAGGACTGCATCTCACTTTCAGTTTTTAAGGGTTGGCAAAAACTAAAGAAGTTCTATACCTGTGGTGCTAATTGAGTGGGCCTTTAAAAATATAGAGCTAATTAGGTTAAGGGTGGCACAGTGGCACAGTGGGTAGCACTGCTGCCTCACAGTTAGGAGACCCAGGTTCGCTTCCGGGGTCCTCCCTGCGTGGAGTTTGCATGTTCTCCCCGTGTCTGCGTGGGTTTCCTCCGGGTGCTCCGGTTTCCTCCCACAGTCCAAAGACATGCAGGTTAGGTGCATTGGCAATCCTTAATTGGCCCTAGTGTGTGTGTGGTGTGTGTGCAATGCGGTGGGCTGGGATTGGCTCCAGCAAACCCCCGTGACCCTGTAGTTAGGATATAGTGGGTTGGATAATGGATGGATGGATAGTTAGGTTAAATAAACCAAAGTTCAGCAAATATACCAATGAACTAAAAAAATGCTAAGCCATGTGGGAGAAATGTCAGAAGTTCTTTTTTTTACTGCAGTTACAGGTTTTAAAGGTATCAGTCAGTATTGTCCTGCTGATGGTTAGCACCTCACTTCTTATTCAATATTGCAAATCCACTGTGATTGGATTTCTTGTGACAACCTAAATAACTTGGATATTTCTATTTTGAAAACAAGCTTGATGTTTCCAATTCACCTCATGCCATCACTTGTTTCAAAATGCTTATTGACTCAAGATACATAGCTGCCTTTATGATACTGTCTGACCCACAGGTCTCTGAGCATCAAAATCTTCCCAGTATTTATAACATACATAATACGATTCTCAATCCCATGTAACCCATTTCGTTGATATCTGGGACTAAGTGCCTGACCAGTAACTGACTCTGGGTGGGGTGCCAGTGCATTACAGTCTGACAAAACACCACAGGGTACATCCACACAAGGACAAGTTAGACTTGCCACTTATCCTAAAATGTTCATCTCTGGGAATGTAGGAGGAAAACTCAAGTATGCAGCAAAAATCCACATGCTCAGTCACTGAATTTCATCTGAGCAGTGGGTTGTGAAGTATTAGCGCTCACTACAGAACCACCACAATTTGGTCTGCCATTTTGGTTATTCTGATTGTTTCAGTTATATGCTTGTGTTGTACAGTAACCATGCTGAAGTTGTCACAGTTATCATGATCAACTTTTTATATTAAGCATATCAGTATTTAAGATCTGTGTTTAGCCTAGGCCTCCAGGTAATTCTATATTTGGCACGGAGACTACCTTAACTTGTGTTTTGCCCTTTCTGTGCAGATCACAACCACCCCAGTGTTTACACGTAAGCTTCAGTGAAATGCTCAAAATTTACTGGAAGGGTGTATCCAGCATGAAAGTGGTTGTCAGCCACTAATACCTTAGTGCATAGTGCTAGGGGAAGGCCAGTTAATAGGCCTCTAGAAAGAAATTGAGGAGAGAACAAATTAGCATGGCAATGTAAGAAACCACTAGGATCTAGAAAAACTCACAGGCATGGTACTCTAGAAGGCCAGCACTTAAAGGGCACCAGTGTAGGAAAGAAAGAAAGTCCTGGCCTTCTCATAGGTGGCTTTTTTTTTTTTAAAGGACAAACCAGGTTGCCACCAAATTGGTTCAGCAGTGAGAGCTGATGCTTCACAGGTCCGGAGTCCTCTGTTCAAATGAAGTCACTGATTATGTGGATTTTAGTCTGCACACTCCAGTACACGGAAAGTTAGATGTCATGTAAGTTAGCCTAGAAGATCTCCTTGCTGACTGAGGGAACAGGAACAGAGTGAATCCTGTTGTCACTTTAAGAGAGGACCAGAAAACAATGATTCTTTAAAGCCTACTAAAAGCTGAGAAAAGCAGAAGTTTCAGGAGCTTTTAAAATCATTGCTTCTGTTATGTCCCTGTACCCAAAGAAAGGCCATCTGTGACTATAATTGCTACCTTATTTCAGAAAGCAGGTGGATCCTGGATTGAGGTTGAAGTTTGGGGTGAAGGCTCTACTGGCAGGTGGAGGTCGTTGCTGAGAGAGAAAGTGAAGGAGAGATGTGGAACTTTTGGAAGAGACAAGTCACAGATACACATGGCATTTTAAAAAAGGATTTTTGTTTTTGCTTTTGTTAATTTGTAGTTTGTATCCTCGTTTTGTTTCTTACAAACTCTGTGTTTTCCTTTTAGTATTTTTTATGCAAGTTATTTTTATACAATTTTTATATAATTAGCCTATTTTTTTTATCATCCGAAAGTTTAGTATTTTTTATGCAAGTTATTTTTATATAATTTTTATATAATTAGCCTATTTTTTTTATCATCCGAAAGATGTGTGTCTTAATTAGCAGTTCTAAGTTGGCACTGTGTGAGTGTGTGCAGTCAGTCATACATGTACCCATTGATGTGTTGGCACCCTGTACAAGGTTGGTTTGTGCCTTGCATTCAGGACTTCTGGGGATGCCCCCCACGGCGCTCTTAGGTTGGATTAAATGGGTATCTCATGTTGTATTTGTGTTTGTATGTATATGTGTATTTACTGTATGTATATATGAATTTGTCATTTTTTTGAAGTAGAATTTGTACATTCTAAAGAAGAAGCCTTTTGTCTTGTTACATGTCATAGCAAATCTCAAGAGGAAAAAAGTTTCTCATTTTTCTCCCAGTTCCACAACCCACACTTCGTATCCAGTGTGTCCAGCACTAACAAGTGCTGCTTTAGAAACCAGGAGGATGGGGAGACCTGACACTTCAGAGTATACACCATATGCTCAGTTCTTTCCAAATTGGGATGTCTTGCAGTATAGATTAAATAAATTATTGGCAGACAGAAGAATTTTGTGAGATTTTCTTTGCCAACAACAACAAGATTTATAAAAAATAAAGTCAATCCCTCATACTGTGAGTTAATGGTAATTGATCTGGCTGCTCTGCAGTGTAAACAGTCCTGACCCCACTGATTGTTCCGGCCATTGCCCTCCTCTGGTGTTATTTGCCGGCTTGAAGATTTATGATGGTGCAATTGCTGTTGTTCTTCTCACTGTGGCTGTGTGAGGTTTTTCAGATGGCTTGTCCTGCATTCTTGTGCATCTCCCATATTGAGAGGCCCCAGCTGGGACTGTGGAGCTCCTCGCTTTATCATCTTTCTTATGTGTGAGGTGGCGGGGGGGGGGGGGTAGGAATGTCACACCTCTGGATTCAATCAGTGATGTGCCCTTCACTAACGCAACAAGAGAGACTTGTATTCAGGTTTACAATAGCTTAGTAGAAGTAGGGCAGCTATGGACACCCTTTTAAAACATGCGCTTTGATTGTTTTTATCACTAAAAATAAATCACTTTTAGATTAGGTCAGCATTTTGTGTTGCTACCTAAGTGTGTAAGGGTAATTTTATTATAAAGAGTCAGGGTTCAAATGAGTAGGGTGATAAGTAATAAGATACTTTATAATAAATTACTTTTAAGAAAATGAATCACAATCATTATTTGTCTGATGTGTTTTGTGCATAATATATACAGGTACATCTCAATAAATTAGAATATCATGGAAAAGTTAATTTATTTCAGTAATTCAATTTAAAAAGTGAAACTCATATACAGTACATTATAAATATAGATTTATTACACACAGAGTGATATATTTCAAGCGTTTATTTTTTTTATTTTGCTGTTTATGGCCTACACATAATGAAAACTCAAAATTCAGTATCTCAGAAAAGTAGAAAAAAATGATAGTAAAGATCGCATTAGTGCAAACAAATGGAAAATATTACTCGGTGAAATAAATGAACAGCGAAAAATTATTGAATAGTATTTGAGGATATCTGGGGGAGAAGAGGGACAAGGCAGTGAGTCAAAAGGGCAGCTGCTGTACAGGCTTTTAAACGTTCGAAGCGACGCATGAGATGCAGATCACACAGCACGGCAGCAGTAGCAAGCCAGCAGCTGATCGAGCAAAAAGGAGGTTAAAAAAAACAACTATTTGTTTCCCATTGTATCACGATATAAGAGGGGGTTTCGGAGGAGCAACCACGTCTCCTTGGGAGGCGTTCAGCCCCACTCTTCACAATAGCCCATAGCGCAGGCTGTGTGCGTGTGTGTGTGTATATATATATGTATGTATGTATGTGTGTGTGTGTGTGTGTGTGTGTGTGTGTGTGTGTGTGTGTGTGTGTGT
>JANRMT010062813.1:12896679-13045053 GCA_026402145.1 Polypterus bichir lapradei | reverse complement strand
TATATATGTGTGTGTATGTATGTATGTGTGTATGTATATGTATGTGTATATATGTAGATATATATATATGTATGTATATATGTGTGTGTGTATATATATGTGTATATGTATAGATATGTATATATATATATGTTTATGTGTGTGTGTAAATATATATATATATATATATATATATATATATATATATGACAGCAACACTCATCACTCACAACAGTGACAAAACAATTACATTGACAATCATGTTACGTTATTTTCAAAATGTTTCCTTTTCTTTTTCATTGCTTCTTTAACACACTACTTCTCCGCTGCGAAGCGTGGGTATTTTGCTAGTATATATATATATATGACAGCAACAATCATCACTCACAACAGTGACAAAACAATTACATTGACAATCATGTTACGTTATTTTCAAAATGTTTCCTTTTCTTTTTCATTGCTTCTTTAACACACTACTTCTCCGCTGCGAAGCGCGGGTATTTTGCTAGTATACATATACACACACACACACACACACACACACACACACACACACACACACACAGGTGCCGGTCATAAAATTAGAATGTCATGACAAAGTTGATTTATTTCAGTAATTCTATTCAAAAAGTAAAACTTGTATATTACATTCATTCATTACACACAGACTGATGTATTTCAAATGTTTATTTCTTTTAATTTTGATGATAATAACTGACAACTAATGAAAGTCCCAAATTCAGTATCTCGGAAAATTAGAATATCAATTAAGACCAATGCAAAAAAAGGATTTTTAGAAATGTTGGCCAACTGAAAGGTATGAACATGAAAATTATGAGCATGTACAGCACTCAATATTTAGTTAGGGCTCCTTTGGCCTGGATTACTGCAGCAATGTGGCATGGCATGGAGTCGATCAGTCTGTGGCACTGCTCAAGTGTTATGAGAGCCCATGTTGCTCTGATAGTGGCCTTCAGCTCTTCTGAATTGTTGGGTCTGGTGTACTGCATCTTCCTCTTTACAATATCCCATAGATTTTCTATGGGGTTAAGGTCAGGCGAGTTTGCTGGCCAATCAAGAACAGGGATACCATGGTCCTTAAACCAGGTACTGGTAGTTTTGACACTTTGTGCAGGTGCCAGGTCCTGTTGGAAAATGACATCTGCATCTCCATAAAGTTCGTCAGCAGCAGAAAGCATGAAGTGCTCTAAAACTTCCTGGTAGATGGCTGTGTTGACCTTGGACCTCAGAAAACACAATGGACCAACACCAGCAAATGACATGGCACCCTAAACCATCACTGACTGTGGAAACTTTACACTGGACCTCAAGCAACGTGGATTATGTGCCTCTCCTCTCTTCCTCCAGACTCTGGGACCTTGATTTCCAAAGGAAATGCAAAATTTACTTTTATCAGAGAACATAACTTTGTTACATAACTCAGCAGCAGTCCAGTCGAGACGCTTCTGACGCTGTCTCTTGTTCAAAAGTGGCTTGACACAAGGAATGTGACAGCTGAAACCCATCTCTTGCATACGTCTGTGCGTGGTGGTTCTTGAAGCACTGACTCCAGCTGCAGTCCACTCTTTGTGAATCTCCCCCACAGTTTTGAATGGGTTTTGTTTTAACAATCCTCTCCAGGGTGCGGTTATCCCTATTGCTTGTACACTTTTTTCTACCACATCTTGTCCTTCCCTTCGCCTCTCTATTAATGTGCTTGGACACAGAGCTCTGTGAACAGCCAGCCTCTTTAGCAATGACCTTTTGTGTCTTGCCCTCCATGTGCAAGGTGTCAATGGTTGTCTTTTGGACAACTGTCAAGTCAGCAGTCTTGCCCATGATTGTGTAGCCTACAGAACTAGACTGAGAGACCATTTAAAGGCTTTTGCAGGTGTTTTGAGTTAATTAGCTGATTAGAGTGTGGCACCAGGTGTCTTCAATATTGAACCTTTTCACAATATTTTAATTTTCCCAGATACTGAATTTGGGACTTTCATTAGTTGTCAGTTATAATCAGCAAAATTAAAAGAAATAAACATTTGAAATACATCAGTCTGTGTGTAATGAATGAATCTAATATACAAGTTTCACTTTTTGAATGGAATTACTGAAATAAATCAACTTTGTCATGACATTCTAATTTTATGACTGGCACCTATATATATATATATATATATATATATATATATATATATACACACACACATACTGAGTATACTTTATACATAAAATATATGTTGTTGTACCTTGCATAACTGAATAACCTTTATGGCACAATAACAATTCAATGCATTTATAAATAAGTAGAGCCGAATAATGCAGTCAAGGAGGTAGCTCTTGGAAGGACTTCTTATGCTTAATGATCGAGTGACTCACACGGAACGATGCTTCGGTGTGTCTGTCTTTTGCTTTTGAATTCAGCCAAGTGAAAAATGACGGCTGTCCGATTAACTGCAATTTTAGTTCCCTCTCCTTTCTCTTTCTCAGATCGCTTTTTGGAAGGAAGTCAGTTTCGTAGTTTTTATGAACAGTTTGAAAGTGCTTTTCCACATTTTCCTTCTTTGGAATAGCAATGATAGATTGACAGATCAGACAAACGCACTTCGATTGAGACATTGTGAGAAAAAAAAATCCTCTTCCAATTCCACATCCAGCCCATACCATCCCCAAACAAATTTTTTTTAAATCCCTTCTTTAGTCGATATAAATTGGAAGACTAACTAGATCACAGCCGGTGTTTTGCAGTAGCTCGCGCGTTTGATCGTGCATAAGGGATGACCAGTGTGTTAGAAGAAAAGAGATCTCAGGTTGGCCGCCCTGTATGTCAATCAAGTTGCAAATGCCATAGGGAGGATATATGATATACTAACGTTTAAAAAAATTTTTTTTGAATGCAGCGCGATCTACCTGCACTACCTTTGCGATCTACCGGTCGATTGTGATGGACGTCTTGGGCACCCCTGTACTATAGCTTTACACTTTCCAGTTCCTACTGAATAAATATTCCTACAATTATTTTACTTCATCTCACTGTAAATCCATTTATCCTAGCAAGAGTCATAGTAGCAGCATTCAGGCTAGACGGACTAGGCTGTCTTATTCTTAATTACTTTTTCCAGCTCCTCCTGGGAAATTTCCATAATTATTAAGGCCAGCTGAAAGGAAGCAAATATACAGTACTTCTGACCTGGCCATGCCTAGTATTTATTTAGGGTGCCATGATGGTAACTGGTGCTGCGTCATAGCTACAGTGTCCTAGGCATCAATACCAGTCTGTTTGCTGTCAAGGTGGAGTTTGCCCATTGTCTACTCCTCTCCATGGGTTTTCTCTTTGTACTCCATTTTTCGTACCACATCCCAACTATGTGTATGTTAGGTTAATCTGTGTTTCTAAATTGTCCCAGGGGCATTGTATATGTGTACATGCCCTGTGATGGACTGGCATACCTTCCACCTTCTGCTCAGTCCTGCCATGTTAGGCACTGGCCTTTATGACCCTAAAATGGATAAGTAGGCTACTATGTGAATAGGAAATTCAGAAAAAAATTGACAAACAGAAGAACAACAAAATGGAGATTGAATGGAGAATCAAATCTCAATCTGGCCAGAGTAGCAAAAGATTTTTTGATTATCCATATTGGTATGACAAGCCAAATTAACATTTACAAATATCTCTATACAAAATGCAGTTCACCTTTTAAGACATCCAAAACTTTTTTCCTGATATATCAAAGTATGTTCCATTTTAAGATACCTGGAATATGTTTCAAGATATCACAAAACAACTTCCTGTGCATTCCAAGATATCTTAAATGTACCTTACATGCATTGAAGGGTATCTGATAATCATTTCAAGAAACCGCAAAGTGACTTCCTGTGAAATTTCCTATTTCAATAGGACTTCCTGTCCAGTGTAAGATTTATTGTAACGCATTTCAAATATCTCAAAATGAGCAGGAAGCTGTTTCATATATCTGAAAATATATTTGAGATGTCCTCAATTGTATTGTAGATGTCTGAAAATGAAATTTAGATAGCTTGAAAAACATTTATGTCTTTTTAAGATATTTAAGGTGTCTCAAAATCTGAGATCTTGAAATACAGTACATTTTAAAATATCTGTAATGGAGACACATTTTAAGATACCAATAAATGAATTTAAGATATCTAAAAGTGCACTTTAGAATTTTAAATATCAATACGAAGATGTCTGAAATACATTTTAAGATATTTTGATTATATTTTCAGATATCTTAAAAGAATATCCAGACAAATTCTGAAATCCATTTTAAAATATCTCAAATGCATTTCCAGATATCTCAAAATAGCTTCCTGCCCATTTTCTGATATCTACACTACGGTACACTTCAAGGTATTTCAAAATACTTTCCAGCTCATTTTGAGATATCTTAAATTCATTTCAAGAATTCTTAAAATAGACAGGAGGTCCTGTTGAAAGTATAAGCAATTTCATAGTAAGCCATTTTGAGATATCTTGAATTGCATTTCAGATATTTCAAAATGCCTACAGACTTATTTTCAGATATCTCGAAATGTATTTGATAGGTAGTGTAAAATAGATTTACACACATTAATGGCATCATTAGTTAACCAGCACAGAACAAATCAAGCAATCAATCAATCAATCAATTAATCAGTCATTTACGTGGTTTCTAAAAATGACACCTGCCATACAAGTCACCAAATGAACTCATCCAGGCAGCAGCACAGCAGAGTAACTGCCAGGAACATCACAGCGAGGGGTTTGCTATCTGTGACATTTGATACATGAGGCTAACATGGTGAATGAGGATTCCTTTTGTCAATTTGCAGAGCCAAAGAGGAAAATTTCCCAATTTTAAAAGAATATTTGTCATTACATTTCACTGACTTAGCCTTATTATATGTGATGAGCCTGGCATTCAGGTGCACAAATAGAGAATAAAACTTAATTTTCCTTTCCGCATTTTAATAAATCAGTCTCCAAACCAAAGCAGTATAGAGCAGACACAATGGAACAAGTTAGGCCTTCCATTGTGGTAATGTGTGAAAAGCGGCAGACACCTTTTTTCTTTACATGTGTTTGTGAACTCTTCAGCCTGTTGTTATTGCACACTCTGATACCTTCTACTCTTAGTAATCCGATCCTCCCTTGTTATTGCCCTCTCATCCTCTTTGTGTTTTTTCATGTGGTCGAATACCATCCGAGGAAACACAGGATGTTGACTCGTATGTTCGTGGCTAATCGATAAAACTTACACATTACTGTGTTCCACTGCCACTAAGAGAGCTCTGTCTGTCGTATAATTGATTTCAGCAAATTTTAGCAATGAAAATATCTGATGAGTGAGTGGATGAGTTTTTTTTTTTTTAATTTAAAAAAAGAACAGCCACCATTCCTGATAATCACTCCGGACACATCTGTACCCACTGCCTTTGACAAAATAGAAATGTTCCATTAATGAATGTCTTCTACCTGCTTTGTCCAGTTCAGGATCACAGGGAAATAGAACAGAATGATTATTGTGTTATTATTATAATATACAATATGCTTTGCAGTTCACTTGGGTTGGACCCTGACTGGGCTGAGGCAAACAGTAGATGTAATCTTTCAACTAGTCCGAACTTTCAGAGATAAATGACTTGCTGCTGTCCTGGTATTTTTGGAAGATGGATGGCTTCCTTACACTAAAGCTTTATTTTATTTGGAATACCATTTACAGATAACTAGAGTGCTAAACTCAAAATCTGTCTGAGACTGAAGGTAAAAAGCTTTGTCAGCTTTGTAAGGTCTTTTGAGTCTTTTTTTTTTTTTCTTCTTCTTCTTTTTTTTTTGGACTCTAAATGTTTAAATTGGCTGCTCTGACCAGCACATCTTAAGTTGGGCTTTGTTCCTTGGCAGGGTCCCCATGGAATTTGTATGCGGATTCTTTCTCTTTGTGACATGACACCAGTTGGAGAAACTGCTTTCTTTGTGCCCAGCAGCTGATCACATTTGTTTCATTATGTAAGGTGTGTGATTTTAGCATACTGTATTGTTCTATATAGCAACTTTCCACAGTGAAGACATTTACTAGTACGGTTTATCAATCTCTTCATCTGTACATCAGTTTTCTGGAACCATCTTATTACTTTTCTTATTCCACTGCACAATTACATAGCCTATCATAATAGTAATGCACAGGAGATGACAATCAGTCCTGTCTGGACTGCAAGTCCTTCTCAGGGATGCTTATTCACTTTGATTTAGATCTGATTTGAGTTGTTGATCAACTAGGATGCACAATTTCAGGGAAGTGTCTGAGAAAACCAAGCATACACAAGGCGATTGTGGGACACCAACCCGTCACCCCAGGTGCTTTGAGCTGTTAGATGGTAGCACTAATCGTTGCCACCTTTCTGTTCACAGTTGTTTTCATATTTCTAAAACTGAAGCAATGGCAGGTGAAGGGGCTCACTCAAGTCCCCATAGTGAGTCTATGTTGGAGAATCAATAGGCAGCCTTGTTGCACCTAGTTTGACATGTTGTATACTGGGCCACATTGTCAGTTGATTGGTCGAGCAGATGATCAGCTTGAAAGTAGAAGAGGCTGTAGGACACAACTCCAACATCACACGTACTTTGGGCACCAGTGAGAATTGTAGTTAAACCAAAATATATGTGAGTTATAGGAATTTTTCGTACAATGTATTGGGGGAATGGGGGTTTTAGGTTAAGAGATGGAAATGTAAAATGATTATCATTTTTAATAAGATTGTTGTATGGTAAAATGTTAATGTTATCGATTGTATTTTGTAATGTGTAAATAATATATATTTACAAAAAAAACAATTCAGGGACAACCCATTTGAAATGGAAATAGTATTTCTCAGCTTGATCAATGTTGGGCTAAATAATACTAATGCATTTTATTCATCCAAATAAATGCATCTTATAATTTCCATCCATTTTCTGTACCTGTTAAGTCACAGAGGGTCAGATCTTACCCTGACAACATGAGGTGCAAGCTGGAGCCATTTGAAGATGGGACTCCATCCACACACAGTCTCTTGTATTGTAATCTTCAATTAATGTAATGTGCACATCCGACACAGACAGGAGGAGAATGTGTAATCTCCACATGTGTACTGGCCAGGCCAATATTTGAACCGAGTCTCCTGATATCGTGGGGCAGCAGCGCAGATCACTACACCACCAAGCCACCCCTAACACCACAACATACAGAATAAATATAATGGTAGAAGTGCATATTCTATCTTCTATTAATTTTTCATACCTGCTTTTTCTATCCATGGTAGATATCACTTAAGAATTTATAATATGAAATTTAAAATATTTGTTTAACAAAAAAATATACCTATCCCTTGACACATTTAATGGGGACTGTGAGGCTCTGTTTAAATCGACACAGTCTTACAACAGGTAAACACATTTTAGCAGTTAGTGAGCAAATCATTTTTTTCCTGAGTCAACAATTTTCATTACATGGTTACAGGGAGTCAAAGCATTTTCGGCAGCTTTGAGAAGGGCACACTTACACTGCACCAACCCAACCTGCCAAACTTTAAGGATATGGGAGGGAAACCAGACTACTTACAGAAAGCCCACTGTGACATGTGGAAAATCTATAAACTCCTAGGACACCAGACCAGGAATTTGAACCCAACTCTTTGGAGTGGTGAGGCATTGGTATTACTCACTGTGCTGCTGTAATTTCCAAAACAGTAAAATAAAAAATAAATAAATTAAAAATACTAAAGGCTTTGTAGAACAGTGAGCTTCAAAATGTTAAGCTAAGCACTTGGGATGTGACCTCTCAAGAGGTATAAGTATTCTCCAAATCTCAGTTAATTTTTAATATCCCTTATAGTTAACCATCCCAGGACCTAAGCCAACAAGCCACATTACCAGTCAGAAATAGTCTGGTACTTTAACCACTGAGCCACACTGGCAAGTGAAAACTTGTGGCATAAAGTTCAGGCCCTTAGCCATAAAGCCCCACTGTGTTACCTTGTGGTGAACAGCCTTGTCCACTGAGTCATATTGTTACCAAAACTCTTTGGGGTATATTTTACAGTGCCTTAGCCATTGAATCACATTATCAAATGGAAAACCTGTGCTTTATACTCGGGTATTAAGTCAATAAGCCATATTGCCAAGTGCAAACCTTGTCATTTGTAGAAACCATATGGCATGCAGTCCAGTATCCCAGCCAATTGTCACCCAGAAAACTTGGGGCAGTTTTAAGACATGAGCCACTAAGCTGCAGTGTCAAGTGAAAATATTTTGGTGAACAGCCCCAGATCCTTTGTCAATAAAACACATTGTCACCAGAAAGGCTTGTGACATTAAATCCAGTGCCTTAGCCAGTAATCCACATTAACAAACAGAAACCTTGTACTTTATAATCCAGTTTCTAAGATAATAAAACCACATCTCCAGTTGGCAACTCTCCATTGCCCTTAGCCAACAAGCCACATTGCTGATTTAAAACTTTGCGGTATATACAGTTCAGTGCCATAGCCAATAAACCACACTGCCAATTGGAAATAATCAGATTAGATTAGATAAACTTTATTAATCCCATGGAGAAATTTCAAATGCAGTGCATTAGCCAATACATTATATTGCCAAGTGTTTATTTTATGGCATACAATCCAGAGAATATGAGGCATGTATCCAGATAGGCAATTGGACACAGTGCAGTGCCTTAACCAATACCCCACACTGCCATATGGAAGCTTTGTGGATAACAGACCAAGTGCCATAACCAATTAGCCATATTGGGAACTAAAGAGCTTGTGGTTTACAGTCCATTACCTAAGCCATGGTGCCAATCAGAAACAGTCCCTTGCCTTAGCCGGTAAACCAAGTTGCCAAGTGCCGATTTTGTGGTTTACAATTCAGTGAACAAGTCATTAATCCGTACTGCTGATTGGAAAGAGTGTAAGTGCCTTAACCAATAAGCCACACTGTCAGGTTCCTTAGCAACCAAGTGTCACTGCCAACTGGAACCACAGGTTCCAGTCCAGTCTTTAAACCATTAATCTATACAGGCCAGCCAGGCACAGGCTAATGCCTTTACCACCAAGCCGCATTGCCAACTGGAGACCCTGTGATTTACAGCCCAGATCTTTGCCAACTATGCTGCCTACTTATATAAATAACACTACAGCTATGATGGTTTGGCGTTTTATCTTCAGTGTGCTGTGCCAGCCTGCGACTGTGAGTCAGATAAAAAAAATGACCAGAAAAGGGGCTGGTGGAATAAAATCCTAATTCCAAATAGTGTGAGTCAATAGGCAGCAGCATACGCGTGTCGCCGCGTGAGGGTGGCCGCCCGCCCCCCTTGTGTGGGGGGCTGCACTTAACTTACGCGGCATTCCGAAATGTTAGTCGTGCCAGGTGATTGGAATTGGATAGCCGTCCCAGTGCAAATCCAATGACAAAGTGAGAAATGACTTACGAGAGGAGACTTTCACTCGGTTTCTTTGAAGCCTTTTATTCCCATTGATCTCGGGAGTGCGTGTTTTTTTTTTAATTTAATTAATGAATTTATTTTTTAGAACCGCTCTTCCAGCACCGGTGTGCGCTCTCCTTTTAGCCGGACTAAGAAAGTGTCGGTTGTAATCGCGACTTCTTTTCTGAGTCAGGATTTCTTACTAGGAAGGAAGCAGGAAAGTCTGTTGCTGGCCTTGCCCTGGTGGGCCGGACCCCTCATCTGACAGTCAAGAGGGGGGTTGAAGGAGGGGCTGCCAGACGGACAGGCACGGGCAGCTTCACTCTGTTGGAAGGAGCCCTCATTCAAACTCCTTGCGCTTGTGTACGTGGGGACGCTGGAGGTTTCACTTACAAAGAAAGTGAAGGAAGAAGATCTAAAAAAAACGCGGCGACGCCGGCTGTAAAGAAGGGGGACCTTCTTCGCAGATTCGAGATGCTACTCCGTCGGGACGCAATGGAGGCGGTCAGCGGTGAGTGTGAGGGGAGTGCAGCGGGGCGGCGAACGAGAGGCGAAAGGAAAAGTTGTACATGTGTGAAATTTGAGGGGTGTAGAGGGGGATGGGGCCGCCTTCCCTTTTCACTAGGTACAGCAAACCGCCTCAAGAGTCATAAAGTAAAAAAAAGTGACTGTCGTGTTTCCAAAGATTTTGCTCATTTGCTTGTCTTGTATTCAAGTACGAAACTGCCTGCTTGAACAGTAAAGTTTTAGTGCGGTGTGCTGACTAAAAACATGCCGAAGTCTTAATCTTCTAGGCAGACTTAGGCTTCCTAAATGACGCTCCGACCCATGTTGACCATGGAGTGACCCGAGGTGTTTTCAGAAGATGGCTCCATGTGATGCTATGACTGACTCCCTGCCTTGGTAGGTGATAGTGGAAGGTGGCCATAGAAGTGCGACTCTTATACTGCACATGCTGGTGTCTTTGTGACTGTAAATGGTTTATAATCCCGCGCACAAGACCTGCATGTGGGTTGTTTCCATATTGTAGGTGCTGACTAGATTGTCACTCTGCCAGATGGGATTGATCGTGCCACCTGCAGTAACCTGAAGTCCTTGAGCCAGTCAGTGGTAACTCCCCAGCGCCAACACCAGGCTTTCCTGGTTTATGTTTATGGTCATTATTTGATTGATCAAAAATTAAAGTACATGTTTACATTTTTATTCCTTATTTTGACAGGGCCCGTACCCAAGGAAACCTCAGATTGGGAGACATTTCCTTTTTTTGTCCAGTCGTATAGCAAATGTAAGACAGAATGTGAATCTGCAGTTCTGTCAAGTACCTAAGGGTTATAGTGGACTCATCACTAGCTTCATCCAGGCAGTGGGCAGAGGCCATTAGGAAGGAAAGTTTTATTCCCTAATGTTTGGAGTGCAAGGAGGGGCAGATCCCAAGTCCAGGGTCCCCCAACCCCTTCCTCCAGCTAGAACGGCAAATAAAAGTGTGTTATTTGTCCAAATTCAGATGCTTATTTGTATTTACTAGACATCAAACACAATCTAGTAACTTCATAATAATAGCTGACTAGATAGCATCTAATTTACACAATAAATTGTGTTGGGATTGCCATGGTTTATATGAAAACTTGGCAAATGGTGGGGAAGACGCAATAACCTTGCACATGCTTTGCATTCGATAATAAAACCAAATAGAGCAGAATCCTGTGATTTAACCACGAGTACACAAATCATCAAAAGCGTGTCATTCACTATTTCAGTCACACTAAAGCCGACTGAACAGTGTGGTGCCCTGATTTTGCTGATGCTCACAAGCTACACTTGAAACATTCAGAGGCACACCATCATACCTGAGTGATTCTGTAGCACTACAGACATAACATTTGGCATGGAAGTGTAATAATATTTATATAAGGAATATCTGTAAACCCCACTTTATTCTTCCCTTTATTTCTTTTGGAAAGCAGTGTTCAATACTATAAGTTGGAAATTAGTCTGGGGAACTACTTATTGGTATTGAATTACAAATTTGCCTAAAAAGATGTCATTTAAAATTATTTCTAAGCGTGTACTTTCTGACTTTAGACATGAGCCGGATGATTAGTGTTCTTTTTGTTTGGTTGAAAGGGAATCTCTTTGTTTAGCTGTATGTTTTCACAATTATGTTGGATTGATTTGCAAAGTTTTGTTTTTAAGAAATAAACTGTATTTGAAGTTTAAGGATTTTGTCATTTTATTGTGTAGGGGAAAACATGGAAAAAAGTTCATACTCAAATCAAAATGGTCCAAGAATACTCCGTTTTTTCAGGACATTTTGAGGTAGATTTCAAATGTTATTTAAAGTCTAGGAAAGGTCTGAAAAATGCAGAATGGTTCAACAGTGAACAAATGAAGGCCATAGTCAGGACCCCTCTTGCCTCTTACTGTAACTGGTTGGTGATTTGTCCCAGATTTGGGAGCTTCCTGTGAGGAAGTTTCCCTGATTGTGTGACCTTTGGAAAACACCATAAAAATGAACATTTAATGTGTATGGGTGTTTTTTTTTACATTAATAAGAATTTTAAGGGCACACTTTTAGTTGTGCTCATTTTATATTTATTTTCTGCTACTGTTTGGTTTGTGTTGTCGCTCACTGTCTAGAGGACTTGTGTCCTTAACATTTGATACACAATCAGGTGGGCCATTTTTTGATGTGAGTTTAGGAGTGAAGAAACACACCGTTTGGTTTTTACGTTAGGCTACACCTTTCTTAAGCATATATCATCCTAAGGAGGTTTACAAGTGCTGAACTGTAGCTCATTTGTTATCAAATTTATTGGTGCACGGGCTTGTGGTAACACCGTCAATCACATGCTGCATGTGATGTTTCACCTTCCCACTTCAGTTTGTTGAATTTGGTTTCCAGTCAGACTATTTGGAGAAATGCTGGGTTACTGTTGAATTGTTATTTGATCTGCGTAAAATAAAAGCAATAAAAAATAAACGTAATTTGTAAGAAAATAAAGAGCAAAACAAATATCAGTTTGCTCCAAATGTGGTTCGACCAAAAAGTTGCATTTTTGTTTGACTAGGGTGTGTTTTACTTTATTTTTTAATTAAAATTTTTTTTTTCTTTCTCCAGTTGACTAGGGTGAAAGGTCAGCATTGTGTCACAGCTCGGACAATTCGGTTAGCTTTGTTTTGTCTTAATTGTCCAACTTGTTGCTCCGAGTTCATAATGCATTCACATGGAATTCCTGACTAAGAAACTCATATTTATTGTCTGTGAATTCAGCAACAGTTGGGACTTTATTTGGCCACCTTATAGTTTAAATTCTGGTTATTTCATGTAAAGTTTACTTTTGGTCATAGTGGTGCATCCAGTAAGTGTGTGCCATTACTCTTACACAAACTGAACAAGAAGTGGCTGCCTGTGATTCTAAAAAGTAGCAATGGACACTGTTTGTGCCTTTGTTCAAATGCGGTGCTCTGGGTTCTTTCGCTGTGAAACAAAATTGCTGAATGGGCTGGTTCTGGAGTCAGAAACTGAAGCTTAGTTTGAATGGTTGGTTGTGTTGTGCCCTGTCTATGAAGCTTTGTGCCTCCATACTGAAAGATAGTGAAATTTTAATACTCCCTGGAGAATATGCATGAATGTGTGGCACACGTGCCCAGCTTAATTCTTCAAATAAAAAGGTGGCCATGGTGCCTAGCAGATCACAAAAAATGGTCGAGGGCACAAACTTCTAGCTGCATATGATAAAATTAGAGTGGCAGTGGAAAAAAAAAAGATGCTGATGGGCAGAAAGGCTTTGATAAATGGTAGAGGTACCCAGCTGAACATGAGAGAGTGCCGAGGTTGACAGTCCATTCAGTCTTTCCGCATTGCTTGTCCTGTAGCGTTTCAGAAAAAGAGATGCATGGCTTCACTTGAAAGGCCCTGTGGTGGCTGAGCAGCAAAGTCTTCTATTCATTGATGGCTGTGGGATAAAAGTACCCAGCTGGTCCCTTGATGCTTTGCTGTAGCACTGCCTGATTTGTCCAGAATTTGTGCCTACATGACTTTCAGCTGGCCTGGGGTCGACAGGCTGAATCAAACTTAGGCCATGACAGAAGATCTCGGGTTCATATAAGAGCTAGAACACTAAAGCCGAGAGGGGTCTGGGATCTGCTGTGTTTTAAGTGCTCTGGCCAGGTGCAGGGGTCTAGCAGAACATGTTAGTATTGCCAGTTCAGTTGTCAAAGTTTAGCAATGTGTGTTAGGGTGTATGGGGTCCCATACTTGAGTCACTTGTACTGGTATTTGAAGGCATTGTGAGATAGATTCACTTCCACAAGAGTGTCTCTTATATAGGAAAATTGCCATATCCACCCCTTTTCTGTGGTATTTTGGGATCAAATTTGAGTTGTTTTTGCAGAGGTTAGCACTGCCCAGGCTTGCTAGCTTTGTGCCCACTCTACAAGAATTGCTTTTACTGCCATTTGAAAGCAATGTGTGTCCACACTGGAGTCACTTGTACATGGAATTCACATTTAGAGGTGGGTATTAGTGCCTAGTCTTGCTGGTATTGCAGAAGCAGACTAGAGAAACATACTGTGGATGCCTTTATGGGTGTAGATTGAAATCACTTTAAACTGGGAAAACATGATGCATGCCCAGAATGATGCCATTCAAAATGGTGACAAAAACCACCATTATAATGAATAGTATTGACCAGACTGAGTGGAATTATGGGTTTGCCATGAGCTCCAGTCTGAGTGGCATTGTGGGCCCAGACTGGAGTTACTATTAAGAGGGTAGCACGTTGTAGTCTCCCTTTCGTTGTAAGCCCATACTAGAGCCACATTTACTTTGAACATACAGTGTCTATCTAAATTAGTACACTATGAGAATCAGTGCTATTGGTGGTAAAATTACCTAGTTTCAGTGGCATTGTGGGTCTAGACTGGATTTGCATTTACAGCAGCCTTGCAGTATGCCAGACTGGTATCACATTTACTTGCAACCACAAATACAGTGTCCAATCATTTTTAATAACACTGTTATCACACCCCCCCCCAGTTTGAGTTCATTTTTCTTTGCATTAAGTGAGATTGTTTGTTATTGATGCTGGTTACAGTTTGTTGTTTGGTTTTTAGTTGCACATTCAAATCACTGGAAACAACCTGGTGAGCTGCTAAGGTCTTTCATACAAATAAAAGAGGCTTGACCTTGAGAACTCAGATTTTCTCCAATGCTAGGAGAAGCTGAAGAAATCCCTTCCCCAGTGCCCAGTAAGTACTATGGAGGAATTACTCTCGCCTTTAGGATTGTTAAGAAATGCAAAGTGGAGATCCTTCTCCCCAGATGAGGCCTCTGAGGGATTTTTAAGAACACTGATCTCCCAGACACTTGAGCCTACTGTATAGAAATCAAAACGGAGCCATGATCAAAATGAAGCTCTCCCATGACCCCCACTCCTGCCAGCCCATGTCTTCTCTGCTTAATCCATTCTTCTTCAGCAGTTCCACTTTCATTGTTAAAGGAAAGGTCTTAAGCTTGAGTAGTGTGAAAGTCAGAGGTGACCAGTCTGGGGGGAGAGTGAGCAAAGTGACCCAGTTCAGCGCCTTCGAGGTTGTGTGATGGTGCAGGCCTTCATTAAGTTGGCATTGTTACCAGGAGTCGAGCCTCTCCTCTTCCAAAGCAAGGGAAATTCATGTTTCAGCTTGTTCATGCTCTCTTAAAGCGTATACTGTATGGCAGGCAGCTGATTTCTACGCTTGTGAGAGGCTGAAAGAGGCTGTTTTCATATCTTACAAAGTATGTCTGTCCGTTGAGGTTAGTGGGAACTTAATGACCTGAAGTGACTTGAACAAGCGGGTGTCCAGCTTCTGTCATCTGTCTGTTGTGAAGTGCTGCCATTTGGTTCACCACTAATGCTATTATGAATTAAATTCAACTTCTTAATTACTAAACAATACTATTAGTTTATGTAAAATTTATGGCATGATTGGGAAGTGGAGTTAGAAGGTGCTAAAAATAACACACTGCTTTACTTCCAATTGTATTCCAGCAGCTGTAAGAAATCGTGCAGCTCTGAAGAGCCTACACAGGACTCGTATCCAGGCAAGGGGTAAAAATATACATTTTAATGGGCTCAATAAATAGTGTTTAGGGACTTATCAATATTATAAAATGGTGTGTGACTTGTCAAAATTTTACACTTGGTGAAATACTTGCCTGTATGTTCTAAATGATTTTTACCATTTAAAGGCATCCCTAAGTGAGGGTTTACTGTACATAGCGAGCTGTCCATTTTGTTTCTCCAGCCCCACTCGTGATGTTGCATCATGAGGACTTACTATATACTCCAATATAAGCATGCTTGACAACATTTTATTTTATTTAATAGAAAACACAAATCAGCTTAAACAATGTCCTCCTTATGCTCCCATTTGTAGATATCATGTGCGCATAACACAGATCAGTCACAACATTAAAACCACTAGCCTGTTATTGTTTAAGTCCCCCTAATGCCGGCAAAACAGCTAAGATCCACCAAGATGTGGACTCCGCAAGAAGGCACTAAGACGTTAGGCACAGATCTTTTAAGTCTTTTAAGTTGTGAAGTAGAGCCTCCCTGGATCGGACTTATTTTTCTAGCACATCCCATAGATGCTCAATAGGATTGAGACCTGGGGGATTTGGAGGCCAAACAACACCTTGAACTCTTTGTCATGTTCCTCAAACCATTCCTGGGCAATTTTTACAGTGTGGCAGGGAGCATTATCCTGCTGAAAGAGGTCTCTGCCATCAGGGAATATCATTGCCATGAAGGGATGTACAGTACGTGGTCTGCAACAATCTATAGGTAGGTGGTACGTGTCAAAGTAACATCAACATGAATGCCAGGTCCCAAGGTTTCTCAGGAGAACATTGCCCAGTGCATCACAATGTTTCTGCTGGCTTGTCCCCTTAAGAGTTACTCTTGAGTGTGTTTGAAGTATGTAACAAGACGACTTATAATTTTCAGCATGATTGTAGCGGGATCATAAAGCAGTGTTTCTGAAGCGTACATGTGTACTCAATTGCAAGTTTGGAAAGTAGAACCTTAAAATAACTTGCTTGCAGCTACTGTTTTTTTAATCAACTCTACACAGGTCAACATGTAAAAATCTTTATAAATGGGACATGCATTGGTATTAAGTGTCTGGAATGGCTCAGCTTGTCTGTAGGGTTTAAGGAAGCATGATGGCAGGTGACAGGAAGGTGGTCAGCTGGTTATTACTGGATCATTATTTGATGAAAGCACAATTCTTCAGATCCACAAAATCTTTACAAAGAAACAACCCAATGCTTAATAAATAAATAATCTTTAATTATTTATTAACGTCATTCATTTTTTGGAACCAGCTTCTAGCAGTGTGCACCTAGTTTCAGACTAGACTATAAAGCAGTATCGTATCCCCAACCTAACTCTGTGTGTGTACTTGGGTAAACTTGGGTTTGGAGAAATTCCATTTTTTTATCAGTTATACATAGAATTCCCCACCTTATGAACCTTAACCATTCCTTTAAACCCCTTTGTCGTAAAATTATTTTATGTAATGCAAACACAAAAATGACTATTTAAATTGAAAACATCTTAAGTGTTTCCAAGCTCTAAATAATGACCTCAATATTTTCTTGGACAACACTGAAACACATAAATATGAACATAATTCAATAATATCAGTTGATGATACATTTCTCTTCCTTTGCTGTTTAAGAAGCTGCGTACCTGCTGTCATTGTGCTGTTTTGTTGGATTAGTGTACAGCACATGAAGTACTAGTCCCTCTCACAGATCCGTTCTTAATGTTGAACAGAAAAAAGAAAGCACAAGAATTCAGTGAAAACAGTGGGTAAGCTTACATAGGAGGAGGAGGAACCAGCAGTCTGATAAACTGTACACACTGTGGATGCTGTGAAGTGTGGAGCCCACATAACATCTTTGTTAAACTCTCCTGCATCAAAGTGCTTGATCATATCAAACTTCACACTCAAGGGAATGGCCTTTCGATCTTTATGGGGCTTTCACAATTCTTTCACAATCTTCTCACATTTTTGGAGCCTTGATGCTCAAGAACAATGCAAGATGGATTCACTAGTACAGTTGTGAGTCACACACACAACATGTTAACTGATCTTAGCTCTGAGTACAACCGGTGCTAGCAGTGCATGTTGGATAGGTGGCCCTGACTCGGTTCTTGTCACCACTGAAGTTTTGTATTTTCCCGAAAGTTCTAGATTTCTGTTAAGCAGTCAAGATTATTTCAGGATAAACTTGTATTCTTAATATAAAACCATTTACAGAAACGTGTCCATGATTTGTCTGGAATATACACATTGATATTTCACTTATGGGTTGTTGACAACATTTTGATGCATCTTCAAGATCACTTGTAACTTCTTTTCTATTGAGTGTCTTTGTTTCTAAAACAAATGTGTGTTGATACAATGGCATGGTGGGCAATACCTGTTTGCTGGGGTCTCAGGTTCAGTTTCAGCGTGGTATACTTGGATTGTGAAAGTTGTTTTGTTTTTTCTGAAATACATAGGAGTTTCCTCCAAGGCTTCAGCATGCCAGCCAATGGCTAGTCACAGACACAAAATTTTAAAAGTATGTGTTTGGTTGTGTGTGACTGTCCTTCTTTTCTGGGCCTTGTGGCCCAAGCATGCTTTTAAGTGAAGGTCAGGAAAGGAATAAAAATATGAAGCAAATTGAGAGTGGTGATTAGAAAATTAATGCTTTAGACTGGTCATTCTTTTTGACAGAGGGTATTTTTAAAAATTTTTAATAAGTTACTTGTCAAGCAGTATTGCAAATTAAATCTGTTCATGGCAAGTATGTGTGAATTATTGATAAATCAATAATCACTCAGTTACATCCATTTGAAATTCTAAATACAAAATTGAAAATATGATTTTTACACTCTATAAGCCGCTGTCTTATCCAGCAGCATTCCAGAGCACTATTGACTTTAAAGCCACACCAAGTTACAGTAGTATCAAGTATCACAATCAACTGTGGCTTGTAAATGAAAATGATGGGTCAGCTTTCATGAAAGCAAATGCATGTTACAGATGACACTCAACTCTATTTCAATGTCAAAAGTCCAACTTCATCAGAGTTTTCTCAGCTCACAACTTGCCTCAGTGAAATTAGAACCTGGATGGAGCAAAACTCTTAAAAATTAAATTACAACAAAACTGAACTCCTGCAAATTGGCACTAAAGCGCTACTTAAGAAAATGAGCTCCTTCTCAGTTACTCTTGACGGTGATCTCATCAGACCTTCTGATGCAAGGAATCTTGGTGTCGTTATTGATTTCTCCCTTTCTTATTCCACCGACAGAAACCACATTAAGAAACCTTCTTACTTTCACCTCCGTAACATATCACGTGTTCGCTCATTCCTCTCCTTTTCTAATGCTGAGAAACTTGTTCATGCTTTTATCACATCCCGCATTGATTATTGTAACTTACTGCTGGCACGTGCCCCTTCTAATCTTATATCACAGCTACAGTTGATTCAAAACTCTGCTGCAAGAGTCCTTACACAGACCAGCAACAGCGAGCACATCACACCCATCCTGCTTTGCCTCCAGTGGCTCCTATTACAGAATTGAATATAAAATTCTATTAATAACCTATTAAGCTTTAAATGGCCTTGCACCGGACTACATCAGGGACCTTCTCCATCACTATCCTCCTGTTCGCCTACTAAGGTCCTCTGATTCTGGTATTCTTGTTGTGCCCCATTCAAACCTGCACTCTATGGGTGACAGGGCCTTCAGCTCCATAGCACTCAGTCTTTGGAATGACCTACCGAAATTAATTAGATCAGCTGACTCCATTCATTCTTTTAAAAAAAAACTTAAAACTCATCTATTTAGGAAGGCTTTTCTGGCATTCTGCCCTTTCTTTCAGTGTACCTCTCTGTCTAGGTGCTCAGGATAATTTGTGTCTCTGTTATATCACAAATTAGGTTATTTGTTAAGTTTTTCTTTTAGTATTGAATTTAGTGTTTTACTCTGTTTTATTGTCCTTTATTCTATTTAATGCTTTGTTATCTGTTTCATTGTTCTATTCTGGAAAACATTTGTATCCAATATTACATATACCCTGCTGTTTTTTTTCTAAGACTCTGTGAAGCGCCTTGAGCATGGGAAAGGTGCTATATAAATAAAATGTTTTATTATTATTATTATTATTAAGTGTACTAGAACGGGTTTGTATCTATTACAGACACCATCACCCTGTTCTACTAAGAGAATAAAAACATGGTTTAGAGCCCTTAGTCCTCTGAACTTCAAGAGTGTGTGCTGCCATACATTCAACTCAGGTGTTTGCCTTCACTGTGAAAGGCATGAAAATTGAATCCATTTATGTAAACCCAACACCATTCAACCAATCAGTGATGCCAAAATGACGACCACGACAGAATGCCTTAATATGTTCAATGAGGCAATGTCAGTGTAATGCTCCTAAGTGACTGGGGTTTATCCAATATTTGTATTAATTTCAATAGCTATATTTGCTGGGTGCTGGTTTGGAAAGTGCTGTGTGTTTCCCATAGCTAAAATTGTTTTTGTCCTTTTAAGATTACAGTTAGGGCTTATTGATTTCAGCTTGGCTGCTCTTCTGAAGACTTGCCTTCCTCCAGGGCACTTTCAGTCACTTCTTATTTTGGCATCTTTTATTAAGAGGTTGTTTCTTTCTAGGGGTACAATGTGGCAGAGTGGTTAGTAATGTAAATTTGTGCTCCTCATATGTAACAGAAAACTGTTTTAAGATTGCTACAATCTTATGCTTATTCTAAATACATTTAATTCCATAATATAATTTCAGTACATCATAGACCATATTACTCTGGATGTCCAGGAACAGCCTTTTTGTATATTTTTATGTATCGCTGCAACAATGGTCATCCGTTAAGTACACTGCCTACAGTCCAGTGAGAAGATACTGAGCTTTTCATTTTTATATTCAAGATACTCCATAGAGACCCCTTATAGTGTTTCTGTCCTGAATACACCAGGCAGAGTGCGGCACTGTAATCTTTAACTCCGAAGTACAGGGAGTGTTGTACTTAAAGGCTTCGTGCAGAGAGGAATTTCAAATATTCCACATGCACGAGGTAATCTAATCAAAGGGAAATCAGAGAAGTGTGCAGAATGGCTGGAGGGAATTTTGTGCAGAATAAACTCTAGTGAAATGGCTTTTGACCGATCAAACATGTTACATGCAGTTGTCACTTACTCCATTGTTGTTTCTTACAACTACTTCTGCCAAAGTGCTGAAGGGTAGAACATATAGAAGGTTTGCTCTCAGTACCAGTAAAAAGTTCTGCATGATTCAACCACTGGAAAAACACATCATGAGATTCTTGGCATCCCCTGACTTTCTTTCTAAAGGAGTTTTTTGTTTTGACTCATAGAGTGCTGTTGCAGCTCAGGCCGGATATGCACTTAATGTGGAGTCGAACATCAGGTAGTTAAAATGGTACTGAACAAGAAGAGCATGAAGCACTTGTAGTTCTTGCTTTTTCAGCTGATGCTTGTGAAGACTGCAGCTCATGGTGGAATGTGTGAATCCTTTTTAAAAAACGCAGCACTTCACAAACCATTTTGAGACTGCTGATTTTTGGTTTCCACCCCCTCTGTGCTCATCTTTGATATATAACTACACTGACCCTAGTTTTTATCTACCTTTGGGCCTCCATGTTGTGCCAATAATCCTTTACTCTAGTAATCCCTCAAAAGTCTTTTTAAGTATTGTGGGGGGTTTTTTTGTACATCATTTTGGGCAAAGGCAACTGCTATAATATTGATGAAACATTCTGTGATCATTAGAATAAAATTTGAAGTACTTAATGATTGTATTTGTTGAACACCCACTTAGTAGGTGTAATAATGGATACCTGTTGTGCGTGTATGTTTGTTTATTTTATAGTTTTTGGCTGTTTCTCTTATCCAAGTTTTGTTTTAATTAATTTTTGCAGTTTGACTTTGCTACCGTTATAGTTTTATCTGTTTAAACAGCTCTGTTGTCTTGTGTCTCATGACCTCGTCATTGTGTTATTGACGTCATGCTAGATATGTTATAAATTCCTGCTGATGTCTGTTGGCATCGTCACCGGTAGATAAAGAGCATTTTGCATAGTTAGCTTATTTTCGAAGTATGCCCTGTTATTGGGTTCAGTTCTGACACCCATTCAAGAAGCTTATCAGTGAACAGGTAGATGTTAGTTTTGTTAGTATAACTGCAGGAATGTTGGTCTGATAGCAACTCACTCTCATTTACAAAACCCCTGAATTTTTTTGGGGTCTCCTTAAAAGCATTTGGGGTGTGGGATGTGTGTTATAGCTTCCATTCATCTATCCATTTTCAAAATCTTATTATTTCATTAATTGCTAGTGGAGTTATACAGTTTTTCAGGTAGAGCAATGCTGGATTGGACAGTAGCCATTCACAAGGCTTACTCACACACACTCACTCAGTCACTATTCAGAGTAACCTGTCTCTCTCTGGTATGTGATAGGGGTACCAGAGAAAACACAAAGTGAAGGGGAGGACACGCAGTACTCTGGTCACTGAAGCTGTGCTACCATGCGTGCACTTCAAGTATTGTTTTATTTTATACTTAATGTGGTGCATGCATTGCATTTGCTGTTTATTTGTCCCAGATTTCAGTGCTAATCAGTAACAGATCATTTTTATTTGGCATTCTCTGTGAGGTACTGGTGACTGTGTAGGGCTGTTTCCTGCCTTGTGCCCAGTGCTACCATTATAGGCTTCAGTCCCCATTACTGGATTAAGTTGGTTTGAGGATGAGATTCTTTTGATCATAATATTGCTAGTACATACCTTAAAGTGACTTTTTTGTTTTTTGCTCTTTTTGCAGCCTATATAAGTGTTAATTGTGTTATAAAATCCAATGTTCTAGGAAAACTGAAAACTGTTCATTTAATGCAAAGCTAGAAATGTTTATAAATGTCATATGAATGTGGAAAGTAAATGAATTAGGACCTTGTTTTGGCTTTTTTTTTAATCTGTTCCCCCTCACACACAGAAACTTTGTGGACGTCATTGTGCCCTCACATATCTCTCCACATATAAACTAATACTGCTTCTTAGAAAGAGCACTGTGCATGAAAAGGGCCCGCCATATCGGGTCATTGTGAGGGGGTGGCTGGAGCCAAGCCAGTGATCCCAAATGGTGTTGACCTTTTCTTCTACAGTGAAAGAAGTTGCCAGGCTAATCCTTTTGACTGCCTCACTCTCATTGCCTGTGGATCAGGACAGAATTTGTCGCCAAGTACACTGGTGGATATGAAGCGATTCTTTAATTATCTAGTCAATCATCCAGTCCAGCTACACTGTGTAATCCAGTTTATGTGAACACAATCCTAACATTTCAGGTACAGGACAAATAAAAGACTTCTTCCTTTCACGTGATGCCTGCATGTCAGTACTTGAGAGAAGTTGAATCCACCTTTTTTTATCTGTCGGTCTATCCGGCACATAGTCACACTTAGGCCTGATACTGATCATCAGGCAATCAGAAGGTATACTCCCGCCAGTTTAGTCACTAATTGACCTGGATATCACTGGACTACAGGGCTTTATCTTAAATAGATAAGTGAAGAACATACAAATGACAGAGTAGAGAAGACCGACAAAGGAGTCATATTGGGGTTAAATATTGTGTAGTATCAATGCTATCCAGTGTGCCACCAGGGTACCACAACTCCCATTAATGCATTAAAACTAATTTCTCGGGACTGACACTATTAGATGATTTGACCTTTTTTTCTTTTATTTTTTTAATTTCTGTGGCTTCCAGCTACATAATACAAATGGAGTTTATGAAACAGAGTTAAAGTGAAAGGTGTGACTTCTGTTGTACTGGATGGTGATGCTCCTGACTAAACCATTATGTACTGCTTTGGAACTTGCTCATTGTTTGTCAACAATAAATCAGTTGAAATTTTTTTGAGATTTTTGCATCCTATTTCGAAACACCACACAATTCTATTGCCCTGCTACTTAAATGTACTGCAAATCCCAGCAACCCTGGAAGTACTGTATCATTGAGCAGCTTCGCTGTTTGCCATGAGGGCTGCTGGGTGAAAGATCTGGATGCTAGTTTTAAAAGTGAGCCATAACAACCTGGCAAGATCATAATCGGTGGAGTGTGCACAATTGCATTAAAATTACACCCATCAGATTACAGTTTTCTCTGGATTTATGTTCTTGTCCTGTGCTTGCTTGTTCGTGCAGTTTCATCCAGGTTGGAAAACGTCTTTGTCTGGGAGTGCTTCCAACTTCTACAAATCTTCACATACAGTGGTATGGTTCCTTACTCGTTGCAGGAAAAAAAACTCTTGTCTCGTCCTAAGATTTTTTTTTTTTTAATAATAGAGAGATTTCTTTATATAAGTATGCCTTCATATAATTACGCCTTTATAACGTTCTTCTACTGTCTATTATGTCTTTATTTCATCATGTCTTAATAGGCCAACTTCTTTGTATTTCATTTCTTCATGTTTGTAACTCATCATCAGAGTGTAATGGAGCAGAAATTTTTAAGATCCAATGCATTTCCTGATGCCAACCTCATTCACTTCTCTTCATTATGTGCAAGAGGCATGGTGACCTTACAGGAGAGTGGAGAAAAAACATTGGGGCAACCAGCTAGCCTGAGTAAACCCAAGAAAGGGCTATTAAAGTGGCAACAATGACAATGATGTCTTCATAAATGTATTTCTTCCTCTATTTATGCTTTCATCATATCATCACACATTCAGTACTTTATACATGTTATGTTTAAAATTATTTTTCTGAATTGCTCTCAATACTTCTACTATGGTCTGGCCTCCTTGGTGATCCTGAATTGGGTTAAACAGGTTAATAGATGCAAGTATCCATGGATATACAGTATATGCTTTCATATCATTTCATCTTTATAATTTAGTCTTCATACACTGCTCAAAAAATAATAGTAAATCACATATCAGATCTTGCTCAACAAAATATTCAAGTGGGAAATCTTTACTGTGTAATTGGTTGAGAACAAAATGATGTAACAGCAGTCAATGGAAACCAAAATCACCAACCCATTCAGTGTGATTCAACATCACACTGGAATCAAAGTCAAAAATTGAAATCATACGCTGATCCAACTTGCGTGAATTTCATCACATCAGCTCATAATGTGAATCAGTAGTATGTATGACCCATGCTGTCACTGTATACACTTCCAACAAAGTCTGGGCATGGTCCTGATGAGACGGTTAATGGTGTCCTTGGGGATCTCCTCCCAGACCTGGATCAGAGCGTCAGTGAGCTCCTGGATAGTCTGTGGCACTACTTAGCAGCATTGGATGCACCGATACATAACGTCCCAGAGGTTCTCAATTGGATTCAGGTCTGGGTAACGTGCAGACCAGTAAATAGAATCAACACCTTTATCATCCTGGAATTGCCTATACACTCTGGCCACATTAGGCCGGGCATTGTCCTGCAACAGATGGAACAAGGTCCCACTGCACCAGTGTAAGGTCTGACAATGGCTCTGAGGATTTTATCATGGTAAAGTAGTCAGGGTACGTTTGCACAGCACATAGATGGAGGTCTGTGTAACCCTCTAAGGCACGGGTGTTGAACTCCAGGCCTGGAAGACCGCAGTGGCTACAGGTTTTCATTCTAACCCTTTCCCTAATCAGTGACCAGTTTTTACTGCTAATTAAATTGTTTTCCCTTCATTTTAATAGCCCTGTTTTTAAGGATTCAGTGCTCTGAATTGATTCTTTTCTTCATTAAATGGCAGCCAAACAGAAATGAGATGTGAAATGAGCCAACAGATGATCAGCTAAACTGTGGCTTCAAACTCCTGCCAATTTCACTTCAACCAGTTCTTTAATGAGAAGCCAATTCTTGCTGTTAATTAAACCAATTACTTAATTCCACGGCTTGTTGCTGCTCTCATTCTGCCACAGCAGACATTTCCAAAACTGTTGATTTTCTTTTTTTTCTAAGAACACCGTCAAGATGTTTTGATGACCTGAGAGATCAGCCTTACTGAGGCCCTCATCTTTCTTTATGTTCAGATAATGTGGTTAGCTGCTGTTGTGGCAGCTTGTTTTGTTTCTCATTATTGTTTGGCTCCTCATTAAGGAAAAAGAAAGAATTTAGGGGTCTGAGTCAAGTCAATTAAAACAAAGGCAAAAGAAGTTAATTTTGCAGCAAAAACTGGTCACTAATGAAGAAAATGGTTAGAATGAAAACCTGCAGCCACTGCGGCCCTCGACACCCCTGCTCTAAGGATATGCCTCCCCAGACCATCACTGACCCACTGCCAAATTGGTCATGCTGGATTATGTTGCAGGCTGCATAATGTTCACTGCTGCATCTCCAGATTGTCTTATGTCTGTCACATTTGCTCAGTATGAACCTGCTTTCATCTGTGAAGAGAACGGGGTCCCTGTGGCAGAGCTGCCAGTTGAAGTATTCTCTGGTGAATGCGAATCAAGCTGCATGGTGATGGGCTTGTAAGCACAGACCCCACTAGAGGACATTGGGCCCTCATGGCCATCCTCATGAAATCTGTTTCTGAAAAAGAAACATGCACACCAGTAGCCAGCTTTAGGTCATTTTGTAGGGCTCTGGCAGTGCTCTTCTTGTTCCTCTTTGCACAAAGGAGCAGATACCCTGTCCAGCTGTCCTTGTGTACCGGCCCATCTCCTGGTATCTTCTCCATGCTCTTGAGACTGTGCTGTGTTCTTGTGTGTGCATGTATGGATGTGTCATCCTGGAGCAGCTGGACTACCTGTGGAAACTGAATCGGCTGCAGATATAGCCCCATGCTACCAGTTGTGACAAGGACACTAGAAAAACACAAAACAAAAAAGAATTAGCAAGGAAGGATAAGGAGAAGGCAATTGTCTGTGGCCACCACCTGCTGAACCATTCCCATTTTGGGGTTGTCTTGCTGTTGGCTTTCAGTGCACCTGTTGTCATTTGTATTTGCACCAAAGCAGGTGAAGTTGATTCACTGTCTCTTATGCTTCCTGACTAGACAGATTGATATTCCTGAAGCTTATTTGACTTGTTGTTAGACTGTGATGATTACATGTTTCCCTTAATTTTTTGAGCAGTGGCATATCTGTCATCTTACCTCCATAACTGGGTAACTTCAGATGCTTTTTCTACTTCACAGTTTGACTTCTTCATAATTACATCTTTGTATGGCCGCATAGTCATAAATTGTTGTCTATATCCATATTCATATTATGGATACCACTTTAGCACTGGTCGTTTAGGACTTATTACTACTTTGTTAAAGACTTGTTATATAACAGTAACTAATAGATGCACTTCTGTAGGTCCTGTTTTTAAATGTTGCAAGACGAAGATTTAAAGAAAAAATGCTGACCATTCATTTTGGCTGTAATTGTCCATTGTAGTGTTGAATGGATCATTTTTGTATTTCAGAATGATTAAAAGTTTAAGCCTGTATGGTTTGTATTTGTAAAACTTGGTGTTCTGCAGCCCATGTGTGGATTAACAGTGCCTCATGCCTTCTCAACACCTTTCTTTGCCTTTGATGTCACCTTTGTGCCTGCTCTCCCATCAGTATGTTTTATTAGTAGAAACTGCCAACGAACCCACCAGCTTGGAAGGGAAGATTTAATTGTAGATTTTTAACATGTCTGATTTGAAAGTATTTCCTGATATTATTTCCTTCAGAGCAAAAAAAATCTCCTAAGAGTGATCCTCATGCTTCTCACTTTCTCTCTCTCTTTGAACATAAACACAAGTAGTTTAATTATAGAAATCATTGTTGACAGTATGGCCTAGTGGTTTAAGGGTCAGTTCTCAGCAGGCAGTCACTAAGTGACCCTGAGCAAGTTATGTGACCTTTGTTCACCGCAGCTGTTGAAGCATGTGCAGGTGTAAAGCCTTTTGGAAGAGTGTTAACTATGAATGTTTAAGTAATGAATAAATAAAGTTAAATATGCAAGGGTGAGTGGTAGATGTTAATAAATAATGAGTGGAAGATGTTAATATAGTTAGTAAAGTGGAAGAGGTTAACATTAAATGTTAAAAATGTCTTTAACTGTAAACCTTTGGCACCTTTGTGCAGATCTGACCACAACCTGGTTAATCTTATACCCAGCTACAAGCCTTTTATTGATCAACAGCTGGTTATCACCAGGATAGTAAAGAAGTGAAGCTTGGAGGCTGAAATGGCCCTGAATGACTGTTTCCAAATGACTGACAGGAAAATGATGTGCAAGCCACATGTGGATGATATTAAGGGACTCGGCGACTATATCACAGACAATATTAACTTCTGTATCAACACTGTAGTACCCTCAAAGACAGTGTGTTGCTTTTCAAACAACAAGATTACTAAGGAACTAAAAGATCTCCTGATGAAAAAAAGCAAACATTTAATCTGCCAATAAAGAGGCTCTGAAGGACACAGAACACATTCTGAAGAAAAAGCTGTGTAAAGGAAAGGGTTAAAAAGCAAAATTAGAATCACATGAAAGATGTCTGGAAAAGACTGGGTATAATTACTGGACTTGAGCAATCTTGGGCTCCAGTGCCAGTAGGAGTTATGGTTCTTTCCCACTGCCGCCACCTTCCAATAACCAGTCTCTCTATACCATCCGTACTACATCAAAAACTCATACCAAGTCAGCTGGAATGGGCAGTGACAAGTCTACCTCTGTCTATTAGTGTCGGCTATCCATAACTAAAGACCAAGTGATGGTAACTGAGGAAGCTGCACTCAAGAAACGCCACAGGACCAGATTTAGTCAGTCCTTGAGTTCTTAAGGCCTTTGCTGACCAACTTTGCGGTATCAACGGTCACCTGTTTAGTCTGTCCCTAAGGCCCTAGAAAGTGCCACTGCTGTGGAAAACACATCCTACATTGTTTCACTTTCGAAGTAGAAGTGAGCCTCTTCAGCTAATGACTGCAGACCAGTGAGAGGTTGGTCCTGGACTGCATGAGTCCTCTTCTGGTAGACCACCTGGATCCACTACATGTTGTCTGTTGGGCAAAGATTGAAGTAGAGGATGCAGTTATCTTCTCCATAAGGCTTACCTTATTCTTACCAGAACAGAGCTGACATCACTGTGAGGACTTTTTTTCTATACCTCTAGTGCCTTCAGTACCATCTAGTCTTCCCTATTAAGGAGTAAGCTTGAGGGTTTATATTTTGAATTATGGACTATATGTCAAGCTGACCACAGTTTGTGAGGCTCAAGGACAGTGTTTCTGATATATATATATACACACCTGTATATATATGATTAGTGAGTGTGGGTATGTTCTTGAGTGCACCTGCAATAGAGTAGTACCCCATCCACAATGGTTCCTGAATTGCACCTGTTGCTGGAAGGGTGGTCTCCAGCCTCTATGACACCGAAGTGGATTAAGCATATTTTATAATGGATGGATGACTGATTTCATTTACTACTAACTAAATGACCTTAATGTATCAGTTTCCACCCAAACCACAGAGACGTGTTGCAGTAGCAGGGCAGTATGCAAGAGATCTGGCATCCCATTAAGGATGTGTTTATGCCTCATACTGTACCTGATACTGCTGGGGTTTCGCCCCGTGACCTTGGAAAAAATGCATTTAGTGAAAAGTTGGATTGATAGATTAAAAATAGTCATTTTTGAAAATAAATACTTTTTAGGGAAGAGAAAAAAAATTTATCAAGAAAGAGTAAACTCTGCAATGTCGACTTCAGTTCAAACCCACATAAAGCAGATTTCTATTTTGTGAAGAATAAGCTTTTCTAAGAGTGATTTAATCATCCTCTTAAATGGCGGCACTGTTCCGGCTCCCGAAACATAACGTGATGTTGTAACCTCTTCCATGAAGTATTGCTTTTCTGCCAACTGCTGCATCCCGCTTGCTCCTGTCAAGTTTTCAGACATCCCATTCTGTGTGATGGACTTATGGTATAAGATGTAATTCATACAGTCTTGCCAGGCAACTTGTGACCCCTGTTGTGACTAGTGGAGTTGTTTTTGGATTTTATTGGAAATAAAATAAACACTTGGTGATTAAAATGTGTAAACTAATTTTCTGGAAAAATAAACACTAAGGAGAATGACTGTCAATGTTTGTCTTAGGCTCTCACTAGTATTCCTGTAGCCTGCCTTTTTCCTGCAATTCCACACACATTAGTTTTTCCTGAAGATGAGGTTCAGTGAGCTCATTTTTCCCTTTGAGCAATGTGGCCATTGTGCACCGTGAGGTACCGTGTAGTACGAGTGATGAGAATATTAAATATGTTGGCTCAGTTTACAGCTCCATCCTTCACTGCGTTCTGTCCATCACCATTTATTATTTTCTATGTATTTTCCGTCCACCTATTTGAGTTTGGTTCCTGAAAGCTGAAGCCTATCCCAACAGCACACATCATGAAGCAGGAACCAGCCAGCCAACTGATTGGTACACTTACTCACACTGGCTAATTTAGAGGCACCAGTAAACCCAACACATGCCTGTTTGAGTACAGAGAACAGACAAAGTAAGCATTTGAATATCCTGGCAGCATTGCTTATAAGGCTAGAGCCAACCCCATGTGCTACGCAAACACACACCAGGTTTATTCAGAATTGCCTGTCAACCTTAGCCATCTTTCTGCTTTCTTCATTACATAATGATAATTGTGGGGAACTGGAGTCTTATCCTGACAGAACCAACACTAGATGCTGGGCACACTCCTACACATACCACACCCAGCAGCCCCTCATGCTGGGCCAATTTAAAGTGACCTTTTAATCAAGTATGTCTTTACTCTTTTCTTTCTGTTTTCTCTACCTATTGATTCACTCTTGGAGACCTGGAACTTATCCTCGCAGCAGTGGTAGCAAGGTTGGACCCAACACTGGATGGTTTGCCAGTCTTTTGAAGGGCATACAGTACGTATTTCTACCTGACTAATTTAGAGTCACCTATGAACATAATGCACACATCCTTGATTTAATTTTCTGTACTAATCTGTGTGGGGTCCTGTGGATCCAAAGGCTTTCCTGGTAGCACCAATTACCAGGATGGAGCCACCCCGGCTATTTGGCACATACACAGGCTGCTGTAGAATCACCTGTTGACACATGCCCTTCCATTTTTTGCAACCCCTTGTTTTGTTCTTGGCAGCAGCAGGCACATAAAGCAGAACCCGAATTAGTCACCAGTGTATTAAAAGGGATCACTCAGTTGATTATCAGCTTTGCCTTCTGCAATGCTAGCAATTTAAACACTTAACAAGAAGCCTAAATGGGGATGCCAAATTAATGTAGGTTGAGTAAAGGCTCTCTCTTTCACTTTCCAGAAATATGAAGAGATCTGTACAATTAATGAACAAGGATCATAAATCAGTGAAGGTTTACATTAAACACTTCCACTTTCTCTGTTGTGGCTTGGCGTGGCGATATTTTTTTCACAAATAACCCGGACACTCTTGCTGCAGTAAAGACAACAGTATAAGGGTAATAAAAGATAGATCTATGCAGGTATATATAAATACTGTATATCCCTCTATTATTTAAAAAAAAAAAAAATCCTGGAGAGAAACAGTAGGGCGACAATACATGATCTTCACGTTAAGATCACAGAAGACACTTAAAAGACACGTGAGACTAGAGAGATTGGCCACGGAGCGTCTCGCGGGGACCTTAAACATGAAACTTTGTGTCAAGAGATTGACACAGGACTGTCTCGCGATGACATAGAACATGAGATTCCTGCAAGACACGTCTTACTTACAAATAAATAAGAACAAGAGCATTCCAGCCACATATTCAGTCGTATTTTGCTTTGAGCACACACAGATCCAGGACTCTCAGCACATATAAAGCATATAAGGACAATACGTTAAAAATGAAACGGATGCCAAAGCGAAGAAGAAAGCAGCGCGGAGAAAGGAGACTCAAAAGCTTTGGAGAGACAAAAAAGAAAAAGAATAATCTAGGTGCAAATTCAGAAAATAGGAAAGTAATTATCAGCCCGGACCAAGTGGAATTGGGGGAAAAAAGCACGTCCAATCGGGACGTTTGCGCTATACACATGCAGAGCAGGTTAGAGATTATGAAAGTAATGATAAGTAATTATCAGCCCGGAACAAGTGGAACTGAAAAAAAAGCACGTCCAATCCGGACGTTGGCGGTAAACACATGCAGAGCAGGTTAGAGATTATGAAAGCAGTGGAATTCGAAAGGCTCAAAAAAAAAAAAAAGGCGCAATAGACATGTGGAGAAAGTTAAAGAATATGAAAGTAGGAAAATTAGAAAGTATAAAAAAAGAAAGTAAAGTCCGCAGTAGTGCAAACAAAGTGCCTCATTTAACTATGTACCTGTCTAACTTTGGTTTTGCACAATAATCACTGCACTATTGCACCTTAAAACTTAATTCTACTTTATTCACATAATTTTACTTATTTATTATGTTCTACTATACTGTTATCTTTCAATCTATGACTTTTTGTTAATCTAACTGATATTCTTCTAACTTTGCACAGTTTTTGATAAGTGGATCAGGATGCATTTCACTGTGTGCTGTCCTGTATAACTATGCATGTGACAAATAAAGAATCTTGAGAATTTCAAAAACGGAGTTTACCTCACATTGGTTACTTAACTGCTGATGATGTAGATCGTTTTTGTCTGAGCTGAAATTCCAAACAGAGAAAGCTATCCTGTATTATGGTACAAAATCATTAAACATATGTCTCACTGACCTCATTAAAAAGATTCAGCACGTTGGGACTCGAAAGATTGAAAATACTGTTTTTACAGAAAAAAAAAATCTTAAAAGTGTGTATCTGGAAAAACAAACACGGGGGTTGACGAGCGAAGCGAACAGGGGGCAAAGCCCCCTAGTATAGACAAAAGACAATAGCAAACAACACAAAGCATATAATTAAATTAGTTGATCTGAACTTTTTCTCTCCAAAAATGCATGTAACTTATGAATTCTGATCTTTAAATTCATGTAGTTAAGATGGATTAGTTCTTTAGCTGGCTAGTAAGTTTTAGTGGCACTTCATGACATTCATTTGCTTTCAACTGTCTGCACTGGCTTACCTCACTCCATTACCTGTATGTGTGAGATGCTGTTCTGCCCTCTTTTATAGGATTTAAGAAGAAACTCATAACAACAAGAACCTATCTTTCTCAATGTTATTACCTTCCAGTTACTGTGACACCAGTGCAATAATACATTAGCTGGCTTTACCCTGTCTACTAAATTACAAATCATAGTTATCTGGATCAATGCAGGTATACTTACGGTTTAATTGTTTGTTCCTTTCTTGGTCGGCTTTCTAAAAGCATGCAGAAAAATCTTCAGCATGCTTTTCTTTCATTGTTCAGGAGCTGGTCTCCTTTTTTGCCTTGGTCATACCTTCTGGTTGCAGACTTTTCTGCAGTTTTCTCTTCAAGGTTTTTATACAAATTTATGCGTGCTGGGTGATTTGGTGATCAGTCCGCTTCTGTCATCAGCAAGGCATACATACAGTCTTACTCTTATTTGTGCACTTGCTTTCCTTAGCAGGGTTTGGACTTGTGGCACCATCGTCCAACTCTAGTACAGACAAGTTTTTCACCCTTCAGAGTAACTGGATTGCTCCAGTTTTGCTATGGCTGCACTCTGGTGTCCTGATTTGGACGTCAGAGGTTACAGCCAGGCTGAGAGCAGTGAGCTTATACAATAAGCAGTATTTAGGTGGGTTTTAAAGGAAGGAGTTGAGGTCTTGCCATTGGTTTCATAGGCACATATAAGACCATTCTTTTTGGTTTACTATTGGGGAACCATTCTGTCCCTCAAGGTGGCCACTCATATTATTACTCTTTGTTTGATCCTGGGTGCCCAGATAGCACATCTAAAAACTGTCTGAGAGTTACTTGGTCTGTAATCGGTCATCTTAATCAGATAAGGTGCAGAGGCTGCATTCCGAAGAGGAGTCCTGTCATGGAAACTGAGACTTTTAAGCTGACTTTAAGAGTGTCTGGATCTAGCTTTTTAAGCCAATGACCTGTTTTCCAAGAAGATCCAAATGAAATGTGCTAGTCTTTTCTACACCTGTCTGTTCATGCCAGTCACCAATGAAACTAATGCACACATCTTGGATTCTTCCATTTTCTATACCCACTACTGATATACCTGCCTGATTATGGTCATGGAGAACTGTACTCTAAGCTGACAGAAATGTGTGCCATAAGGGAACTGAGAGTCATCAATTGGAATGCTGGGACAGCTGACAGTCTGTATTAAGGTCTGGCAGCAAAGTACATGACTTTGCCAGAAAGCATGTCAAAGTTAACAAACTGCAGGTGCTGTATCTCATTGACCTGAGGATGTCAGATCACACAAGTAGGAATCACATAGCCTGATAAATTACATGACTCCTTCAAAACTTCAGAACAGTTTTCAGATTTTGATAACATATTCACATGCTACCCAGACAGCATCTTTGACTATATGAATGTTTTTCAGGTATTGTGAGTTCTGCTCATCTTTTTCCTTTTCCATTCTGTCATGGTATGATAAACATGCTCCAAAGGCTGAATTTGGAGGGAGTGCAGGTTGTGCAATTGGGAATCCACTGCATAAATGGGCAGTGAAAGAATATTTTTAAGAATCCTTAGATTTTGAATGGTGAAACTCAGGAGGCACTTATCAGTCAGGATTGTGAAGCTGAAAGCTAATAAAACTGCCTTGTTTGTTATTCCTGTTGAAGAATGTGATGCAGACTTCCAGAAATAAGAATTTATTCTAATCCAAAAAATATTCTAAAAAAACAACATTTAAGCAGTTAATAACAAGAAACACGAGAGAAGCTCCAGGGACCCATAGCCCAGTGTGGTTTAGTGGCTAGTTCAATGACCTTTCATTGCATAAAAACATACAAGGAGTTTTAATAAAAGTGAGGAGACTGTTCAGTCAATCAGACATGTTTAGTTAGCGAGTTGTGATTTGCTCAAGTAATAGGGGTGCTTTAATAGTAATATGTGATTTGTATGATAATAGAGATGAGATCATTCTGAGTGCAGGTTTCATAATATCACAGATACAGTAACACCTGGGTGAAGCCATACACAGGAAATTATTCTAATTTTGAACTTTGAAAACATAACTGTATTTATCTCAAATTATATAATTATTGATTCTAGTACTTCAGTGGATGAATGTATGCTTGTTTGCTTCATAACTTCAGGGACCTGGGCTTAGCCCGCTCTACATATTTATCAACTCGGGCTGCAGCAGACACACTTGATGTACCTTTCACAGAGGTTTTTTTTGTTTTTTTTTAATGATAACCAACACTGCTTGTGATTTATTTTAAAATTTTGTTGTGTATGTACTTTGTTTTTTTTTTTTAACTTAGTAGCAGAATTGCTGTTAATGAAAGTGTTTGACAAATAAAAATTACAGTGAGGAGTGAACACTTAAAAACAACTATAATGCAAAGTTCATTCCATTCAACCATCCAATTTGTAACTCACACATACACTCCCCCTGTGTTGACTTGTGTATGATATAGATGGGTACTGACTTAACGTCGTCTTCACCCAAGAGCCAGAAGGGCACACAGCAGAGCAGAGGGCTTGAGGAGTGCGTTTAACATGTTTGAGAATCCATGTGCAACTTTGCATGGGTTGCATGTGTGCATTACAAGCAATTGAAGTGTCCTGGTTTCACTTTGATCACGTCACTTTTCATGCACGTTTTTGTGAAGGATCATCACGAGTCATGAGCACTGTATTTCTGGCAGATGCAACACAAGCAGAACAGCAAAAATGTTAATAAAAATGAAGCATCCAAAGGCACGTTAAGTGCAAATGTACACATAGTAGCACTTACAATGTTTAACTTATGTTCGATATATTCGAAAATGTACTTACTTTAATGTAAGTATTCAAACCTTAATATTTGTATAATTTGACGGCCTTACTGCGCATCTGTTTTAAAGAATAAAGAAAGTAGGTTAAAAAAAAACAAAAAAAAACCCCAGAAATGTGACATTTTGGCTGCTGAGTCTCTCATACGTCACATTTCAGTTTTTCTCTTTTGAGGAATTAGATGACACTTTTACTTAGAACATTGATGGAGACCAAGGCCTGCGTTTACCAAGAGCTTTGCTCTCTTGGCACTGTGCTAGCTATGTTTTAATTGGTCTTGTTTTCAGTCGATGAGTCAGGTTTAAGGTTACAAGCAAGACGTATGATCAGTATTAATCAGGCTAATCCAGGGCCTTGTGAGTGCTCACTCCTGCTCGCTCAGACTGAGGAATGAGGGGCTGATTTTGTAAGCTGTGCAGACATACTGACAGCTATCGTCCTCATGCCTCCACATGCCTTATCGTTTTCTTTCTTCTGTGAGCTGGTGGAATTTCAGAGGTTTAATTTCAATGTTGAAGGGTTTCATTGAGCTAAAGTTTGCCCAAAGAGATTTTATTCCTATCCATTCATCCTTGATAAGCCCCCTGTCTCCCTTGCAGATTTGACAGACATGTAAACACAAAGGGGACTTGGAATGGTGCAGATTTTTTTTTTCCTTAATAGATTCCTCATCACTACGGAATTAGTTGTTTCTTTTTTTATTTAATCTTTTTTCAGAATTGAGAAAATTTATTGGACTCTGTTATTTTATCATCTGCATTACCAAAAAAATAAAAAAAATCACAATAAATAACCATTTGTTCTAAGTCTACACTTTGTGTTACCTTTGCTTTACTACCTGATGGTGTGAAATGCATTGTCATGTGGTACCTTTAGTTCAAGCTACTTGATCTTACTTTAAGAGGTCCTCCATTGTGGTAGCTAAATGGCATTCTTCCCAGTGATATGCACCTTTCTGTTTACAGACCTGCTTGGTCTTGTTCAGGGTTATGGTTTCTGGAGTGAACCCCCGGTATCTGGCTGCAGGCCAGGATAAAAGCCCCCCCATCAGCCTATAACAAGGCTCATTCACACACACACACAGATGCATACTCATACTGACTGAATTTAGCAGTGGCAATTAATGTTGTTTAGAAAAATGTATTGCTTCTTAGTTACTTTCTTGATTGTTTTTACTTTATTGGTGTAAGGGGAGTGAAGGCAAATGCAACTTTAACAAAACTTCAGATATTCCTTTCAGTTGAAGGTTCATTTTAATTATCTCACTGCTGCAGGGATGAAAGAGGCTGGGATGAAACAAGCATTGTCCTATCAATACCAAGTACTCAGGCAAGACTACAAATTTAAAGTCTCGTCTCACAGGGTGTCACCAAGAGCCATGGTTCAGCTATGTACCAATGTGAGGTTACCTTAAGCCACAGGTCCATTTTATAGCCAAAGTCTGTTAGAATTCAGATGATTCACCACCATACCTTTTGGTCACCAGTGCCATATCAGAAAGCAAGTTTTGAAAAAGTTTGTGTGCTGGTTACTTCTATTATGGCTTTCATTCACTGAAGAAATTGAAAACCAGCTTAGTGTAGACCTGAGATTGTTCAGTGCCTTACATCTTCATAGCAAGGAAGCTGAACATATTTTTTGCTGGGTGGAGACTGAATCACACACCCTGTGTAACTTGATTTTGGTTCAAAAGTAGGGAAAAAATGGAAGAAACCTTGGGAAAGGCAGTTCAAAGAGAGACCCCTTTAGGTAGGTTGGGCGTGCAGTGAGTGTCAAAAAGAAGGGGGGCAATACAATACACAGAACAAAACACAAGTAATCCTCAATACAGTATAACAGTAGGGCTACAACGATTAGTCGACGTTATCGTCGACACAGATTTTTTATTGTCGATGCGTCATAAACAGAACCTTCAATAGAGGCTCCAGTCACAAAGAATCACACTGGTTTTTGTAACTGCAATGCACTACATGAACGTCTGTGGGCAGCATCGTTTGTTACTGCACACAGTCCTACCAACGAAGAAGAACGTCTGAGGAGAAGAAGAATGTAGAGGAAAATAAACGTGGTTGCAAAGGCAAGTCGGATAAAGGAGGAGGAAGGAGATGGAAAAAAATAGAGACAGGAACTTTCTAAAGTGTGGGAGGACTTCACCAAAAAAGAAAAAAAAGTTGAATGCAGATTATGCAAAGCAGAGCTTTCTTTTCATGGCAGTACCACCGCGATGCATGAGCATCTGAAACGCAAGCATCCTGGAGCTGTGATGCCGCCGTCTCTTGAGAATTTATGCTGGCGCTGTTAGTTAGTTAGGGTCAGATCAGGAGGGGAGGGAGAGACTGAGAAAATAAAAGTGAAAAAAGCTAACTTTTACAAATAACAAATTTACACCTGATCTGTTTGTTTTCAAATAATAATGCATTTATGGGGATGATGTTTTCTGATTGGTACTGTTCAGGTCATACAATGATTTCTTCAAAATGTTACATATGTTTGTGTCTTTCTTTTTTTTGCCCCGGTTCTGCGCGCTGACACCAGAAGGCGTGAGCTTATTCAGTGCTAGCAGGAGCAGGCAGGTGGCCGGTTGCTTGTTGTATAACAAGCTTGACCTGGTGGCGATCAAAGCACATGTACTGTGCAAGGCATGTACGGGGTCCACTGAGAAAAGAAGAGCGTTCACGGCTCATTCTTTCCTCTGCATGTCCTGGAGTCCTGTGCAGACTGGGCAAGATCAGGGGGAAAAAAAACACCGTCACTGATTACAACCGCAAGAAAGTACGCAAATATGAATAATGTTGCATCCGTGCCACAATGTTTTCCAAAATGTACTATAAGGTCATAAAATGAATGATTTGATTCCAAATATCATATATACCTATGTCTCTGTTTTTTTGTCCGTGTGGCTTTGATATCATGGGCCATAAGGCGCATACTAATTCAGCATAAGCAGGAACACTCAATAAAACTGAATAAAAAAAATCAAGTGACAATGAAATATGAATAAGGCAGATTCGCCAGCGTTTGTGTGTCAGCTTTTATCCATCCAGATCAGGGAATTTCCAGTTCGATTGTCTCAAAACACCACTCACATCTACAGTTATTCCCAGTTTCAGATAAAAAGTAACAGTGTCAGATCCCTGGGGGGCAGTAGTATGTATCGTGATCATGACTGAGAGAATAAAAGTGAAAAAATGGTAACTTTTACAAGTACTATACATTTACAATGGCTGTTACAGACGCAAATCAAATGTATGTGTTTATTGTCTAATATTAACAATAAAAGCAACTCACTACTCAAAACGGTAAATAAACGAGGCAGTCAGGATTGAACCGGAGGACTCTTGATTATAAGTCAGCAATTCCTACCGCTGCACCACAGAAGCCATTGTATTGTCCTTGAACCTTTTGTGAAAGTGTTTATTTGATCTTTGCACTTCAGGCTTTACACATTATATAATTTATGTCTACATTTTGTCATTTATTACTAAAATATGAAAAAGTTTCAGTTTTATTGATATATTTTTTGGTTAAGTTAAATGCACTTTTTTTGTTTGAAGACTACGTGCACTTTTGTTTGTATTGTTTAATGTATTTCTTTTTAATTGTGATGGTCACACAAATATAAAAACATCTGATTATTTTCAAATTTATATGTTTCACTGGTTGTTTTAATTTGATGATTATTAATTTTAATCGTGTTAATGCAGAGACATCAGGGTGACATTCACAGGTTGACAGACGTTAGCAGATGAGGTAAGACATGCACTGGAGCCCAGATCTGGATGTGCAACCACAGGTCGCAGGCATCAAAATAGTCAGACATTAAATAATCGTGACTAATCGAAAAATAAGTTGAACGATTAGTCGACTACCAAAATAATTAGTTGCAGTCCTATATAACAGTAAAATAAAAATATTACAAGAACAGAGCAGAAATTAACAGTAGATGATATCACAAAATATGATTTGGATTTGGAGGGTGGCGGTGATTTAAAGGGGCCTTAAAGGCTTGCTTTGTGACAGAGCTACTTAACTGTCCAGAGTTTCAGCTGTCATATAAATAAACCGAGTCCACTTTGTCCATCATCGGTTCACTTTTAGCAGGAGCTAATCAGGCCCAAAAGAGGAGCTGATACTGAATGCCCATCCATTTCATTGCTGGCCACCATCGCTCATGCAGGAAAATCACCAGTAAACCCAAAACACACACCCACACCCCTCTGCAACACGAGTGGAAGCCAGAGTACACAGGGAAAAAAATGTGCACACACATAGGAGAAGGTGAAAGTACTACATGGTCCCTGGAGCTGCAAACAGTCCATCGCGACACCCGTCACCTTCCAAAGCTTCAACTGCTGAAGTATGAAGAGGTTGTGTTTTATGTGTGTATGTTCCTAGGATTGTTTTTAGGCGCTACATGAGTTGAAACTATGGCTAGGCAGTGTGGCCTGTTGGCTTTGGAATCGAGCTGCAAGTCACGTGGCGTCTGCTTTAGTTCCTACCAGTAATGTATTGAATGAATCAGTGAGCCAGTTTACCTTTCAGAAATAAGAAACCAATTGCATTATAATCTTTTGATGTGTAATTATCTAATTAAGGACTTAAATGTAAAATACATTATTATGTATAGTAAATTTGTTTTTTGATACAGATCAGTACATTTGTTTTATTTAGATATTTTGGTGTTGAGGTATAGGTTCTCTGTGTTTGGCTTTTTTTGTCCATAAGTGATCTCAGAGCTCCAATTCATTAACTTGCTGGTTATATGAACTTCAGAGGTGAATTATGGGAAAAACGTGTATTCTTTTTTCCCCTCAAATAAAGCTTCAGTAACAGAAAATATACAGTTGGGGTTATACAAGTATAAACATATACAAACTGTAGTAGGTTTTGTGTACAATGTTATTTTCTGGATGAAAGTGATTTGTTTTAAATTGAAAATTTCACATAAATGTATCCCTGTATTGACTGTGCTCCCTTTGGAGAGAGGGGACTCCTGCAACATTTCAGCATTTATGAGCTGATAGGTTTATAAGATCATTATTATTGTGGAGTACAGTGAAGTTTTTACTTACCAACATGAAGCATGCTGCCACTCTCGTTGTTTGTGGCTATAACTGTGACTTACCTTGAAGCGTCTGTCTTGCTTGCCTGAATAATCCCAGAACACAGTTTACAACACTCTACGATCTTTTATGTGATATAAGAAGTATTGATTTTACCTCTGAAAAGTAAACGCACAAAGAAGAGGATTCTGTAACTCCCAACAGTCACTAGACTACTTACATGAGCCTGTGCAGTTATCTACTGTGTCTCACCTCAGTGCTTTCTCAGGGGCTATGTTTATATGCCTGTCTTAATTCTGCAAATCTCGGGACATTCATACCATTGACATCTATCTACTACCTGATAGCCCAGAATGCCAGGACTGTCTTTACAAAGTTTGACAGTCTATTTCAATATGCTGACTAAAATGAGAAGGAAAATCTGTAAGTAAGTGTCTGTCCATGGCACTCAAAAGAAGTGGCAGCACATTTTGACACCGGTTATTTTCCTCTTTTGTCATTTTATTGCAGGGATTCTCTGACCAGCCCACTTATACAAGCAGACATGTAAAAGAGGCTTCTGTTTATCTATGTACAGTGTGTGCAGTGCTGCAACAAATGATTAATCGAGCCTGAACACATTGAAATGCTAAGGAGCCTGTCGCCCTCCCCTTGTGAGGGTCTCTCACATTGAGGCGTCTCTGCTCCAAGCTGGCCTCAAAATGCCATGGCAACTGGGGCGAAAGATTTATGTGAAAGGCAAGGACTTCAAGAAGTTTGTCAGAAAATGGGCTTCAGTGGGCATTTGGAGCAAATTAAATTTGTGTTTGCTCTCTGAGTTTCTTTCTTTTCTTAATTCACCCTCCGCTTGCCGTGGCACGATGGTTTATTTATTTATTTATTTTATTAACTTGACAGGAAACTAAATGGGACTTTGTCTCGCAAGGAGTGGCTTGTTGTTGGTCCATAAAGCAAATAAATTTACAAGGCTGTGTGTGGGGGAGAAATAACAGCTCAATTGCCCTTTTTTTTTCTTTTCTTTTAAGGGGTGGTTGATAATTTATTATACAGAGTCATGGCTTCTGTAATTGTTGCTAGTTCTGCTCTCTTGAGTTTAATTTTTCAACTTGTTTATTCTCCTGTCCTCTTTTGTACAGAGTTGAAGGTTACATTGTATAATAACAGGGAGACTAAAAACAGTACCAAATGCAGACCTAAGAGTTTAAGACAGTTTATCAAATAAGAGGGCTCGATTCAGTCTCGGTCGCTCCCGTGTTTATCTCATGGTTACATTACCCTAATATCTTGCCAGACCTGCATACATATTTGTGGTACTTCATATGGCTGCTCTAAAATGGCTTCTTGTTTTCCATGCAATGGTGAGCTCCACAAGAGACTTTGATTCTGGCTTAAATTTTTTTAATGTGATTGAAAAATCCAAGCAGCTGAATGAAGTCCTCCTGTACACTGGTCATTCAAAGACAATCTGTCCCCTGTAGCCTGTCATAGCAGCATATGACCTTTATTTTAGCTTATTTCTCCTTTTTATATACTGCACTACCATTGTCAAGTTGAGAACGCCATACATATTTCACAAATTTAATATAGGTAAAATGAAACGTGATAAGTTACAAAATCTTAAGTAAGTAGAATTCATTATTAGTTACGTTGAAATTAAATGTGACTGTCCCTGTTGCTTGTTACTGCATAACAAAACTTAATAACTGCACTAAATTTTATGAAATGTAGGTGATGTTTGTAGGATAGGGCAACTGTTGACAATTATTTCTGTTTGTGCCGCAACATACAACAAAGCATACTTAGCAGATGGTGAAATATTTTGCAGAACTTTGCACTATTGTCGGTACAACAGGAGAACTCACTTTTTGTTTGTGTACCCCAGTATATACAACTATGCAAAAAGACGTGGGGGGTGTGAATGCGGCTTACTGTCCCCAATGAATGGGCAGGCTGTGGCAATCCACAGCCGCCTCATGGACTAATTTCAGTCCTGTACTTTAGTGGGTAGTAGTACATTGCTTTACTCTCAACGTGAGAACGCCAAAACTGCCAATAAAACACCTTACTGTCCATTAGTAAAATAATTATTTATTAAATTAATTAAATAAGTAATCTAAAAAGTCAATAATATCTCAAAATTTGTAACACAGAAAAGCAGTGAATAGCAAATAAAAGGAAAAATGCAACATTTACATGATACAAAATAAAAAACAAAAAAAGTTAAGAACAGAAATAAAATTAATAAATAAATAACACTACTGAGCCAATAAACCACTAAGAAAATTTTCATAGTCCCGAATACCCAAATACAAATCAAATGCCACAGAGTCAAAGAAAAGATGGTCATGAAGACCTCAGACCTTTCAGGGAAGGGTAAAAAAGAATAAAAGGGAAAACACAGTTGCATGAAATGAACTTGGCCCTTGGGTAACTGCGTCCTTAAATACCACAGCGCCTGAGGACATTCATTTAATATGGAGCCCCATCCTAACAAAGACTGCAAAGTGCATGGACTATGGAGCAAATCAAAAGCATAAACTGAAATGTAAAGGACAGAGAGGCAAGGGAAAAGAGAAAATTGACAAGCAAAAATCAACACCGCAGGAATCTAAACAGGTGGCAGGCTGAACCAGGATGGCACGGTGCAATTCTAAGCAATTAACAAGTATATCATAGGACATAACATCAAATTGAAGCTGTTGCTATAAAAGTGCCAATTTTAATGGGGTATACGGTATAGTAAATGGAATTTTATTATTCAGTTTCATAAACCTGTCTGATTGCCTATTTCAGTTCAGATGCCTCCAGTTCCCTGTCAGTGTCTGCTTAGCAATGACTATTAAATGAAGTGCAAGGCCTACCTTTAAGAATATTAGATTTTGACTTGCGTTTCGACTTCTTGTCCTCTCGTGGCTAGCTTTAATTGCTATGCTTGAGTTAAAGAAGCACAGCAACACATAGCTAAAACTGTAGCTTACCAGTAAGTACTACACAAACGTGTGAATTACCCAATGCATGACACATGTTTGGTAATAATTATTTTAAGGCAGCATGTAATACCTGCATTACTTTCTTGCTTTAAAATCTTAAACACTTTTTGTTTGCTTTATATGAATATTTTTCATTCTTTTAGTCATTTACCACAGTGTATTCCTTCTGTCTTGGCTTCAGTCTGGTAGCTCTTCCCTGGAGTTGTCCTCCTTTGGTCCTTGTATCATGAAAATGAAAGTATCACAAGGCCTCTCTGGTGCTTATACAGTTAATGTATAACGGGTCTTGACTGGTTCTCTTCATTAACTACATTCTCTCTTGGCAATTTTAATTGTTACCTGGTTCTGAGGGGAGTCTGCTGGGATTCTACCAAACTAAAATGAGGTGAAGGTACAACTGTGTTGAACTCTCCAGTATCACCCCAACATTGGTGATCTGCAATCAGTGAGTGAAAGTTAGTCCCAGTGAACACAGACGCTTCATGACCGTATTTGATAAATCGAAGGCCCCGTGAGGCTGTTTCAAACCACTAGTTATGATTATTACTGTTGTTTTTAAGCCTCAGTTGTAGATTTCACTGCGTTCATGTGTAGCCTGTTCTTTTAGTGCAGGGGTGTCCAGCTCCAATCCTGGAGAGCTGCAGTGGACACAGGTTTACATTCTAACCCTTTTCGTAGTTAATGACCTGCTTTTTACTGCTAATTAATCACTTTTCTCTTCATTTTAATTGACTTGCTATTTAAGATTTAGACCCTTCTTTTATTCCTTAACTAGCAGAATACCCGCGCTTCGCAGCGGAGAAGTAATGTGTTAAAGAAGCAATGAAAAAGAAAAGGAAACATTTTGAAAATAATGTAACATGATTGTCAATGTAATTGTTTTGTCACTGTTGTGAGTGATGAGTGTTGCTGTCATATATATATATATATATATATATATATATATATATATTTACACACACACATAAACATATATATATATACATATCTATACATATACACATATATATACACACACACATATATACATACATATATATATATCTACATATATACACATACATATACATACACACATACATACATACATACACACACATATATATACACAAATACATATATATATACACATACACACACACATATATAAACATATATATACATATACATACATATCTACATATATACACACACAGCTATTTCGTATCAGTGCAATACGCTGCTTGTTAAAACGGATAACTCCCGCTCTTACGTGCAAGTCTGCGTGGATATTATGAACTATCATATTTGTTCAAGTTCTATTTAAATTTTAAATAGAAGGAATTTTTATTTAGTCGACAGAAATATCTTTGGTAGGAATGGTAAAAACAGACAGGAATATTATTCTTGAATAAATCAACTCAAACCTTAAACAACTTATAATATTTTGCTCTCCATAAAAATATATCCTGTCTAAATTATACAAGTTAGAAATAAAGTAAACGTTAAAAGAACAAACATTCAAATTTCTTTACTCTTATGTAATTTTATATAAAAAATAAACTTAGATTTTAAATATCCCAAAAGATTTTGCTCTCCATAAAAATATATCCTGTCAAAATTATACACATTCAAATATGAACATGCTGCATAACAAAACCTGGAAATATAAATAAAATGTGTTCCTTTCAGCAATAACAAATCAAATCATTCAGTTGTATTTGCTCATATGTCATTTTAGAGCTGGACGCCTAGTATTTTTTTTTGGCAGCAAGTTCGTTTATGTTTGGTGTGAGGTTCTGTGTTGTGGAGATTCTCAGGATGGACTGCAGGTGCTCATGAGTGAGGCGACTCCTGTGTGCTGTTTTGTTAGTCTTCATCACTGAGAAGAGCTTCTCACACAGATATGTGCTACCAAACATGCACAAGGTTCGAGCCGCATGTAGACGGACTTTTTTTGTTCTTCAAAGTCACTAAAGCGCCGTGCGCTCAGTTTATCAGCAAAGTGCGTATTTGGGAACACCGTAGTGACGACTTGGTTCAACATTACTTGGCAACAGGGAAAGTGGGGCAAGTTGCACTGGTTTATTTGTGTCTCCCATAAAAGCAGCTTCACTTGAAATCACTTTGTGATTGTGCACGGGTAAAAACGTCCGCTGAAGTGTCAGATTCTTATTTAATTCTTCTGCTTTCTGTATCTTCTGCATTGCATTCAGGTCTTTCAGGTTACCCTGATGTTTTGTCTCATAGTGCCGTCTTAGATTAAATTCTGTAATTACAGCCACATTAGCTCCACAAATGAGACACACGGGTTTACTGGCAATGTCAGTAAACATATACTCAGCCTCCCATCGGTTTTTAAAGGCTCTATTTTCAGAATCAACTTTTCTCTTCGGCATCGTGTGGGCTAGCTTCGCAATAATTTACAGTATCATAAGCTAGACTTGATTAACGTGTTAAGTGTTCGGCAAGGCAGCTGAAGCGCTGCATTATGGGATCTGTAGTTTATTGTGTTACCAGCGCTTCATATACCCGGGCCATTAATAACAATAATACAGTATATAAAATGATCTCACGGGCCGGATATAATTACACGCCGGGCCGGATGTGGCCCGTGGGCCTTGAGTTTGACTCATATGGACTAAATAGAACTTGAAAAGAATATTTTTTGGAATGTGATCGCGCCAGTCAGTACATCGAGCCCGCGTGCTATTGTGGTTTTGCTTGTGTGCTTCAGTAAGTTACCGTCCCCTCGCTCTTACTTTTTTACCGTTCATCTAATGAATACACTGAGTATGGCTTTACCAAAACAATCATTGATCGCGAATAAAGTATCCATTATTCATGAAGCTTCAATAGGTGAATAGGTGATCTGTCTTTCTGCGTTAACCGCATGCGTTTTCATACGTCTCAAACTAAGGGGATGCGAGGTTAAAATAAATCGAGAAGCGCGCGTACATACTTAGTGCATCCCCTCTCGGGAATCGAACCTCGGACGTGGGCGCTACAGTCGAATGCTTTAGTATCGCGCCACGGCGTGTGGTTTATCTATTTGAGCGTAGCAGTGTAATTCAGTTTTTGTTCAGCACTCTTTGCAACTGTTACTTTTTGTGTGCGCACTGCGTCAGTTCACGTGAGCTGCTGAATATGGTTTTATATACATGTCACTCGCTCGCTTCTAATTGTTTCGCTGCCTTCTTAATTATATAATGCATGTTTTCTAAAGCGTGTTTTGTAGCTCTTCCTGGCTTTCTACGTAATGCGTGATTACGTGAGAGGCGTGATGATGTCATACGAACTCCGCCCCTCCAGCTGAACTCCATTACAGTAAATGGAGAAAAACAGCTTCCAGTTATGACCATTACGCGTAGAATTTCGAAATGAAACCTGCCCAACTTTTGTAAGGAAGCTGTAAGAAATAAGCCTGCCAAATTTCAGCCTTCTACCTACACGGGAAGTTGGAGAATTAGTGATCAGTCAGTCAGTCAGTCAGTCAGTCAGTGAGTCAGTGAGTGAGTGAGTGATGGCTTTGCCGTTTATTAGTATAGATTACAAACCAAACAATAATGAGATACAAAACAACTCAACACATGACCGGCTAACCTGTGTCCATCACACGATTCATGAAAATTAAGAAAGGCGAAGGTCTCTGTAATGGCAATCTGCTCAGGTCTACAAAACATTTTGATGAGAACACCAACAAGCCATGGAATCATATAATGAGTTAAATTCACCTTCTGATTATGAAAATGGTTAGAGTTTGAGGCCCCCAGTTTAGCAGGTTATCTGTTGACTCACTTCACATCTCATTTTTATTTGGCTACCATTTAAGGAAAAAAAGAAGCAATTTAGAAGATTGTTAAACAATAAAGGCAATTAAAATGAAGGGAAAAGAAGTCCATTAACAGCAGAAATTGGTTAGTGGTTAAGTAAGTGGCAGGAAGGAAATCCTGCAGCCACTGCGGCCCTCCAGGGTCGGAGTTGGACACCCCTGTTTTAGTGGATCATAGAGAGGATATAAAAAGTACACACGCCCCTGCCAAAGTCACAGACTTTGTGTAATAAAGAAATCAAACCAAGATAAATCCTGTTGGGACTTATTCCGCCTTTATTACAAAATTGTAATATACACAAAGAAGGTAAAAACAAATCAAACTCTTTAGTGAAAAAAGGAAAAACAAATCCTACAAAAACCTGGGTGCATTAGTTTGCACCCCTAAAGTAATACTTTAGTTGGAGCAATTTTGGATTTTATTACAGCACTCGGTCTTTTTGGGTAAGTGTCTACCAGTTTGGCACATCTGGACTTGGTGATTTTGCCCACTCTTCCTTTCAAAAAATCTCCAGATCTGTCAAATTGAGGATGTCTGGAAAAACAACATCTGCAAATGTGCTTGTCCACCAATGAGTCAAAGGGTAACTGATAATAGATGAATGCACCGCAGACTGACAAGCTGTACATTTTGGTGTTTTGTGTGCTGGACACAAAATTAAGCAAATCACAACAGTATCAAGAGTGCATGATGGAACAACATTAACAATGAAAACCACTGCTTACGTGCATTGACACTGGAAACATTTTTGAGATTCCTGCAAGGCCACTCTAGAGGTGAGTGAATGTTGGTGTTTGTGTGCACAAATGTTCCCCTAAAATAAACTGCTCTTTGGTTGATGGTTAATTCTTTCAGGATGGGCTCCTACTCCCCCAGGCCCAGTAGTGAAAGAAGTGATTTCAAAAAATGTATAGATAGAAGTTTAAAAAAAAAAAATTGACAAATATTCAGCTTTTTGCTAGCTTTTATAATGGTACATGATCATTATTTATGTTAATGAAAATGCTTTTGGCCTTGACTGCTGCCACATCTGGTTAAGCACAGCCTCACTACTTGTTTCTTTTATATCTGTCACTTGTTATTAACTGCACATTCTGCCTCAGTAATTCTTTGACCACCCAAGAAGAGAAATCTTAGGTACCAGCCACCGCCTCTGCCCTTGCACATACACATTTCAGTGTAGATGACTTTTAACGTATGCAGTCCATGTCAGAAGGTGTGAATTGACTGTAAGGCTGAACAGGACACTATGCTATCCTTAGAAGATGGCGTGGTAACAGAGGGACACTTTGTTTTATTTCTGAAGGCACGCAACAGAATAATTTGGATGTTGACCTCGAGACTACTTGACCTAAATCGCTGCACAGGATGCCAAGCAGCCTTTCACCCAGAATACAAGAAAGAGAAAGTATGCCTCGTCTTTATAGCTCATTAAAATTACAGAATGAAGCACAGTCCATGACAATAGCTGGCTTGTTTTGCTCTGTGCTTTGGCCTTTTCTGTGTTCTATAAAGGCACTGATAAAGGGTTTAAGCGTAGCTTAGGGTCAGCCTTGTGGTTATTGAAGAGGCCACATGATCATGTTTGACTGGTGTGGCTAGAGCTCTGCTAGTGACAGGTGTGTGAAAACGTGGCCATGTGAGGAGAGAAACTCATCTCTGAAAGGAGCTCGGTGATTGAAAGGAGCAGAAGCAGTGCCGCCCTGCCCTTGTCAGTTAATTATAGGCACATTGTACCGTGGTAGACATTTGAGAGACTTAGCTTTCAAGAAAAAGCTTCAGGGGCCCACTCTTTACCCACTTTTTGCTGCTACAAGCCTATTAAGTAAACGCAGTGTGTCCTCTGTACTGCACTTTATTGGCCAATTAACATTTGCGTGCAAATTCTGGTCCATATTCGAAAGTTTCCATCTTTGTCATGGTTGGACACACAAATTCCACTTATTTTATACAATGCTTTTGTTACCTTTCTGGCCTTTGCTTAATTCTAATGAAGGTGATCTTTGTTTATTTAGCAGACATCTTTATCCAGGATGACTTGCAGAAACAAACCATTGTACATACAGTTTGAGTGATTCCAGTAATGTTATTGAATCAGTTATCTATTTTACTTATTTATCCATTAATATTCTGAATACACCCTACATTGGGTTCAAGGCATGAATCAAACCATGATGAGGACCCCTTTATATGGCAGGTCGCTGTCTCTGACATGCATTCAGCCTCTTCATGTCAGGACAATTCAAATGAAATTGAATCAGATATGTACTTCTCTTCAATCTGAAATGATGGAGATGGTGAAGACACACATGGAGAGGGAGAGAAGGTACAAACTCCACCCAGACAGTTGCTGACTCAGACATCTCGGCCTGATCCAGCTGCTGCTCCTGCTGTGCTGCTCTGTTTTACTTGCATGTCCCAAATGTCTGATTCAATTGTTTCTATATAAGATTTGCTCATTGCCACAAGTTAAGCCAACATCCTTGTGCTTTACAGTCCACCAGCTTAAACACTAGGTCACACTGCCAGCTAGTTTATCTGTCCATCCATCCATCGATCCATTTATTATAGTTTTAATCCAGCTTTTTCCAGCTATAGTTTTAATCCAGAATTTTAGAACATTTGTGTTTTCATTGTTGACTGTAGTGATGAATGAATACATGCCTTACATTGTGACTGTAATGATGCGATGCAGTTTATCGATAGAATGAGCATGCACACTGAAAAGAAAAAAATGAACGGCATGTTTGCGTGGTTATATCACAAATGGAGCTCAGACACGGGTCTGAAAGATGCTACTTTAGCTAGAGAGTCATTTTTAGTCAGTGAAGGTTTTTGGTAAGCATGTTTCTTTGTACATGTAGCTTGTTCGATAAAACCTGCATAGGACTGCTAAACTAGTCTGTTGCAAATAAATATTTTATTATGTAGTAAAGATCCATGTTTAACTACTTTATACGAGAAATGCAGACAACTCTTTGAGTATGATGAAGTGTCATAAAACCGTGTCACTGTCCCTTGACCCAGACACTTCAGAGTGAGGAAAGGGCACCACAATAGAGCTTTATGTCAGTTCTGTACCTGAGCAACATTTGTCAATTTCTGTCTGTAAATAATAACCAATAAAGAGTTGCTTAAAGGAAAACCTAGCTTCACTGTAAGTGTCAAGAAAAGTGGTGATGTTTGGAGGTAATCATCTGGCCTTGTTTCATGGTTCTTAAATGTATTCTGTGTTGTGCACTACATCAGTGCCACTGGGGTTTCCAGTCCTCGACCGCCAGCCTTATACCTCCATCGTTGTCACAGTCTCATAATGTTACACATGCTATTGCCCGATTTTTTTTCCATAACAGCTCCATCCATCCATTATCAAGCATGTGTCATTTATGTCAGGATTATAAGAGCCAAATCCTATTTTGGCAGCATATTGCCCAGCACTAGATGGGGTGCCAGTCTGCTGCCATGGGGCCAGTGTGAAGTTAATAATGTAGACACCAGAAAACAGGAGTACCCAGTGAATAAACCATGCATGAACAGGCAGCCTTTGTCATACAGTGGCACAACAGCAATCTGAACCCAGGGCTCTGAATGAGTAAGATTAACCTGAGCATATACAGTAGTAGTGGCTCTTCTAGTAGAAGGTTATTTATTCTATTTGCAGTACAAATCCCCAGCATGCTTCATCACATCCGTCTACACTAATGAGTTCTACACCCTCCGATCTACCTCTTTTTTTAAAAGGCTACCATGATATCATTTGTGGCAAAACACTCACGGCTTTGATCATGTGATCCAGTTTAGAAATATCCAGTCCTCATAACCCTTGAACGGTTTGCTGTCAAAAGGAACGTGTCCTGCCTCATTTGCTTCACGTCGTTTACCTTATGAGCAGCTACAGCATGTCACTTGCTTGTGTTAGGACCTCCCAGTAAAGCTGATGCAGTCTGAATAAAGCGAGTTTAAATAATCTTTGTAAATTACATATCATGTTTAAACTGTAATTAGGGTGGAAACCTAATAATTCATGTGAATATGAGGACACTTTTTAAAATAAATGTGTACTGTGGTGGACAGCCGGGGCCCGGGGGAGGAAGCGTGGCCAGAACATTACCTCCCCCAGAGCTCTAGGTGGCAGCTCCTCTGTGTTGCAGTGGTGCCTCAGACTCCCACAGGGCTTCATGGGAGTTGGGGTTTGATACAGCCCTGTTGGGATCCGTTGCTGCTGCCGGGGGGTGCTGCAGCTGCTGTTGAGCCCTTCTCAACAGCTCTTCCGCTACACCCGAAAGTTCTGCCGGAAATGCGTCAACAAGCACCTGGAGCACTTCTGGGTGCTTTATAAAAGGGGCCAGCTGACACTACTCTGGGGCCAGAGTCAGGAGGAAGAGGACAAAGCCTGAGGAGGACTGGAGGCAGAAAAGGGACTGCGTTGGGCTGTGTGCCTTCTGTACTGTGCGCATTGTGTGCTGAACTATTAATAAATCGTGTGCTAAACTCGTCTCTGTGCTTGTCTGTGTCGGGTTAGGGTGTCTGTATGTGGCGTGGGCTTCACAATACTTAACAAATTAATCAATTCAGCCATAATAAAATACCACGTTGTCTTCTAGATTATACAAAGTGAAAATGACACCTAAAATTGTTCTCATAAATCTATGAGCACACCTGGATGTTTTGCCATGCATACATTTTTTTTATTTGTTAAAAAGTTGAATTATACAATTTAATTGACTATAACATAAAAACAACCATTTCTGACCTGTTTAAATAGATGTTTTTGTAGTGCTGAGCTGGAGCTTATTCAGTAGCACTGCAGATGAGGCAGGAAGTGGCCCTTGGCAGAGTGCCGGTTTGTTACAAGGCCCAACCTCACACTCTGGCACTCCATATTAATGACCCCCTAAAGTAACAGTTTAGTGTCAAGCTTGGGAGATGTTGGAGGAAAACCTGCTGAATCCATTTGAGGGTTGAAGGTTTTGTAGCCTGTCTTGACAGCATCAGGTGCAGTGTAGGACACACTCCGCCATACCAGACAAGTTAAACTAACACACACATCTCTAGGATTTAGAAGGATAAAGAGGTCCCCGGAGAAAAATGTAATCAGACATGGAAAGTCTGTGCATGCGCCACACTGGATTCAAACTCATTACTCCAGAACTCAGAAAGATTTTAAAAAATTCCACCAGTATTAGAGCTATATGTAGAATAGGGATGGCGCCAGAATTAAGCAAAATGCTTTAATATTAATTTAACTGAACAAAATCTTCATACAGAAAACAATGCATTAGAAGAAATAATACAATACAATTTATTTTTGCATAGCCCAAAATCACATAAGGCATGCCACAATGGGCTTTAACAGGCTCTACCTTTTGACAGCCCCCCTGCCTTGACTCTCTAAGAAAACAAGGATAAACTTCCAAAAAAAACCTTGTACAGAAAAACATGGAAGAAACCTTGGGAAATGCAGTTCAAAGAGAGACCCCCTTTCCAGGTAGGTTGGGCATGCAGTGAGGGGTCAATGCAATACACAGAACAGAGCACAAGTAAAACAATATCCAGAAAGTCCTAACCATCACATTTACTTATTTAGCTGACTAAGAAGTCACAAACGCACAACACTCTTACTTCTGTGTTTCTGCAGTGGTGACCTTAGCAGGTCACATGACTCTCTCAGGGTCCCTGTGAGCCACTGCTGTAGATTGAATAAGGAGCCTTGCACTTTACAAGGCTTTAAGATGCTGTATTCGTCTCCTGGCATGCTCATCTTTTAATAAAGTACATGAAACCTGTGAGTGCTGAGCTATGGAAATGTAGAATAAGGAGGAGGTGATGGTGGTGGCAGGGCTTTGCCTCAGACCAGGGCGAAAAGGATTAAGTTGTCAGCCCTCCCAAACGAAAATAGATGACTGAGGCCCTTAGCCTTTGCCCTTTGCAAACTGCTGCCTTTGTTAACCGACAGGAGGTTGTGTGGGTTAGTGTTATTTATCAAAGTTGGCTCTGAGTGCAGCTGATGATTTGCTTGTGCATCACTTGCTCCTCTGTCAGAAGGGCTCACCCGCTGGGAGCTCAAAATGCCTGGAGGCTATTTTGTCTGTTTTCATTCATACCACATCTTTTACTCTGCTCATTCTTTCTGTTTTTCTTTTTTTAGAGTAAGGATAAAATATTGGATTTAAAGCTTACATTGGCTTAAAGAGTATTCACCCTACATTTTGTTTCCATATTTTTTTGTAAAAGTAGAAAGTTCTGTTGTATTTTTTTTTGTTTAGTCAGCACAAATGCTTTGTGATGTGAAAGAAAAGTTAAGAGTTCCAAAACTCCACATAAATGAATTATAAACGATAAAAAAAAAATAAAGAAAATGGCTTATTCCAAAAATATTCATCCTCTCCTTGCCCAACTTAACTCTTAAGTCAATCTTCCTTGGCAAAGCTACTGAAGTTCACTTATTGTAGATACAGTAATACAGTAGGTCCTACAGAGTAATTGCAAACTTGAAAAAGAAAAAATAATACCATGGCAATTAAACTACTTATTATACCCAAAAAATATGAAACTTGGCTGTGAGGTTTGTTTTCAGGCTGTAGGAGTTGTCTAATGGCAGCCATGAAGTTCAAGCAGCATTCAATGCATCTCTGTGGTCTGCCTATTTAATACGCTTTGCGCTCGTATAAATAACCTGCTTATGAAATGTTATTTTTTCATTACAATATTTTAGTTATTATTCTTATTATTTTGCATTGCTTGAGTTGTATATTCTTGCTTTTTGTTTTCAATATTATGTTGTATCAGTCTCTAAGAAACTATTTCGTAGGCTCTGCCTGGTGAAACATTGAGAAAATTCTTTGTTTAAGAAATCCTTAGGGGAAAAAAGGTGCTGTTTTCTCCTAGTTGGTTTATTCCACCAAAACAATGATAACTTAAGTTGTAAAGAATATCACCACAGCATGGCACTTGGAAACTCCACAGCCGCCTGAGCACCACAAACGATGACCTGCTTGACCCCAGGCCTTTGGATTTGCGGCCCCTTGTAACCTTCATCTCTCCAGCTGACAGCGGTGTTCGTTCTGTCACATCTCCAGTGGTGTTTGCCCAGTAGTGCCTAATGTGGATTGTCTGGTAAACAATTCTTTAATATAAGCCAGATTACTGTTTTTATTGTGATTGTTTCTTGCTGTTGTTGTGTTTGTCGCTTTTGTGACTTTATTAGGGTGCTTTAAGTACCCACTGCCTTTTCCACCATTAAACCTTATCCATTTGTGGAGCTGCTACTCTCTGCTGGACATACGGCCCAATGGACAGAATTTTTAAAGAGGGCAACAGTGCAAGGATGTTTTACTTCACTTGTCAGTTCGCAGCAGCCATCATGGGTGGAGTTGTAATGTAAATAAGGTAATAAAAGGCAAGAAACCACACCACAGGCCTGGATGTCTTTAGCTTTGCAGTGCCTTTCTTATGTCTTCATAGACTAAAAGCACACAGGTATACAATGACAACTTATTTGTCTAAATCCTTAGAGGAAGTTTATCCTAAGTGCTTGAATCATTCACTAGAAAGGCAGCAACTGCAGCATTTACAAAACAAGCTGCAAGAAACCACAGCTCTGGGAGTTAAGGTTGAAAAATATGAATATTCTTATTTTCAATGGATTGTTGCTTTACAATACGACTTCAAGTCATGGATCATTACTCAGTAGCATACGTGGCTTGAAAATGGCTGTCTTCAGTAAGTTTTAAGGTTTTAGTTTTCACATTTGGACCATTGCCTTTTGGATGTCTTTTGAATTGTAAGAACAGGCATAGATTTTTGTTACATTCATAAAGAAAACGCTTAGCACAAGAACTCCGCTACCTGTAGCAAATTAATATATACCATGCTTTTGAATGTAGTGAGAAGTCAAGCAAAATGACACCTTTTATTGGCTAACTAAAAAGATTACAATATGTAAGCTTTCAAGGCAACTCAGGCCTCTGTACATCTTGCCTGAAGAAGAGGCTGAGCTTACTCCCTCAAATGCAGCCAATCAGCATGCTGTATCTTTACAATGCGGGAGTAAAGCAGCAACCCTGGAGAAAAATCGCAAGCAGACAAGGGAAGGCACGCAAATGTCATCTGTCTTGTACAGCCCATCCATATGTTTTCTGTTTCACTTACCTACTTCAGTGGCACGAATGCCAAGTGGGTTTATATAATGATCTCAGTAAGTTTTTGTGACTGACTGCTTTCATCATGTGCACATGTCTTAGATCATCCATTGCCATTCATCTCATTCTCAGTTGAGACAATATCTCGTAGTATTGTGTGCTCTGATTCAGAGAGTCCAGAAGTGCACCAAATTTAAGGTTCATCCAAGCTAGATGAAACTCCTGTGCAAATCAATAAACTGACTTTTATCGTTGTTAATTCTCTGCATCCCAAGACATGATCACGCACTAGCAGCTGCTACTTTGCTCAAGGCATACGGTTTTTATGAAGACCTCTATTGTTGTATTTCTTGTGTAAACTTGTGATGTTACAACATAAACTATTCTCACTTCACCATAACAAAGTAATATTACTTTTTGATTTGGAGACTTCCAAAGTGCTATTTTTTTTTTCAAATAGCATAATGGGCAAAGTGACCTTTCCTACAAGTGGTGCTTAAGATCTACCTAATGCTGGTGACATTTCAATTTCTGTTACAACTGACAAAATGAAACACTTACTAGTTGTAAGAAAAGCCGGAGCATTGTGTATGGACTTTAGTATTCCAGAGCAGCCACAAGGACAGTCACTCATTCCTTGGACACCCTGAAATAGTTGACAGCTGTGTAAGGTATAAGAGTGCGTTAAGGGCTTTGGAGGACCCCCAGTACACAACCAATTTCAAGCTGATGCCGCCAGGTTTCTTTTCTTGGAACAGCATCAGAACTTGTTGTTTGAGAATTGTCATTCACTTTTAACCAGTCATCTTTAAAGTGATCGTCTGCAGGACAATGATGACCAACTCTGATCCTGGAGGGCATCCGTGGCTGCAAGATGTCATTCTAACCATTTTCTTAATTAGTGACCAGTTTCTGCTGCTAATTAACTTCTTATGCCTTGTTTGTGATTGAAGTGCTATTTAAGATACAGAGCCATTAATTGCTTCTTTTTTCTGTAATTAGTATTCAAACAATAATGAGACACCAAGTGAGCCAACACATGACCAGCTAACCTGTGTCCATCATACAATATCTGAAAATGAAGAAAGGTGACGATCACAGAAACTCTGATCTGCTCTGGTCCATAAAACAATTTGATGGTTCTCTTAGAAAAAAGAAAATCAGCAGTTTTGAAAATGTCTGCTCTGGCAGAATGAGAGGACCAACAAGCCATGGAGGTAAATACGGGGTTCATTTAACAAGAATTGTCTTCTAATTAAGGAACTGGTTGGAGAGAAATAGGTTGGAGTTAGCTGGTCATTTGATGGCTCACATCACATCTCATTTTTGTTTAGTTACCATTTAAGGGGGAAAAAATCAATTCAGAGGACGGAATCTTTTGAAACACTGCAGTTAAAACAAAGGGAATAGAAGTCAATTAACAGCAGAAATCGGTCCCTGATGAAGAAAGTGGCAGGAAGGAAAACCAGCAGCCACTGTGGTCCTCCAGGATTGGAGCTGGACTCCCCTAGTATAGACCCTGTAAATAAGACATAACGAATCAGTAAATATAATTACCTTACATCCAAACTTTTGTCTTCCTTAACAGAACACAATTGTCATACCTAGCAACATAAAGGAAGGACTTGGTACCCACATTTTTAATAACAAACTTTAAAAAATTGCTTTATTAGAAATTTAATTGAGCTGGCAGGATTTTGCTCACTCTTTTGCGAATGTGAAATGAATGATCACCTTTTCTACAAAGGGGGGGGGGGGGGGGGGGGGGGGTTTTGGGCTGACAGAGTTTTTACCTGACTCCTGGTTTATTTTGTCATAGCCAGAGTTTAAAGCCGAGTAGTCTGAACAACAGAACCGTGACCTGTTAGATTCACTGCAGCACTGTCTGTCACCAACACGTGAGAGCACTCATCACATCACCACACTGTGCTGTTTGTTTCACACATCCATGTTAGTGATGCCAATGCAGTTCCTTTTAGTGGGTAAGACTAAGACGGCTACAAGTGGGTTTTTGCTTTTTAGGTTAGCAGCCTAATGAAATAATTGAACATTAGATAGTCTTCAGGGGATTTATGTGGAGTCAAAGATGTCTGCTTTCTAAAGAAGCCAGCTTTTCACAATGGTTCGGAGTGGCAATAATCCCACTTGTCCTAATTGCTTGCAAGCAAATCCTTTAAATGGCATCTGAACTTTTCTGCTTTTCTGTAGCTTAATCTCACCAAGGTTCATTATAATGGGAATTGATACACTCTGCAGATTCTACAAGGCTTTTTAATAAAATGTGGTCATACAGTTCAACATCTGAAGCACGTCAGTGTCTCTAGTTAGCAAAGTTCTCTGTTTCTGTATGGAGGCTTTCTGTTATCTCTTTTGCTAAAAATTCATTATTATACAATTCAAGAGTCCTTGGTGAGCTTCCAGATGCTTATACTGACACACAGTTATCCAGACTGTGGGGTTAAAGCCATGTGAAGACACCAAGAACATGGAACTTTTCAAGAAGACACAGGGGCACAGTTGGAAGCTTATTAATGGTGGGTTTCATACATACAATATGTAGAAAAGTGTTTATTTACACTGAGAATCAAACATGTGGAGTAAATTAACAAGAAAAGTGGTAAAAGTAGTACTTTGGGGACTTTCAAGGCTTGACCTGAGATTTTGGAAAAAAAAGATGTTGAACAAGTGTATTGGGACTGTACAGTAGGTGTTTTCACGTGGTTATGAGTTTAGATGGATGTGAAGTTTTAACTTGCCCAGTTTCACTGCAGCCTCAGGTCTCCTAACCAACAACAGAAGAGGAGTGTGTACCATTAATCTGACTCCAGGTTATGGAGTTTAGTGTAAAAGACCAATTTTACCTTTTATGATAATAATGTGTTATAAGTTACTGTAATATTTGTGTTAGCATGACTTGCTCTCATTTGCAAAGCTTTAGTTTATATACCCCTAGAAAGCAATATGACTGTATAGTTAATCGCCTTTCATATGCGACTGCCATTCCATAGCGTGTGTTTCCGAGTAATAATAATTAAAGAATGCTCATCAAACATAAATACTGAGAGTGCGACCCTCAGAGGCAGAGTTGCAGTTTATGTCCACAGATAATACCTTTTCACAATTAGTTTCAATGATAGCAGGCAGATAACCAGTACAGTAATTGTCAATTTAAGAACAGCAAATTAAAAAAAATTATATACAGCAACAAAATAGAATAAACTTTTAAAAATAGCAAAATAAGGAATAATAAAAACGTACCGGCATGCAATCCAAAGGAAAGGAATATTTATCTTCTCTTTATAAATTTGTAGAAGGCTCATCCAGTTAGATCAATGGGTGGCTATAGAATTTCCAACAGTCAAACAGAGAGGAAGCAAACACTTTACACATCATAAAACCTACAGACCTAGAATCTGCTTGACTAATGTGCATGAATATAGAAGGATTTTTCAGATATCTAATAACAGAAACATACCTTTCTGAAAATCGCTGTAAAATGACATAAAAGTGGTGGATTGTCCATTTGATTGACGACTGCTGGAAGACTTTCAGCAGCTGCAGTCGTGTGAAGAACATCCTTCCTATCCTGAAGATCAGCCTGCTCTTCTCCAAACGTTTCTAATATTTTATACTGTGAACTCCACACAGCATGCTCTTCAGTTTAGCATCTTTAAGTAAAGATGGCGGTTGCTTGTATTTATTATATTCCATTATCTTATCAAAGGTGTGACTCACTGAAGAACATCTGGAATGGCTATTCCTTCTGTCATTTTTGGAACCAACTTCCAGCAGTTCATGACAGAATTAGGGGGGCATCAGGCCCAATTCCAGAACCAACTCTAAAGGGGACTTCAGCATTTTAATTCATGGTTTGTTTGACATCTCAGTTATTTTGGGGTTTTGAGTAAATATTTACACTGCTTTTTTATTTTTATTGACTTGTTGGTGACATCATCAACATGTAATTTTGTGTGCACCTTCTTTCCGTGATCTCTTTGTAGCTGTTGCAGCCATTGACATGAGTGACAGGGATAGCATATGTGGCATCATATTATTATGAATGCCATTTTTGATGGTGTTGTGAGTGTCTGGGTTTGTGCATAAAGACAGGACCTCACTTTGCAAATACTATTGATATTGAGGGAAGGACCTTTAAGGCAGCAAGGACTAGTTTCTACTTTCAAGTTTTTGAATTTGACCTGACTACTCATTTGCTTTGCTCCTTGTGGCTTTATTTCCTGCGCCATTTCTCCATAGTATTCTTTGGGCTTTATGATAGCTTACAACAGTCAGTGTGGTCCATGGCCTCCTAACACAAGCTCCCGTACTGATCATTCTAGAGGTTTTCTCAGGTCAGTGTTCCTATCATAATCCCTGAGACACAGTCTGGTCCAGCAGCATTGATCAGTGGTAGCCCACCCAGGGTTTGTTCCTATCACTTCATCATGCTTTCACCCACTGACAGCAGTAAGTTTAGTGTGACAAGGCCAGAGTAGCCATAGTTAAATTTGAAATATTTGGATATTCTTAAGATGGAGATTTATTTGCTTACATTATCAGCTCGGGGAGACCTGATGCTAATGGTTCCTCACTAGTGAATGCTCAGGCTCTTTGTGTATTTAAGCAGTTTTACAAAACTTTCATTTTTCTTTCTCTCCCTTGAATCTACAATATCAACAGAACAGGGGGCTATAAAGTCGGTCCTGGAGGGCCATAGCGGCTTCCAGTTTTTGTTCCAATTAAATTTCTTATTGAGAGGTCAGTTATTGTTCTTGGAGCATTTCTTGCTCAAGTGATTTTTTCTGCTTCCTTTAAGTGGTCTCACTTGGTAAGATTGCCCACCCTCAATTGCTTATTTTAGCCTTAAACTGCTACATTTACTGTTTTAATTACTCCTTATTAGAAATAAGATACACATGACAAAGGAGCCATCTGTTCTCCATCTTGCTTGTTTCCACTTACACTTGCTAGTGTTCATCCTGAACTGTCTGGTTGAATAAAATACATGGGAACGAAGCTGAGGAGGAAAATGTGAAGGACTGAGAATTGCACATCTGCCTCAGGCTGCAAATCACCAAGATATCCTTAGAAAGGAAAACAAAAATCTGTGACAGAAGAATGAGCTGACATGGCAGAAAGAAAACACTAACATGGCAGGCATTTAAATAAGATCTGTTATTGGCAAAGATTGGTTTCTAATTATTTTATTTATTTTGTGTTGGAAGAAAACCCTTCAGAACTGACTGGGCCTCCCCTTGCTGTACGAGCGACACAGGCAGTCACTACTCTTCGATTTAGTCCAATTCAGCTTCTCTGAAGGTTCTCCCCAGCAGACGATCCAGAGGAGTAAGTGACTTACTGTGTCACTTGATGTGGTCTTATACCTTAGGTCATTGCCCGCAGTCTGTGACTGGTGAGGACGAGGGCATCCAGTAAACGGAGTGCTGCTTTTGTTGGCTTTTGGTTAGTGTTTGAAGTGATGAGAAGGTACAGGGAGTGCCTTGGCACTTGAAGACATTTGGGGGGCCACATCTGTGTAATCTGACAGTGGCTCTTTGAAGGGGAGGCAGCATTAACTTTTAGCAAAAACAAGACGGGCACCTGACCTGGGGAGCAGATAATTTGGATCGAATACTAGATAAGCCCTGGAGTTGTGAGCTGGCACCAAAAATATTTATTTCTTATTATTTTTACTTCAAAAATGTAGAAGTAAGTGATGCTGCCTCATGACTCCATGACATCTGGATCAAATCTTGGCCTGGTCACTGTGTTCACGAGGGTTTTTTTCCAGTTACTTTAGCTTCTTTCCACATCCTAAAGACTTGCAAGTTAGTTTTGTTTGTAGCTTTAAGCTGGTTGAGTATGAGCAGAAACTGTAATGGACTGTTCTCTTGTCCAGATTTACCTCCTTCTTTGTGCCTGAAGCAGCTAGGGTAGGCTCTGACTCCTCTCAACCCTGTATTGAAGTACGATGGTGCAGCAGCCTATTGCCTGTTAAGAAATGTACTGTCAGGTTTGAATTCCACATCAATTTCATGCCACGTACGTCCCAGCAGACAGTGCTGTCCATTATGGTGTGAGACCCGTATGATCTGTCATTTGTTAGCAGTGGAGTACTCACTCTGAATCTGCTGATCAGCAGCACCTCCATTTCCAGCACAAATAAATTATGGCAGAAAATGAATGTCTCATATTACGTGATGACAAAAGCAGAATGCCAGACTGGATTTATCTGCTTTAAAGTGAACGGCTGAGATTCATCACAGAAAGTGTCCAAAAAGGCTCTTTACATCAGCAACTGGGAACAAAGAGAGGAAGACGCATAGACATGAGAGTGCAGAATAGCAAAACAAATCCCCAAGGGCTCATGGCTTAGAGCACAAACACAGCTGCACACACCTTTATGTGTGTGTTGTCACCACTGGCCTGAGTGCAGTCACAACAGTGTTTAGTTCAGATTTTTTGGGCTACACCATTGTTGGGCAGCCTGCAGCGATGTGAGCAGTTTAGCCTCTGTGTGTCAAAGGACACATCTCGTCTCGCACACTCTGCCTGCACTCTTTCTGCTTGGAATGCCAGAGGCACACTTAGCCTATTGGAGCAGCACCGGGTGGGTGCATTAAAGCCCCCCTGAGTGAGTGTCTTCTCTTTCCTGTGATGACTGCTGCAGGCATACTGTTCAGAATAGCTGGACTCGGATATAAGTGATGTGTGTGTGGTGATCAGGCCAAGCTGGGAACTGGGGGTTCAAATGTGTGGCTTTTGTTTAAGTGGGGTGATGATGGAGTTTTGGAAGGGGTTTTATTTATTTGACATAGCGATGATATGAAATGTTTCAATGCTGGCCAATCCAGGATAAGGTCGCAGGGCAGGTAACTCAACAAGCATCAGCCGCAAGGCAGGAACAGTCTCTGGACAGGGCAGCAATCCATTGCATGGTGTGAGTGTATATTTTATTTATGAGGACTTACTTCTCTTGAGTACTCATTTTTTGACACAGCCTCCTGTGTGGACATGGACAGGCAACCTGACATTTCCTCATCTGACCCTTGTGCAGTTTGTTGTGAACTTTTCAGTTTAGTTGTAGACAAAGCATTGCTTCTGTACTTGTACAGAAATTTGAGAATTAGCTGCATTCGTTTTACACTTTCAGCCGAAACAAAAACTGTATTAGCAGGTGGAAAGGGGAGCAGCGATATTAACAACACTAACACGCCAACAGCTACCCAGGTCTGGACCCGTGTTGTTGCCCCTTAGAAATCACACATGCATGTGCAGCCATCAGTATAAAAACGACAAAACGTCTTGATATCTTGTCATTTCTGGTATGTACAGTATGTACCATAGCATCTATCGTGTGTGTGTGTGTGTGTGTGTGTGTGTGTGTAAATGTATACACAGGTATAGTGTATTGTACGGTATATTGCATTACGTTGTATATAAACTTATCATTGTGGTGGCTGAGGGTTCTTTCTGGCCCAGGCTTTGTTACTGTGGACTTTTCCCTGGTGTCTACACATTCTCCTGTCTGCGTGTGTTTTTTTTTTTCCTTTTTCTGGACATTACCATTTTCTTCCAGCATTTTAAAGACCTGCGTGTTTGGCTGATTGTTGACGCTGAACTGGCCGTGTGTGGCCAAGTGCATGAATGGTTAACAGAGATTTGGATTTGCATTGCGTAGCTTGCTGTGCCCTCCGAACCTTCAGAAAATAGAATCCTGTTAAAATGTTCATCTTTGGTTCTTTCCACTGTGTTTCTAGTGGGACCATTTTACCGTTCTTCAGCTATTACCTGTAAGGGTCTCAGAGTTAGCATGATCACCTGAATTGCTAAAACTAACAAATATAACATAATATAATGCTAAAAACTGATACACAGTTGCATTCATCCTAGGCACATACATTCTTTACACATTAGCATGTATTGTGATAAGATTAAGAGTTGAACAGATGTCAGTGTTTTTTGTCCACTTTCAGAGTGATGTCTGCATGTGGACAATAATAACGCATTCTAAGTGTAAAATTTGAACAGCCTGTTGATTGTGACCAGAGCCACTCCTGTAGATGTGCTTCTCCAGAGGTAATCCCTTCATTAGCCAGTAATAAGTTACCGTTATGAACACAGCTTTATGTATGGAGGATCGTGTGCTAGACATATCAGATTTTTCTAAAGATGTTTTATTGATTTGAGGTTTCATAAATCCTTCCCTGGGTGTGCAGTCCATCTAGCGTGTGCACTAAAACACGTCAGACCCCAGCTGTGGATTTGTTCATTTCATGACTCCATGCTTGGACTGGTGCCTAGGAGAGGACGAGCCGCTGAATATTACATACAGTATTTTGAGACAAAGATTAGGTTTGGCCTGGAAGATTTAAAAAACCATTTTTGATGGAGGCCAGAATATGCCACTGAGGTGTACCGCCCAGCTAGGACTAATGACTCACAGGTCAAAGCTAATGTGGACGAGTCCACAGAGGCCTGCTTTTTCTCGCCCTGTTCTACACAGCCAGGTAGGAGCTTTCGACTAACTTCACCAAAAACTGGAAAAATAAAAAAAAATTATAAAACCAAAAGAATACAGTAAGCTAAAATTTCAATGAAAAACAATGTGCAAAAGTGATAAGAATGTCAAGCTTTCCTACAGAGATGAGAAAAGTTGAACATTTTACTACATTTAGGGGGCTACATGGTGACATGGCATGCTGCTAGGTAGACAGATTGAAAGGCGCTATATAATGGATAGATAGCAGTCGTACATACGTTCATACTTGTTGATCCCAAAGGGAACTTGTATTACACCCAGCAGCTGACAAAATAACAATCCACAGAACACTTTGATATGGTGAATATAAATAAATTTGTCATGCAGAGGGTGTCAGTCAGGCATTGTTCATGACAGCCAGCAGCTTTGTCAACATCCCGTCTCTGCTGCGTCCTCCAGAACAGAGCCAGCCTCCGTGGTTATTAACTTCAAGTGCTTGTGCGGGCCGTTCTCATTCCGCAAGAAGAGCACATTTGCAGCCTCAGAAATGCAGCCCAGTGACCCCGTGCTTATATTGTCATCTTGTTCATTGTCTCGTAAAGGAGCAGGTGCACGAGGAGCGTTGACAGATTGACTGCAATGTCTCAGTCCGCCTGAGCGACTGGCATCTGTACATGCTGAAGTGCGAGTTGACTGGACTCTTAAAGCTTTGGGCTGTCTTTTTAATGGTCTGAACGTGACATTCCCAGTGTAGCGTTAGCCGTCTCATTCCATCTGCTGATCCAGAAAGGCTTGGAGCTGCCGATTTTACTGTGTCCTAGAGTGGTAGCCTCTGTGAATTGGGTTGAGTGTTGTGTGGTCAGGGATGAAACCCAAAGGATCCACCGTCTGCCTAGATGTTCTGGTTTCCAGACCCCACAGATGTTTTTCAGATGATTAGAAAATCGGATTTCAGTTTTCTGTTGTCGTCATCCATTTAATGTTTCTGTTGTTATTCTAATAGTAATTTAAGAACGTTCATGGCGATTTCTGACTGGGAAGGGCAGCACTTTCCATTTCCTATATCACAGCATTAGACAGTGTAGTGTGTCTGAATATACCATGATGAAGTATCGCAGGCTGTTGTTAGAACAAGTAGAGATTATGAGTCTATCTGCCAGTCAGGGACTAAAGGTGATTCCAGATTATATTGAATACTAGGGGGCTTTGCCCCCTGCTACCTTCACTTGCCAACCCCTACACCCCCATCCACCACCACCACCTCCCCCCCCCCCCCCCCACTCTACATGTGTATCGCCCCGTTTTTTTAATTCTTCACAACTGTTATAATCAGTTTGTTATAATATGAAGTTTAATGTCACTGTCTCTGTGCACACTGTTATGGATTCATTCATACAGGCAGACCAAGTATGGTACACAGGGGCTAGGCTGCATTTAGAAACCATTAGCCTAACAGTTTGGAGAATGAGACAAACTGCAGTGTGAGCATTGTGCTATTCTTGTTGGAGGTGGGGTTTGAGTTTTTTATTGTCCTTGTTTGGAGACCAGAAAGGACCAGCACATGGAGAAGACAGTATATAAGGATTGGACTGCTACTAAACCCTTTGAAGCCTATGGATGGATGATGTCATCCGTCCGGAAAAACTTTTCAGTGCAGTGACAAAAATGGCAGACTCTATAGATCAAGATCATACCTTGATATTGTCTTGCAATGGCTTCCTTTCGTCTGTTATACCGCGTAAAATCGTCATTAAAGAAAGTTAAGTATAATTCTCTCAAGTGATTCTTTGTACCGCCGTAATCACTATGGGAGGGATATCGCCTTTTAATATCTTATCTCTATATTTCCAGTTACTTAAAATGCCGCGATTTAAAAGAACTTATTCCAACAAGGCAGCTTTTGCTTCTAAAGGAAACAACAACGTTCTACTTTGTCTTTCTCCGGCCCCGGGTGTGGTGCGCTGCTCTTTCTTCTTTGCTTAGTCGTTGACGTGTCATCTAGAACGTATAACATTTTTTAAGAGCCGAGAGCACAGGAAGTGTGTCTACCAAAAGCATTCCAACAACTGAGACGTTAGATGACCGTGGTCTTGTTTGAAAATGGTTGTAAGTAGGGCGTGACTTGACTGTCTCACGGGACATGAAAGTGTGTATCTTCAAAAGATCACATCCCATTGCAGGAAAAAAAGTCTTGTCTCGTCCCAAGATTTTTTTTTATAATAGAGAGAAATTTTACATAATTAGTAGTTTACAATATGACACCTTTTATTGGCTAACTAAAAAGATTACAATATGCAAGCTTTTGAGGCCCTTTCTTTAGGCAAGATGTAATCGGGTTACTAAAGTCAGTTAAATTTACCGATTACATCTTGCCTAAAGAAGGGGCCTTGAAAGCTTGCATATTGTAATCTTTTTAGTTAGCCAATAAAAGGTGTCGTTTTGCTTGGCTTTTCTCTACATTCATAATGGCTAACACGGTACAACACCCTACTACTAGTTTACAGTATTAATGGTAATATCCCCTCGTATTCTGATAATCATTCAAACATTTTGTTGAAGCGCGTTGCAGTATTTGCTTCTTCCCATATCCTCCAGTAACATGTCACGCATCACTGGATTATTGTGTGCAGTCTGTGTGTGATTTATCTGGCTGGTTTTTCACAGAAATGTGTGGTCTGGTGGCAGAGTGGTTAGTAGAGCTTCCTCACAGTTCCAGACGTTGGGGTTTGAGTCCCAGGCCTTCCAGTTGTCTGTACACAGATTTTATTTTCTCTCTTATTTTATTTGCAGTCCATTTTTTCCAGGTTGCCTGACTTTCCTCCTACACCCCAAGTGCTGAGTGTAGCACTAATTGGAAACTGAGGTTTTACTATCATTTTTACATCATTTTTGCTAGTACACTAAAAACCCAAAAACGTGTATATGACGTAGATGCTCACCTACACTAGACATGCATACATCGGCGCAAATATCTTTAAAGGGATGGCAAACCACCGGCCAGAAGATTTATTAAAAAATGCTAGTGACCTGTAGATTATTTTTAAGCAGCGTTCAAACTTACAAAACACAATTTAGCTGCTTACAGGTAAGTAACACAACCAACGCCAAAGAGAGCAAATCCTCTACATGTTGTGTTTTGGAATACGGTGCTCGTCCGGGAAGGAGGAGACGTAATGATCAGGATCCAGTCGTGGAAGGGCTACGTAATGAGGACAAATGAATTCGAGTATGATTAGAATCTGCACGTTCACGCCTACGCATTACAGCACAGAGGCCTCATTTTCAGAAGTGTGTCGCTCCAGAGAGCATTTTCAGGTGTTTTCAAGGGTTGAAAACAACAGGGCAGTGCGAATAAAGGGCAAAAGTGGAGACAAATGGCTGCGTTTTTAAATGCAGATGTAGTAGTGTGGATGGGGCCTAAATTGGCCTGATGTAAGAGAGAGTGTGTGTGTGTGTGTGTTTGTGTGTGTGTGTGCAGGGCTGTGGAGTCGGAAGCAATTATTGGGTTACTAAAGTCACTTGAATGTACCGACTCCAACTAAATGTAATTTGTAATACAATGTTTTAAAATGTACAATTTCACATATATACCGATTCAATTATCTAGGCCTTGTTAAAAACTGTAGCTTCTTTTTTAATTTTGTAAGTTTACTTGTTTAATGTTGCTGGTGTGGCTTGCAAACACTCAGTATTGCTATAGCCTTTAAATCCAAACTTGAACAGGTTAGGGAGCTAAACGTAGCCTGCTGACTCACTCTGGCACTGATGAAATTAGCATAGTAAATGTATTACAAATAGAGGACTCGGAGTTGGTGGCACCATTAACTGAGACGTCGGAGTCGAAGGTTTTTTGTAACGACTCCGCAGTTTTGGCCGTCTGGAGCCTTTACATCCCGGTCAACGGCTGCCTTGTCTATGAAGGTGACCGGTTACGCTCAAGTGCTACACAATCCTGAAACGGAACAAGCCGATTAAGTCAAATGTCCACATGTTTTTGCTTTTCTGTTTATTCAAATGATTTTTTTCTCTCCTTTCTTTCCACAGAAAGCTCAGCTCCAGCTCATTCTCACCATGGCACTGGTGCAGACCCTGCCTGTACCCACTGATCACCAGAACACAGGGTTAGAAGTTCAGCACCCAGCCGTCCCGAGGTCTCCTCCCAGCCTGAGTGCAATGGGCTCGGTGAGTAGCCTCATCTCTGGCCGCACATACCAGGAGCGCCAGTGTCGGGCCTCTGAAGTCACTGCCAAGTGTCGTAAGCCCACTGTGGGGTCTGGTCCCTTCAGACAGCAGGATGGGCAGCTCAGGAATAGCAGCTCCCAGGAGGCCTTGGTGAACAGCTTGCCAAACCGCAAGTCCTCCTCGGTCACTGGAGCCAACAGTAATTATACCTACCTAAATGAAGAATTTGTTGGGGACTGGAATGACAATAATGTGACACCCAACAGCCCATGCAGTGAACCTGAGGAGCTACGTGAAGACAGGACCATCAATGGGAATATTGGCGGACCCCCTCCAAAGCTTGTCCCAGTTTCAGGGAAACTAGAAAAAGTAAGTTTCTGTTTTTGATCACAGAGTGATGCCATGTTATCATTATTTACTGCATGCTAAGTGTAAATCTCCAGGTCTTTGTGTGTGTTCGTTTGAAGCCTTTGAGGCCTGCTCACCTACTCTTCTGCATGATTATCTATCAGGTCCACAGAAAGGTTGCATGTTTAGAATTTCATCACTTAAGATTGTACTTTTTAATGGATCCTGGAGACAAAAGATGGACAGTTTAACACTAGAATTACCAGAGCCTACGATAAAACTCGTAAATCCGTCCCACCTTAAATCGCTTCTTAAATCCCTTCACACCGCTCCACCAGCGTCCTTTGTCCTCTAAATGTGCTGATAAAGAGAAGCTAGAAGCAGCCGGCTATTCCATCCCCCCACCAATTTAGAACGTGCACGAACTTCTCTCAGCTCATGCCTTGATTGAGTATCTGGGAGTGAAGTGAAGTTTAAGAGTGGAAATAATAGATTGTTGTTTGGAACACACGCATTTCATGTCTGTTCCGTTTCTACAGTAATCTGTGTAAACACATTGTTAAAACAGAAACGTTTTTTATATTCTACTAGTAGATGACAAAATGTAGGCATAAACTATATAATGTATGAAGCCTGAAGTATCAAACAAATACTTTCACAAAAGCTACAAATCTAACACAACAATTGCGCTTTTATTCAAAAATATAACTGCAGAATCAAAAAGTCGCCTTAACAAGCGACATTGACACCCATTTATTATGACTGCCTCTGTAGCGCAATAGAATCAACTGCCGACTGGGAATCAAAAGGTCGCCAGTTCGATCCTGCATCACTCCGTTTTGAGAAGTAAACTGCTCTTAGTCTCTTACTATTTTAGAATAAAAACATACATTTGATTTCAGTCTGTAACAGCCGGTGTAATTTATGATACTTGTAAAGGTTAGCTTTGTTTTTTGTTTTTTTTAGTCAGTTTTATTATCTCGGCCGCGTTCACGAGCCCAAACACACCCCACCCCCGCATCTGACACTGCTGTTTTCACATAGACGCGCTGTAACAGAGGAAAACTCGGCTCCCTTCTACATCGGAGCAAGAATGCACATACCATTGCTTGCATACTAAAATGTCAGCAGGCACTTTTTGTGGCATTACACATGTATTTTTTGAGTATGCCCTCTGCACACTACTTGTGACTTTAGGCTTTAGGAAGTAAGTAAATAAATAAAGGTAAATCGTGTCACAAAATGATTTCTTCAAAACGTCGAATGTTATTTAATTTGCACGGACATGCTCAAAAAATACATGTGTAATGCCACGAAAAGTGCATGCAGACACTTTAGTATGCAAGCAATGGTATGTGCAATCTTGCTTCGATGTAGAAGGGAGCCAAGTTTACCTCTGTTACAGCGCGTCTATGTGAAAACAGCAGTGTCAGATGCGGGGGTGGGATGTGTTTGGGCTCGTGAACGCGGCCGAGATAATAAAACTGACTAAAAAAAACAAAAAACAAAGCTAACCTTTACAAGTATCATAAATTACACCGGCTGTTACAGACTGAAATCAAATGTATGTTTTTATTCTAAAATAGTAAGAGACTAAGAGCAGTTTACTTCTCAAAACGGAGTGATGCAGGATCGAACTAACAACCTTTTGGTTCTCAGTCGGCAGCTGATTCTATTGCGCTACGGAGGCAGTCATAATAAATGGGTGTCAATGTCGCTTGTTAAGGCGGCTTTTTGTTTCTGCAGTTATATTTTTGAATAAAAGCGCAATTGTTGTGTTAGATTTGTAGCTTTTGTGAAAGTATTTGTTTGATACTTCAGGCTTCATACATTACATAGTTTATGCCTACATTTTGTCATCTACTAGTAGAATATAAAAAACGTTTCTGTTTTAACAATGTGTTTACACAGATCACTGTAGAAACGGAACAGACATGAAATGCGTGTGTTCCAAACAGCGATCTATTATTTCCAGTCTAAAACTCCACTTCACTCCCAGAAAATCAATCAAGACATGAGCTGGGAGAAGTTTGTGCACGTTCTAAGTCGGTGGGGGGATGGAATAGCCGGCTGCTTGCAGCCTGATTTTTATCAGCACATTTAGATGATAAAAGACGCTGGTGGAGAGCTGTGAACGATTTTAAGAAGCGATTTAAAGTGGGACGGATTTACGAGTTTTTTCGTAGGCTCTGGTAATTCTAGTGTTAAGCATATAAAGGCGATTCATGTTACTTGTATTTCACAGTGGTGGTGATTGAGTCTACAGTAGATATGGCAGATGGACTGGCAGCCAGTTGTTCCTGCCTTCATATATACAGCTGGGGGGCGCACTTGCCAGCCACCTCATTCGTGCTAAAGCCTGTAATGCAGAAACACTGTGTTAGACTTGGGACTTAATGATTCAGCTTGGCATCTAATCAATACAGTATGGCCAAGAGTTTAAATTGGACTGGTAGAGATGTATCATATACATTTAAAAGCAAAGCAAAATTCTTGAAAGAGCAAATAAATTCTTCATCTGAGCACCATGTGTGGCCATACACACCGACTAGTTCGGTTGGGTCAGCTGGGCAGGGTGAGGCGCTGGCCAGCATGGTACAGATAAGAGAAGAATTTGCAGTGGAATTCCCAGGTTAGGGATGTAAGGCGATTCTCAGGCCAAAGTCAACAGCCGCGTGTGTTTCAGCAGAAAGGATTTTTCAGTGTAGCTGCCTGGTTTGAGAATGCGCCAAGCGTTCCTTCGATACCGCAAATGAAATTGAGACAATAGCAGACCTCAGAATGCTTTTAATTTTTTCTTCTTTCACTCCCCCAGAACATCGAGAAGACGTTGATAAGGCCTACAGCCTTCAAACCTGTGGTACCAAAGAATCGAAATTCCGTCCAGTTCTTATCTCCGCGGCCAGGGTGCAGCGGAGGAGGCAGTGCTGGTAGCCTGTCAGAGAGCCAAGGGAGCCTGAATCTCCTCCTCCCTGTAGGAGGATCTGTGGTATGTGGTGACAAACGCAACTCATACAGTGGGGTCCGCAATGGGAGCAGCCACTCAGGAACCATGTCCGACTCTGGCAGGAACTCTTTATCAAGCTTGCCTACTTACAGCACTGGCTGCAGCCTGTCCCAAGCAGATGGCACGAGTGCTCATCTGGATCCCTCACGGGGCGCCTCTGTTCATGGTCACTCCAATTCTGATAGCGGGCGTTCCTCATCAAGCAAGAGTACTGGCTCACTTAATGGACGTGGACAACCTCTGTCAGACAATGGGTCTTGTGGACGGTCACCTGCCCCAGCAGAGGTAGAGGAAGGAATGATACGTGAGCTGGAGGAGAAGCTGAGGGAGAGAGAACTTGAGCTGCAGCAGCTGCGGGACAACCTCGATGAAAATGAAGCAGCTATCTGTCAGGTATGGTAGAGCAAAGATGGGCGGGCAGATCAGGAGATCGTAGCTCGATGGAACTCAGTTAGGGCACAGAACCTGGTTTCAGGTCATGCAAATAAAGCCAATGTAACAAACTTGAAATGTAGCTTGTCTGCCATCTGTTTCGGTGTAAGCAGAGTCTGCCATGTCAGTAAATTGAGAGTGCCGAGTCCGGGGCTTGTGTGTCAGGTGGAGTTACACTACGGGCTGAGGAGTAACCCCTAAAAGAAAAGGCCCGTCTCTGAATATACCACCAAGTGACTAAAGTAAGTAGACCCTCTTTCAATTGTGCACTTTTATATTTAGGATGAGTCTAACATCATGTGACAAATGACACTCAGCTGTTTGTACTTTGACGCTTTTTTATTTAACATAAAATATGCCAACAAACTGAATCCTTATGTGAAACAAGTATGTCCCATAATAATCACATTTATGTGGTGTTTTCCCAACCTACTCAGTGCTTTACATGGACAGCGTTGAGCCACTTCAGCCACCACCAACGGGCAGCATCCACCTGGACAATTTGATGGCAGCCATTCTTGTGCCAATACCGTCAGCACATATTAGCTATTAGGCGGTAAACAGCTGAAAGAAACAGTTAGCCAATAAGGGATAGGGGATGATTAAGGGTCAGAATGACATCGGCGAGGGGCACCCCTCCTCTTTTTAAAGATGCTTAGGGACCTTTCATGATCACAATGAGTCGGGACCGCAGTTTTACGTCTCATTTGAAGGATGGCACCAGTTTTTTTCATTCTCCCTGTCATTGCACTGGGCAGTGGGATCCACACACAGACCCCACAAGGTTAGCTCCCCCTGCCGGCCTCACCAACACCACTGCCACCAGCAGTAGCAGTAGCAGCCGAGTGCTGGCAGAGACTGAATATGTTTAGCTGAAGTGCCATACAGAACCCTCTAGGACTTTTTTAACCTCTTGCGTTGTATTTTGGTCTACTTCTGCTTGCCACTTGAGTTCGTTGAGGTCTGAGGTCATTCCAGAAGCATCTCATTACAAATGAGGCCTGGACTTTGACTTTGCCCTTCCAAAACCTTAATCATATTTTCCCATTAGACATTCAGATGTACATTTGTGTTCTGTCAGTGATGGTGGTAAGCAGAAAGAAAAGAAGGGAACCGGGAATTAAGAAATAAAATCATTAAGGATCAGAGCCAGGGAAACAAACCAGACTGTTGTCAAATCAAAAGAGAGAGATGAAAATTCAAAGTCTGCAGATCACAATGGGAGGTTGTTTGCCAGAAAAAATGAATTAGAAAAGTTGCACAAAGTATTCACTATTTATCCATAAACTTGGACAGTAAGATCCCCGTGGTGTCAGCTTGTCACCATCACACCAATGGCGTCATCCAACACGACTTCCAGGGACGCACGCCTAGTAACGGTCAGTTGGGTTTATAAATATGACTTTAAAATGGCAACCATAGTGAAATTATTTAAACAAAATGGTACAAATTTTCAACCATGAAAAAATGACATGGAAACAAGAAAATAATGTTACCCCTCGAGTCCCTGACATTTACAGCATAACTCCACACTACAGAAATTATTGTGAAAAATATAGATTCTAGAAAAAAATAAAATTTGCTGCTGGTGGTGTTGTTACGGAGTTTGAGCCTGACTCTTGGCTGATGGTCTTGTGTTTTCACCCAGAATGTCCAGGTGGTGTGTGAGGTTCTCACAGTGTTACGCTGTATTTTGTGTCCATCCTCTCTTCTGGAAGTGCCGTGGTTTAATTCAAACCTAAGCCGTGCTGCCGTGGAGTTTTTTAGACAAAAAGGGTTAGCGCCTGGCTCCCCTTCCTAGAAGGCCAGACCTGCTCTGCCTTTTAGTGTTGGTAGAGTCCGCAAATGTCACATTTTCAGTGTTGACTGGAAGGTGTCCAAAGGAAAATAGGGGATAAGGAAAAGTGGTCAGGGAATGAAAAGAGCAAAAGAAGAGGCTGACATCAGTGTCTAGGAGCAGGCCGCATTTGGATTAACTGAAGTGTCCAATAGGGACGATCATCAGAAACCAGAATCAAATGTCAGAAATACATTTTGAAAGTTGTAATAATAGTTTGCTTTCATTGCCCCTAATTATCAATTATCAGTATTTGTTTTTAATTGTTGATGCAAAATCTTTAATTTAAGAAGCTGCACGCTGCCATCTTGCATAGGTGGGAAATGGTGACACAGTTTGTCACTTGATTGACAATTCTCACAAAATAGGGGTGACCATACAAAATAAAAACAAAAAGCAATTTGTAACGCGACACCTTTGGGTTCTTTGTGATTTCGCGAGGCATCACACAGTTTGATCTTTGTGTGGGTTTGCCCTGATGATTGTCCGCACCCGTCGACAGACCGAGTAACTTCAGGGAGTTCATCTCGGATGTCGCTGACTTGGTGCCCCCACAGTGCCTTTGTGTTGAAGGAGTAGGACTTGCACTTGGTTTACAGTAGCAGGGGGCTTCGATTTACCACCTTAAATGGTATTGAAATGCTAAGAGTGGGCTTATCAACACATGGTTTCTGCATATTGGCTTATTTTTTTTCACCAGTGGATAGCAAATAAATATAAGCTGTCATTTGATGTTAAAGGCATGTAACCTTAGGATCTGGTGAAGACTAAATGATTGTTAATTATGCCCAGATATGTAAAAGCGTAGCGCTGAAAGAGGGTGCACTTACTTTATCACACGACTGTATACGAGTTTATTGGGTCGTTATTGTGCAGAGGACACAGATGCTGATCACATCGGCGGTCTGTGACCCCATGATTAGAAGAGCATACCGACCTTAAATTGCTTTTTAGATGTACAGAGGGTTCAGTTACCTTTTCTTTTATGAGCTTGTCATTTGCAGAATGAGGGGATGCTGGTCTTTCAGTTACTCCCTCTTCCTTGTCAGCCAGGGCTGTACCACAAACCTCACAACAAAGCCTCATTGATGCTTCAAGACAATCTGATTTGCAAGTGAACTGCCACTCATGTGCAACCAGAATGTTTTGTTCTTGAGCACTGAGATGGAAAGGCCTCCCTTGATTTTGGCGCTCTTGTTTTGTGAAGTTACAGTGTGTGGTCCACAAGGTGCACAACAAGCGCCCCCTTCACAAGGGGCTTGCTGCTCCTCCACCCATCATGCGTAGGACTTTTCATCCAAAACAGATGAGGAGCACAAGTAGAAAATCTGTTCACCTGAATGAAAATGTTTGATTTTTGTTTTCTCATCTGAAACACATGCATACCCCTCTTTGCAGGTCTATGAAGAGAAGCAGAAACGCTGCGAGATGGAGCTGGAAGACCTGCGCCAGAGCTGCTCTTCTAAACTGAAGCAGGCCTCCCAGAAAGCTCAGCGCGCCCAGCAAGTCTTGCAACTGCAAGTCTTCCAACTGCAGCAGGAGAAGAAGAAATTGCAGGAGGATTTCTCTCAGCTGCTTCAGGAAAGAGAGCTGCTGGAGAAGAAGTGCGCCTCAATTGAGAGGGAGCAGACGGAGCTGGGACCCCGACTGGAAGAGACCAAGTGGGAGGTGAGTGCCAGCCGCTGCACTTGTGCCATGGTGCTTTCCATTGCTGATACAAGGAATGTGCTGCACCTCGTGTCCTGCCCAGCAAGAGCTCATTCATTGGTGGATGTGGGCATTGCAAGAGTGTGGCCTGACAGATTCAAAGCACTTTATCAGGTGGCAAGTATGATACTGTTGAGCTTATCGGAGGTGCTTCAACAAGCATGAGGTCAGCAAGTCTGTAATTCTGCCGTTGCGAAGTGTCATGGTAGGCAGTGAGTTACTTTTGCCCATTTTGTTGTCCTCCTTCTCCATGCAAACATGAGATTACATTTTTTTTCTTAACCACCACTACAAACAACATGGGTTGAGTAACATATGCAGTCATTTTTGGGTGGAGTAGTCCTTTCTCCTCTCACCCTTATAGTTCAGCCTTCACACAGCTGACACGATTTCAGAATAAATACTTTTCAGCCCCTGAAAATGGGGTCCCATTTATACAAATGTCTGTCTTTTCTAAACGACTCATACAATACTTTTGGTAAACCCTTTGAATTAAAGCTGAAAGTCTACACTTCAATCACATCTTGATTGCTTTGTTTCAAATCCATTGTGATGGCGTACAGAGCCAAGATAAAAAAAATTGCGTCACTGTCAAAATGGGTCCTGACTGTAGGTGTGAAGGAAGATCAGATCTGCGTACTCCACAGTCTCTGCTCCCACCGGGGCAAATCCAGCACCATAGTCAGGATTATGTTTTTTGATTTCTCCAGCGCATTTGGGACCTTCATGCCTCACAGTCTGGGGGCTACGAATCTTCAGGACCCCACAGTCTCCTGGCTTATGGACTGCCTGACAAACAGACGGCAGTTTCTAAGGCTTAAGGGGATGTGTGTCAGAGATGTTGGTGTGTAACACTGGAGCACCTCAGAGAACCAGTCTGTTTACCCCTGTGCACAATGGAGTTCCAGTACAATAGCAGCCTTTGCCCTCTACAGAAGTTCTTCTCAGATGATTCTTCCATCATGCATTGCATTGAGAAGTTCTTCTCAGATGATTCTTCCATCATGCATTGCATTGATAATGGAGGACTAGTGCAGGGAGAACCACCTGCAGCTCAGCATTAACAACAGAGTTGGTGGTGGGTTTCCAGAGGAGGGGCTATAGAGCTACAAGTAATTGGTGGTCCATATGAACAGCAAACTGGACTTGTCTGAGAAGTGTATTGAATTAATTTTTTTTTTTCACTTGTGAAATTCAGTTTTTAGATTATTCAGACGCTGATGATTTCCAGCGTCATTTGTTCCTTATCGTTTACTTGTTCAGATAACTCATTCTTTATTGTTAAACGTGTCCATCTCTAAAGCAGACACTACACTGTACAAATGAACCTCTCTTCATGTGTGCCTTATGCAGGTTTGCCAGAAGTCTGGGGAGATCTCCCTCCTGAAGCAGCAGTTGAAAGACCTGCAGGCAGATGTGAGTCAGAAGGCTGGAGACATTGTCTCCCTCAAAGCACAGCTCCGAGAAGCCCGCTCTGAACTGCAAGCCAGTCAGCTGCACATCCAGGACCTTCACGCAGCCAACCGCACCCGCACTCTGGAGCTGGAGGTGTGTGAAAATGAGCTTCAGCGTCGCAAGAGTGAAGCTGAACTACTGCGGGAGAAAGTTGGCCGACTAGAGGAGGAGGCCACACGCCTGAGAGAGCTGCTGAATGCACCCACTGGCCCAAATCTGACCATGGGGGCCACCCCAAGTGGACATTGCCCAGGGCAGCCATCAGTCACCACACGAAATCTTTGCTTGCCTGCTCCTGTAAGTTCCGGCTACCGAGAAGACGATCCATTCTTGGCTTACGAGAGTGATGAGGCCAAGGCCCAAAGGCAGAACGCAGACACTTTGCAGAGTATGAAACATCAGGTGGAGAGACTGAGAGCAGAGCTGATGTATGAGAGGCGGAGGAGCGAAGACCAATCGGAGAACTTCGAGGAGGAGCGCAGGGTGTGGCATGAAGAGAAGGAGAAGGTGATCCGTTACCAGAAGCAGCTCCAGCAGAACTACATCCAGATGTATCGTAGGAACCGAGAGCTGGAGAGAGCCATGAGAGAGCTGAGCTTAGAACTGGAGAGTCGAGAGCTGGAGGACTTTGAGGTACACGGCTCCGAGATCCACTTTGAAGAGATCACTGCCACCGAAATCTAAAATCGTTTTGCCATTTTTCTTGGAGTGTGTGTTTTTGACAAGTTCTTTTTACCCTCAGCTTTATGTGTGGCACTCTTTCTAAATTACTGTACCGGACTTATTTTTCAAATGGCACTCCGGAAGAGAAAAATCCTGTGGGTCATTTGGGGGGTAATTCACCTCGGTTGATTTGGAGCAAGCAGGATATTTTAGGAACGAATCTGAAATTTTGTGCATCAGTAGGGTGGTGGTTTTTTTTTTGTTTTTTTTAAGTAATTCAAGCAGTGCGACATAACGCCATTCTCTCCCAGCCTCGGAGAGGACTGACATGTCTGAGCACTATGGGATGTCTTGGTTTTCTGGCACCTGCCTACGTAAAGAGCTGCTCAGATCTTCAGAGTGGCTGATACCCTCCATTACCAGAAGGATTATGTGAGCCAGGTTTAGAATTTCAGAGGTATATTTTTCTAGAACTTGCTGTCAATGCCAAATATTTTTTTCCATCTGCGCTCTCCCAGGTTTTTTCTTGTGCTTCCTTATATTTATGTTTATTTTTTTTCGCATTGCACTCATGAATATCCAGTTCTCAAGTGTGCCCAGGCTGGGGAGGCACAACCGACGCCCTCTGTAAAGACGGAGTGGTTCATGTGTGCTATCGCCCTGCCCTCTCACTATCCATATGCTGTGCCACCTTGGCTGCCATTTGACCACCTCTGCCAGTTTCATCTGACGATCCTATTGGAGAAGAATGCATCAGACTTGAGAGGCTGTATGTTGCCTGGTTTGACATGCATCAAGCATTGAATGGGCTGTTGGGAAGTGTTGCTGTGATAATGGGCACTGCCCTACCACATACAAAAAAAAGAAAAAATTATTATTTAAAGCCAACATACGCTGTACAGTGTACATAACACGTTTAACTAATAAATACAGAAAGGCTGTGCGATTGTGTGTCCCCATCTTTACGTTAAACACAGCCCATGCCTTTAGCGTGAATTCTGGCATAAAGCAGCCTGATGTTGAAGGGTGCAGTGCGGCAGTAGGCCATATTTTGCAGCTTTTTCTCAGCATTTTGTGAATTAACAGTTAATACGTTGTGTGTGTTTAGTTTCTCTCGCTCTGAGCCAAAAAACCTCTTAACAGAACAATCTAAGAAGCACTTGAACGTGGCCTGCCTTTGAAGCCGCCTGCCAGGTTGGCAGATCTAATCAGGTACCTGAAAGTGGATCTTAAATCACAAAAAACAACCCCTTAGCTGAAAAGTACCCGCCGTTACACCCCTCCTGAGGGGCTGCCAGATTTCTTTCATCTGTTTTGTTTTTTATTTTTCGTTTTGGTTTTGCACTCACACCCTTAATGAAGCCTTACTCCATCTGTTAAGGAGCCATTACTGGAAGGGGAACTTGTGAACTGGCAGTGCGTCTCCGCTGTCAAGCAAGCCACTTTGTGTCACGTGATGATAAGTGTCAGATGTGCTGTCAGTCATTGACGACATTCCTCATCACCACTGCGTGAACAAGAGGACCCCTCAACCTTTGTAAAAATAAATAGATTGTTAAATAATGGATAGATGGGTACCTGTCGTATGTAAATCAATCAATATATAAATTCAGTGTATTCCTGTAGAGAGCGGTACGGATAAATAGTTCAGGAGAAGGCCGACTGGTCACTGCAGCAACAGGTTCTCCTTTAAGATGAGTGACTGTCTGTGTGCTCGGAGCAGATGCCGCCTGAGTGTTAGCAAGTAAATAAATACAAAGATGTGTGGGTAGACGGACTGATGCCCTGTCCAGGACTGGGAGCGGCCTTGTGTTCAACACCCACCTGACAGTATGGTTGGACTCAATGAACAGACGGATAGGTGAATATAAACAAGTGATTGGATGAATAAAAAATGAGTAAAATACACACAGTATATGCAAAGAAATAAACAATTATAAATATTTGCAGCACTAAATGCAGAGCGACATGGCTAAAGCATTTCTTCATGGTGACTACTGAGATCGGGGCTGAGCACCACCCAGAGAGGGGGCTGAACCAGCAGCGTTGTGCTTTATGGTCTGCTGCTCCCCCCACTACACCACAGTAAGAGCGTCACAATTAACAGGAGACCCCAATGGACACACGGGGGACGTTCTGTACGCTGACTTCAAGGTGGGACAAACGTACAGCAGTGTGTTGGCTTGGAGCTTATGGCAGAGGTCCTCACCGTTCAGGGCCCCCCCCTGTAGCTGCAGGTCTTTGTTCCACCCAGTCAAGTGCGGTGAGGTTCATGGCTGGTGAGGCACGGACTCCTTTATTCACTATTCCATTGGCAGCCTGCACATTGACTACTGGTTATGTTTCATATCTCATCAGCATTCTTTACACACAGATATGTAAGGCACATATTTCACTAAGAAAGAACGTTACATTTATAGCGGCAAGAGAGAGCAGAGATGGGCGCATTTACTCCTCACCCTCCATGTGTTCAGAAATTGCAGTTGCAATTCCACAATTCAAACTCATTCAATACAAACGAAAGTATAGAGTGGTGTACAAAAACAGATTTCAATTTTGATCTTAATTGAAATATTTAGCTGTTTTTAAAAGCTTTTAATTCTGATGCTTTAATCAATTTTAATACAGACTGTTCAACAAAAGGATAACAAGAAACACAAAAAGAATAGTTTATTTAAGGTGAGAATTTAGCTCTTAAGTATTGGATTTTTTTTTTTTTTTAGTCTGATCCCATTTTTTATAAAATTGAAAACCGTTTATGGTCTTACCTTATAAATGCAGTCCATGCACTTATCCTTCTCCACGAAAATCTCTTGTCAGTTTCTTGTAAAAGTCCTCCTTATTTTCCTTTAGTTGCTGCAGTGCACTTGACTTTCTGATATTGCTAATTTATTGGCGCCTCTGCATAAAAGAACAGCAGCAATAAGCAGCTGTTGGGCTCACATGCACCCCCTTTAGTGCGGCACAGTACTGTCTGCCTCACCTTGTGTCTTCTCACTGCGGATCAGCAAGACTAAATATGTCATACACTCATTAAAGATATTAGCCAAACTGTGGAAAGTCATAAACGTGTTATATTGGCGAAATACAGAGAGACAATAACAGGCATGCACCAAATGCATGCATCAGCCCCGTGTGTGAGGGAGATTCGTCGCTGCCACACCTCGCGTTTCTCCCCTGTATTTGAACAAGAAATGCGGCAATTCAGCGATTTTGACTATAAAAATGATTAAAATTATTGGAATCTTACAGAAAACAAATTTACAGCACAGACCAGTGGACACATTTATTTTATGTTATCATTATTGTTGTTTTTTTTTTTACTTTTATGATGACAGGTGAGTATCTGCCTCCCCTGACCACACGTCCCTGGTCGCACCCCAGACTAACTGGACTCCTCCTTGAATTAAGTGAGCCGTTGCTTCCAGTTTTTGTTTTTACATCTATCCAGAAATTATGGATTAGTGATGCTACATTTAAACTGAATGAAGCAGGAATGTGTGTGTGTGTGTCAGGTGGGTAAGAATTTATTCTTTTTATATTTTAATATTCTGATTATTTAGACAGTCACATACTAATAGCACATAAGTGGGTAACAGTAAAGTAGCTGCCCTTTTCACACTCATTTGTGCTGCTGTCTGCTCAACATTAATTATCTGTATTCAGATACAGTTAGCAAAGTAACATCACAGAAAAAGTGAATGATAAAAAAATAACAAAAATGCCATTCCATCTCAAATGAACCAATGACCAATGCACTTCGGACTCCAAAAATTCTGGAAAAGTCACCAGGTGTACCCATGTTAGTTAGGAGACACCTTTTTTGGTGTAAGATCAATACTTTCCAAAATACAGCCAATTTACCGAGGGGATTGGGGTTTTGATTTTATCAGCTTCATTTTTTCATCAAATTTCACAAGTCCATAGCTCAAGAATTAAACCACCGAGCAGGCTCTGACTTTCCACGCTGGTACATTAATTGGTATATTATGTGACAAAATTAAAACAATTGGTCCAGATGATCTGCATGGTCAAAGCAGCCCCTTGAACCTGAGCAAAACTTAATCTGAGTTTTTGGCTTAGCTATGTTTAGGCCTCAGAAACACATATTTGCAACCAACACAGACTTCTGATTTTTTTTTCCTTATTCACGTAACTATATAGGCTTTCTAAAAAAGCAATAAACAGGAAAGTAACTGCATCAAGGTTTAAACAGCAGACCTCTCAAATCAAAAAAATCATTTTGTATTTTATTTTCAGAGCACCCTAACAGCATGTGGGAATTTGCAGATAATTCTTTAAACATTTTTCATTTATTTTACATTGTCCCTTCTATCTCAAAACACAAACCTTACTTTTCTTATGCAAATCTTCTATGTTTATTTTCTATCCTAAACATAGGCTGAATGTGCCATGTGTCAATAATGGTAATTACTGAATTTTCAATCAGTAAGTTATCAAAAATGTCAAACTTTTTATGTATTATTTGATGATGTACTATCTCATGTTGCTGAGCAGAGAATGCAGTTCTCCATGGCGTAAAGAGTACCAGGTGGTTGAGAATACCACTGTTACATCCCTACAGAAGATGGCAAACTCCTAATCAGCCAGGTGTCTGGAGAAGACAGTCAATTGACTGTCCGAATAGTCACCACTGAAGCAGCAGTTGAGATCCTGCCCTCTCACGATCGCACTCCTGATGGATCAGATGTGTCCCTCACATTAGACCAGTGTCCTATTGCAGGCTATGCTGGGTGCATGTATGATGGAAAATGTTGGATTGGTGTGATTCGTGGCAAGAGTGAAGTGGAATCAGACATCCTGATATGTTTCATGCACCCAAGCTATCCTGCACAGTCTTTCCATTGACCACCTAGAGACGATATTTGTTGGGTGTCATTACAGTGTGTCATCGCACTACTTATCTGTTTAGCGCACCTACAACGGTCAGTGGGAAAGCAGTACCATCTTGATCTTGAGGACACTCTGCACTTTGATTGAAACAGACATGAAATGGGTCACGTTCCTGCTGTTGCAATACCAAGATGTTAACATTGATGATAAATCAAGCAGCAGTTGTTAATGTGTTGTGCTTAATGTGCCTTTGGTGATTTATTTTTTTCCATTAATCCTATGCCTAAGTTAGTGATGAAGAACTTGATGATTATCATTACTGACAAATGGTGAACTTAACCCATGTTTAGAATGGAAAATAAAAATGAAAGATTGAAATAAGAAAAGTAACGTGATTTTTGAGAAAGAAGGGTCCATGTAGGAAAAATAATTTTAAAAGTGTCTGGACATTCTCACAGTACATTAAGGTAGTCTGAAAGTTAGACCCAAAATGATTTTTTCATATTTGAGTGGCCTGCTGACCAAACCCTGATTCAGCTTCTTGTTTGTATGTAACCTTCTGAAAAGCCCTGTGTAGGTATCTAAACATGGATAACACGGTGGAACTGGTTTGGTTTGTTTTTTTCTTCTTTTCAGAATTTTTTGAGACTGCGCGGGATTTCTGGAAAACAGTTGATTTGACATGGAATGACCCAGAAAAAAATTTCCCCTAAGAGTAAATTTGACATCACGTCACTCTTCTAAATGCAAAAGAAAAACGCAGGCAGCTTAATAACCAATGAGAATTCATTAACAAAGGTTGAAAATGGCTGACTGCTTAATGAACCAGTGGGAACAAAAAGCTGCAGCCATGAGGGACCCCTGAGGACTGAACACTGAGGACCCCTGGCCTACTTGCCACAAATGACACTTTTAATAGCAGATCATGAAGACCCTCACTGTGCACTACTGTGTGCTGAACGTGCATCATGGGACTGCTTCCGTGTAACGTGGCTCGAGGGTCTGCACGATGAAACGCTGCAAGTATAAGACGACTACAACGAGCGAAGCTGCAGTGGGACCCTAAACTGGACCAGAAAATGGCACACTGCTTAGGAAAGTGGACAGGCCTTACTTTTCATTTAGCCCCGTTTGGCCTGCACGTCTGCTAAGGCAGGGGTGTCGAACTCCAGTCCTGGTGGTTTTCATTCTCCCCCTTTTCCTAATCAGTGATCAGTTTTCACTGCTAATTAAATTCTTTCTCCCTTCATTTCAATAGCCCTGTTTTTAAAGATTCAGTGCTCTGAATTGACTCTTTTCTTCATTAAATGGCAGCCATCGAGAAATGAGGCATGACACAAGCCAACAGATGACGAGCTAAATTGGGGGTTCAAACTCCAACCAGAGAATCCCATTCATTCTGTTAATTAAGTTTGTTTTTGAGCGCCATCAAGATGTTTGGGTGACCTGAGAGATCAACTTTACTGAGGCCTTCACCTTTACTTTCAGATACTGTGTGATGGACACAGGTGAGCTGGTCAGTTGGTGGCTCGTTTTGTGTCTCATGATTGTTCAGCTGCTAATTAAGGAAAAAGAAACAACTAAGGGGCCCTGAGTCAAGTTAATTAAAATTAAGACGAAAGAAGTTAATTAGCAAAAACTGGTCACTAATCAAGAAGATGGTTAGAATGAAAGACTGCAGCCCACCAGGACTGGAGTTCAACACCAATGTGCTAGAGTGACCCTGGGACCCCAGATGGCTGCCGATCACATGGGCATATTGGTTTTAATTTAGATAAAGAATAATGTCTGGTTTTTGTACAAGAAAAGAAATCAGCATTTACTGGTTGAAACACTCCCTGGAAACTGACAAAATTTAGAGGAGGAAGAAAAATGAAGCCATAGGTTGGATACACAAGAAGGCCAGAAATGGCTCTGGAGATCACTAAGACGAGGCTGAAAGCCCACTTGAAGGTAGATGACCACCAACAAACAAGACCTGCAATCACCTAGAACTACAGTCGTCAGTCGTTCACGTGAACCCGGCGGCAGTGTGCACCAAGTGTGTCAACTTCATCCAGTTCAGGACTGAACGCGTCTTATTATTAATTGGAAATGTGTAATAAACGGTCAACACAATCCAGTCCACTGCAGCAGCCCCGGCCGGACGCTCACCGTTTTAGTTCAGATTTCTTTCTTTGATTTGATTTTTATTTTTTTCCTGTCACTGCCCTGCATGTTGCCTTTAGGCCAGAGCTCTGCCAGCTGGGGTGGGCACACGTCCCCCACTTGTCAGCTGGATGTCTCCATGAACGACACATTTTGAGAGGGCGAGCTCATGTGCCGTCAGTCTGTCTTGTCTGTCTGTCTTTTTCTACCCCTCATTGTATATTTGATTGTCAATTTTGTTATGTACAGATGCCTAGCCACGTTTTTTCTATACAGTGAAATAACACAATCAGCATATATTTTAGAACGCATAGTCACTATGAATAGACCAAAGCAAAAACCGTAACCGTTTGTGTGTCAAGTTTTATTTTCTGTTGTTTTCCAGACAGCATTGTATGTAGCCATCATGTAAATTTTTCATGCTGTAAATTTTCTGTACAAAGAAAGAAAAAGTGGTCTTTTTAATAAAACCAGTGAAAACCTATCGGAGCCGTGCGTCTTTTCCTTTACAGATTTCGGCTCCTCCATTTTTCTGGTTACACGCCAGTTCACCCAGAGCACGTGACGCTTTAACTCGAGAGTGGAAGCCGCGCATTTGGACGCTGCCAGCGCCTCATTGGCTGTGAATAGACTTTGTTTCCCACCTGTTGGCAGCCCCCTCTTCAGTCACTCTTGAAGTAATTCCATCTCAGGCTATCATATGTATGGCACAGCTGGGGGTTCAACTGTCACAGATCTTTAACTTAACCAAGAATGAAGATGTTCAGCTGGCTCGATGCGCCTTTATTATCACGTTTTCTGTCTTCCTTCACTTCGCTACACTACATTTTCAAATGCAATCTCTGATATGTTTAACCAGACACATTCATTTCTGCAATTTTAAACCAAAAGGGCTACTCAAATTCGCACAATACGGTACTGAGTCTCTGATCTGAAATGCGACCTTAGGAACATTGGAGTCTATGAAGAAGGGGACAGCACAGGGAAAAGTATGTCCTCATGTAAACTTAATAAAACATTGCAGTTGTTACACTACATTACATCAAAATGAATGTCGCTGTCGTTACTGTAAAACGTTATTCATTTTGACCATCTGAAAATGCCCTGAAAAAGTATAAAATAAGGAATGAGTGCAAGAGGCATGCGTCAGTAGAATTGTATCTGTAACTCGTTTCCCACTTACAGTATGTAGATACTACTGAGGAGTTGTTACTTGTCATTCATCGTGCGTCCAGCTTTTCCTAATAGCTGAAGACACAAAAGCGCAGTACAGTCACTGACGTGTAGAAAAAACAATCAAAAATACAAGAAAATTCAAGTAAGTTATTGACAATGTTGAGCAAACATTCACGACTCATATTGAAATAACTGAATAATTGGCTTCAGCCGAGGATGAAAAGCAACGGTTGCAAAATCAGAATGCAAAGTGCTTGCTGTTAAACCGGCTACGCTGGAAGACGGATATGGAAAGAACAACATCAGAATCGAAGGTCTCCCTGAAAAATGGGAAAGTGCAATCCCAGTGAAATTCAGATAACTGGAGAGGGCTTTATATCAGATATTGAGATCTCAGCAGCCTCCAAACCGAAATTCCTAATTGTCTGTTTCAACAAACTACAAGCCAAACAAATGTCCCTTCTTAGACATAAAGACGAGATTATATCTGAAAACAACCGCATTCATATTTTCCCAGATTTCTCCCCTGTAACAGCTGGTAAACGTGTCGCATTCTACAGCATTCAAGAGCGCGGACACAGACCTGAAATCAGATGCCGCTTCTTGTACCCTGCCAAACTGAAAGGGGTTATTGAACATCAGTCCTACATTTTTCGTTCTCTGGATGAAACACAAAGCTAAGAAGACTGAACTCGACACTCTTGAAACACAACCATGAGTTACCTTGTGTTACACCGTATTCCAGCAGGGCAAAGAAGATTCTACTGGAAGCTTGCATTCTGGACCATTTGTAATGTGACTTTTTTGCCATAACAATATGTTATATTTTATTTATTTGATGCTTTATATTTTCTTTTTGGCCATTCCTTTCCTTTTCTTTTTAAGCTGCTATTATTATATCCATCCATCCATCCATTATCCAACCCACTGAATCCGAACACAGGGTCACAGGGGTCTGCTGGAGCCAATCCCAGCCAACACAGGGCACAAGGCAGGAACCAATCCCGGGCAGGGTGCCAACCCACCACAGGACACACACACCCACACGGGACAATTTAGGATCGTCAATGCACCCAACCTGTATGTCTTTGGACTGTGGGAAGAAACCCACGCAGACACGGGGAGAACATGCAAACTCCACGCAGCGAGGACCCAGGAAGTGAACCTGGGTCTCCTAATAGCGAGGCAGCAGCGCTACCACTGCGCCACCGTGCCGCCTATTATTATATTGATATTTCTTTCATTAATTAGATGTACATTTTGGCTACTTATGGCTAATCAGTTACCAAAAAGAAAACAGCTATTGACTTTTTGTTAAACTTTACCTACATAACCTGCTTTTTACTGTGTACTTAGTTTTATTTTTTTTATCATCATACCCTTGATTTATTATATTTGGACTGTATCTTTACAAGATATCTCAGTTTTTAACCTTCTGGGTTTGATATCATGCTCTGGACGTGCTCTGCCTCTTGGCATGTCATACGACCAGGACTTCGCAAAATGCGGTTTGTCTTACCTGCTGAGGCACATTAGACAGGGTGGACCGAGGGAAGAAAGAGAGCAATGCTATTTCTCTCTCTCTTTTTCCTCCTTTTACCCCAATAACCACTGTTTCACTTGGCAATAATATGAAATCTACATCAAAACTAATCATATGTAACAATGTACTTACCTTAACCTGAGACTGACTACAAAATGTTAACAAAAATTCAGAAGTAAAATTTCTATGACCAAATAGTGAACTTTGTTAGCTGGAATGTCTCAAACATGAATTACAGAGAAAGAAAGTACTCTCTCACTTAACAAGTCTAAATGCCAAGACAGTATTTTTACAGGAGACTCACTTACTAAGTAAGGACCAGTTTCAGATGCAAAGAGACTGGACTGGCCAAATTTTTCACTCCAGCTACACAAAGAAAACCAGGGGCGTGGGAATCTTAATACATAGAACTGTCCCATTTGTAGTGTCAGATGTACTATCAGACTCCAAAGAGCGATATGTCATGGTGATGGACAATCTATCCAATACTATAGTGGTTTTCATTAATATCTATGCATTTAACGTGGATGATAGAGCTTTCTTCTAGAATGTATTTGCATCTATTCCTAATGCGAACACAAATAAATTAATAATGTTTTAAATCCAGATCTGGACAGATCCTCAGCCACAACTGTGATATCATCGAATAGTGCAAAAATAATTGCACAGTTTGTAATGTTTCATAATTGTTCAGACCCATGGAAGTTTTTAAATCCTAACCTAAGAGCATACTCCTTCTTCTCACCCGTACATCATTGTTACTCAAGAACTGATTATTTCCTCATAGACAATCATTTTTTTCCCCACTATCAAATCTTGTAAGTATGACGCTATTATTATCCCTGATTATGCCCCTCTGATCATGGAGCTTAACTTACTGTGTCCTACACACTCCTCTCGCAGCTGTTATCTTAACCCCCTGTCATTAGCTGATGGGCACTGTACAGAATTCATATCCAAGCAAGCCGATTATTTTCTGGAGACAAATGCATCCTAAGAGGTCTCAGCAGATATACTCTTGGAAACTCTGAAGGTATTTTTAAGAGGACAGATTATTTCATATCTTTCTCAAAAAAAATGAACCGGAAACCAAGAAGATGTCAGAGTTAAGCAGTGAAATGACCAGAATAGATTTAGAATATGCCAGGTTTCCAAATGCACTTTATCAGAAAAGACAGGTTTTGCAATCACAGTTTAACCTCTTGACTATGAAAGAAATGGAACAGCTCATCTTTAAATCATTATTATGAACACTAAGAGAAGGCCAAAAAGATCTTTGCCCAACAAATCCACAAGTACAAAATCCATAACAGGATTCAACAACACAGATCAAGAAAAAATTATTATTGACCATAAAAATATAACCTACACATTCATAGAGTATTATATATAAGTCCTTATATTCTACTCAGTTTAAAGAAGATAAGACACAATCTGATGAGTTTCACGATACATTACAGATGCCACAGTTAGACTCTCTTAGTGCTGTGAAACTTGATAAACCTCTGACACTCTCAGAATTACTGGACACTATAAACTCACTTCAAAGTGGGAATGCAGCTGGGTCCAATGACTACTCAGTGGAATCGTATAGAAAAAAAATTCTCAAATAAGTTAGTTCCACAATTATTAACAATGTTTATAGAAGCTAAAAGGCAACAAAATTCTACCTCATACCTTTCATCAAGCATTAATTACCATCTTTCCTAAGAAAAATAAGGACTTATTGCAATGTGCATCGTACAGACCAATATCACTTCTGAATAATGACGTTAAGATACTCTCCAAAGTTCAGGCTAGAAGGATTGAGAAAGTGCTTCCTTCTGTAATATCACAAAACCACACTGGATTTATTAAAGGCAGACATTTCTAACCTGCGATGTTTGTTTAATTTAATACATTCAACCATTAAATCTAACACCCCAGAGATCTTACTGTCTTTCAATGCAGAAAAAGCATTTGATATGATTGAATGGGATTACTTATTCACCACATTAGACAAATTTGGGTTTGGTCCAAACATATGTGCATGGATTGAACTACAAGCCTCAGTTTGGATTACCATTATTTTAGACTACTTCAAACTAGAACGTGGTACTCAAAAAGGATATCCCTTATCACCTTTGCTCCTGGCAATCACCATTGAACCGCTGGCTGTCCACTTTCGAAATGTATCAGAGATAAAGGGGATACCCAGAGAAGAACTTGAACAGAAAATATCACTATTTGCAGATGATATGGCACTGTATATATCGAACCACAAAATTCTGCGCTAGCAGCTCTAAAAGCACTAGCAGATTTTCAAAAGATATCTGGATTCAAAAACAATTTGAATAAAAGTGTGTTTTTTCCAGTGAGTTCTCTAGCTCACAATGTCAGACTGGACACCTTCCCATTTATTTTAGCAGATGAGTTTAAATATCTAGGGATAAATATCAGAAGTAAATATAAAGCTCTTTTTCAATAAAAGTTTGCTGTCTGCACTGAAAAAAAATGAAACAAGATGTGAATAGATGGTCTACCCTCCATCGTACATTAGCAGGGAGAATCAACATTGTTAAGATGACCATCCTTACCAAGCTTCTCTTCCTACTTCAAGGCATCCCCATATACATTAACAAATCATTTTTTAATAAATTAGACTCAATCATAACTTAATTTATTTGGAATAAAAAACATCCATGCATCCAAAAGGCAACTCTACAACAACCTAAAGCAGAAGGTGGCATGACACTATCGAACTTTCAATTTTATTACTGGGCATCAAATATACAAGCTATAAAAACCTGGACATCGACACAAACTGATGAACATACACAAGCCAGGTCTGCAACAGAAATAAAACCTTGCAGTACTTCTTTATATTCCCTGCTCTGTGCCCCAGTAAAATACAAATTGCCATCAATACACTGTCGTACTAAGCGTGTTGTACCGTGTTAGCCATTATGGATGTAGTGAGACGTCAAGCAAAATGACACCTTTTAGTGGCTAACTAAAAAGATTACAATATGCAAGCTTTCGGGGCAACTCACATCTCGCCTAAAGAAGGGGCCTGAGTTGCCTCAGAAGCTTGCATATTGTAATGTTTTTAGTTAGCCACTAAAAGGTGTCATTTTGCTTGACGTCTCACTACGTTAATACCCTAATAATCCAACTGCCCTGCATTCTCTCAGAATATGGAACCAATGTACAAAGCACTTTAAGACAGAGAAGCTTTTATCTGTTGCACTTCTATATGTCAACCACCTTTTTCCACCCTTTCAAACTTGTACACTATTTAATGCCTGGAAAATGTCCAGGATTAAAACACTTCAGAGACCTGTACATAGATAATGTCTTTGTTTTATACAAATAATTACTGGAAGAATCCTAACTCATCTATTTTAAGTCAGTGGGTAAATGATGTTATATATTATCTGAAATTGGAAAAAATAAAATTTTCACTTTGAGGATCTGCGCAAAACTTTTTTAAAACCTGCCAGGATTAAAAAAATCTTGGGACGAGGCTAGACTTTTTTCCTGTGACGAGACGTGATCTTTTGAAGAGAGATAGAGAGACACTTTCACGCCCTACTTACAACCATTTTCGAACAAGACCACGGTCATCTAATGTCTCAGTTGTTGGAATGCTTTTGGTAGGCACACTTTTATACGTTCTAGATGACACGTCAACGACTAAGCAAAGAAGAAACAGCAGCGCACCACACCCGGGGCTGGAAAAAGACAAAGTAGAACGTAGTGAAGAATTCAAAAACATTGGCGCGAAACACATGTAGAGCAGGTTAGAGATAATGGAAGTAGGAAAATTTGAAATTCTCAGAAAAAATAATAGTAAAAATCACATTAGCGCAAACGGAAAATATTACTCGGTGAAATAACAGAACAGCGAAAAAGAGATCGAGTAGTGTTTGAGGATGTCTGGGGGAGAAGAGAGACAAGGCAGTGAGACAATAGGACAGCTGCTGTACAGGCTTTTAAACGTTTGAAGCGCCACATGAAATGCAGATTACGTGGCACAGCAGCAGCAGCTGATCGAGCAAAGAGGAGGTAAAAAAAAACAACTGTTATTTGTTTCCCATTGTATCGCCATTTAAGAGGGGTTTTGGAGGAGCGACTGCCTCTTCTTGGGGTGCGTTCAGCCCCCCCCTTCACAATGGTGCATAGAATTAAGCTTCGATTTGGGGAAATGGATACTCTTCCTTTCTTGTTTCCTTTTATAGAGTAGCTCTGGATGCTGGCTCTCCTTTCTCTCTCTCTTTGGTGGGGGTTGAATTTAGCTTTGTTAACTTGTAGCGGGGCTACATAGTATAGTGTTATCAATGTTAGTACTAAATGCGATTTGTTTCCATTGTCCCGTTTGCTGTTTATGTGTGCGTCAGTGAATGTCGTCCCCGTAAATACAGGGGGGATGGATGATGGGAATACCACAGCCCCAGGATGGAAAGCACCTGTTTTCAATCACAATCAATCAGTTACATCCGGCTCTTAACTATTTAAACAATCAGGAGGGAACAAAGAGAAGAAGAGAGGAGAGGAGAAAGACGGAGATTTTCATTTTCACGACCACAAATCATCTTTACCTGCTGTTTTCCACATCACGCTTTTGGTAACCGGTTTGCTTTTCATTCCGCCGGACTTGCTTCAATTCCCTCATCGCTAGAGACCCTGGGGTTGGACTTCATCATCCACCACAAGTCGAGGATTCACGGTGAGGTTGTTCCATTTGTTCCAGGAAATACAAACGCATCACATATCTGTTGACCGGTCATCCGCATTCAGGACAGTAATATACTCGGACTCAAGTTCACGATCATTCATTCCGTATTTCATTCATTGTTGTTATTCATTGTTGTTTGTTATGTTACAGGGGCAAGGGAGGGTTTTGTTGTGTATATATATGGTGGTGACACGTTGTTGCTTTGGTGGAGGTATATATATATATATATATAGATATATATATATATATATATATATATATAGATACATTTTTTTTCTTCCTACGTGTGAAATGTGCAGTAGTGTTTTGTTTGCCATTTAATATATTAATCACCTATTTTTACATATCTGTTTTTGCGTGTTTGTGTAAACAGTCGATTGAGGGGAAAATTTCATTTGTTAGAGGTACGGCTTGATATACAAGATTCAATCTCAGTAATTTATCCAGGCCACAGGTCTTGGAGGTGTAGCTGCCGGCTGGGTAAGGGGTCGGCCATAACAAACTTTGATTTAATTGTATGGAATGTTATCTGCTTCTAAATTAATCAATAAATTAAAAAAAAAGACGTAATCAGAGGCACTATACAACACATAGCGTGACAGATCTCTTGTCAGGTCTGGAGGACACCTGTAAATCCAGAGGTTCTAAAGTGTGTTTGACGGTTGTTGTCATGATTTTTTTTATTTTTCCAGAGCTGGTGGTTTGCCAGGTCTCGTCAAATGTCATTTGACACCCCCAGCACACTCTGAAGGAATACAACATGCCAACACCGAACCGGAAGCCAAGCAATTTCTGAATCAGGACACCAACTCCATGTCTCTTTACTGAAGATTAACAGTTAAATGTATGCTGATCTGTGTTTTTCTTTTCTTATATTATGCAATATAAATACTTGCACGCGCATGCATTGCTCATCTTTTTGTATGGCATTGAGTTAAGCAGATTTGATTCAGTGTCATGCTGTACTTCAGTCTAAATGTAAATCCAACATATGGTTTCTGTATTTGTAAATGACATTTGAGCTTTTCATGTTTGTGACTGTCTGATGTGCGCAGAATTCACTTTATAAAACTTTTCCCACTGTGCTTCATCCATTAAACCAGCTCACAAGGAGGTCCAAGTTTACACACAACTTTGCTCCCCTTCTCCCACTCCAAGAAGCCCACTGCAATGTCCCTTAGTCTGGTCTTGGTCCAATGCAAGTCTGCAGCTCTGAGGCACACTGCCACGGTGCCAAGTCCCCCAAGCGAGTCTTGTTACCACACTAAGACCCGACCAGCAGGGGATCAGGCCGAGCCCACAGCTCACGTAGTGTCCTTGTCTGTCCATCCATCCAGCCATCTATCATTTAAGTCTTTGGTTTTCACTTCAGGGGGTGTGGACACTAAAGATGCCAGAGCTGCAGACGATGCACAACATTTGGAGGTGATTGCCTGAACTTGACTGTTAACACTTTGCCTGCACCCTGAGCTCGGCCCATGAGGTGCCCTCAGCAGGCTGTGCCCTTTAGCTAACAGGACAGGCCAACAAGACTCTCTGGCGTCAGTGCACCATTTACATGAATGAAGAGAGCAGCCCATGGACGTGACCAATATATTAATAAACCAACACCACCATTGTGACTGAACTGTTCTGTCACTGGGATCTAACAGGATTAGTTCCAAAAAGTTATGAAACAAAAGCGTAAAGGGCAGACACTTGGGGCGTGCACTTACACAATATTTAATGGTTTTGGGACTGAGAGGTGCAAGCTATGAGGAGAGCAGGAGGAGCTGAACGTTTAGTTTTGTCAAATGGAGATTAAGAGGAGACATGATTAAAGTGTTTAAAATTATGAAGGGAGTAATCACAGCGGATTGAGACTTTGACTTTAAAAGAATACGGGGACACAGCTGGGAACTTGCTAAATGCAGGACGTTTTCTTCCCACAGAAAGCCATAGATACATGCAATACGTTACCAAGTAGTGTGGTGGACAGTAGGACTTTCAAATCTCAACTTGATGTCTTTTCAGACAATCTGGCTGAATAGGATGGACAGGCTTGTTGGGCTGAATGGTCCATTGTCATTAAATATGTTCTAATGTTTAATGTAACGCAACCTTCTGAAACCTGCTTAAATCTAATTCAGGGTAACTGGGGGTTTGTCGCAGCCGCAGTGGGTACAAGACAGCCATCATAGGTTAGAATCATTAATGACAGTCACACACACACACGTGTGGATTGAATGTGAAAGAAAACCCAAACAAACACAAGGAGAACATGCAGATGCCACACAACTACCAGGATGCTGGACCCATGAAGTACCCGCAGTAACCACTCCACTACCAAGCTATCCACTTACTATATTTGTTGTACAATATTCTTCAGAAAATATTGCTGATATGCGTGAGAATTTCATTCTGGATGTTCTACCAGGCTTTTCTTTAGATATTTGTTGGACTGAATGCCAGCCGGTCAGGCCTGTGCTGCGTGTCTTGCTTGTGCCCGCTGTGCTTTTACTTTCTCTCATCTTTGTGAATGTTTCTCACATTTTTCATGGTTTGTTCCCTGCCTGTACTACACACATTTACTACACAAGTCAACAGTTGAAGAGGTTTTTTAAATTATTCGTTTTTAGATCATCTCTCTCTCTGTGGTCCTTTGAAAGGAAGAGGACGCCTTCAGTAGGACTGGAACTGATGTGATAATATGGAGATTCTTCAGAAGGCATTGCTGATGAACCAGTTTCATGCTACCATACAAAAGAGTAGTGACACAAATGGTCTTTTTGGATGGGGCACCTCTGTTTCATCTTAATAATGAAAAAAGCCCAAAATTATAGCAAAATAAAGGTTTATTCTGCAAACTGGGAAAGATGAACAAAGAAAGAACAATCGGACACAAACAGACCCTAGCCAGCTCACTGATAAGCTATTTGGTGGGATGGCTTACCCAATTACCCCATGGTTTTGCTAATGCCAAGCCCAAATGGTTATCCACCATTAAACCCTTGTCAAATGTAATCTCCCGAAATAGCGTGAGGGGTCACGGCCTACTAGCTCACAGCAGTGCCTAGAGTCCCATTCGTTACGTCAGGCAGTATGGCCTTGCCAGTCTCCAACAGTATCTGCTTGCTGTCACCTAGTGGTCTGCCAGGGCTCGTTTTCACTTTTGGGGCAACGTGCAGATTCCTGGGAATGCAGCCCCTGCCAACCTACACTGGCACTTGAATGAACCTAGCCAAAGAGCGGCCCCCTTCTATTCACACTCCTGTGCCATGAGACCTTCTAATCTGAACATGCTGCTTATTGAAAAGAGTTAGGTGGATCTAGACAGGTAATATAAGCTGGGCTTACTGACCTCCTCTCGTCAAGACTTTCCAGTTCTTCTGATCAAGTCTGATTTGCCCACAGTCAGCTCTTGGCAAGCTAGACAATTTCTTGCAGTATAGATTAGTGAAGATGATAAAAACTCTTCATTAGCATACTAAGAAGTTGGACTTTGTCTTTTGTATATCTACAGTAACCAACTACTATAAAAGTCACAAACTTGTATTACTTCCACCTACCCACCTTTTTCCAGTACAAGTTTCTGGACAAGCCCACCCTCACCCAGGTAGCAACGGGTACTAAACTTGAACCAGCCCTGCACAGGATGGCAACCCATCAGAAGGAATATCGCTTTTACATACTCAGGCCAAATAATAATCTGTGGAGCCAAACGTGTCCTTGGGTCTCCATGGATCTCATCAGACTGTGACTAGACCTGGTGTCACTGACTTTTTCACTGTGGAGCAGCTTGGCAGCGACTGCAGATCTGGAATGTTCACCAGTTTGCCTCAGTCGTCAGAACTCTTTGGTATTTTCAACACAAACAACATGGGGTCTTGCACCTTGTTGCTAAATGCCTTTCGAATGATGTCCACGGCCTGCTGGTGTGTCACGTTCTGTAAACTCACTCCGTCCACCGACACCAACTCATAGCCGGCCTGCAAGCAGAGGAAAAGGCAAAATGGTCTTGTCATTTGACTTTTCCAGCTGCACATATGAGTCTGATAAAACAATAAAGAACAACATAAAAAGCATGTTAAAAAAATCCTGAACACAACCGTTGAGAGTGGCAGCTGATTCAATATTGACATTGTGCACTTATTAAAAAAAGAGCAATAAAAGAAATCTGAGGCCGCTGAAAAATAGGACTTTGGGTAGTTCTGAAACTTAACTTTGTTTCCTGTTAGGTGTGGCGTTTTTATTATTTCTTGTTTGGCTGACATGCTTACCAAACAACATTTGAGACACAACTGGTTGCATTTCTTCGTTTTTCCAGTTAGAGCACAGGCAGGTGAAGTGACTTGCTCAGGCTCACACAGTGTCAGTAGCGTTTTTGAACCCACAACCTCGGGGTTTGAAGTCCCAAGCCTTAAACATTATACCACACTGCCTGGCGACTCAAAAATCTCACAACATCATAAAAGTGGTCCTGCTCTTAGGAAAGCTGATAACATTCTTTCACTCCTACTGCAAATTTAGGAAACAAATCTTAACTTCACCAGGATTAAGGAGAGCCTTGAGCTGTCCTAACGCGCTTGGAGCTGCCTGAAGATGGCGTTCAGACTGAGATCAGCATGCACTGCCTGGGAAAGGCCGAATGTTCTGGGAACAGTGCAAACAGTGAACTTGTAAAAATATATTCTTGGACAGAGAGGGAAGAAATTTAGAACAAACCTCAGATGTTACATGATCACTCCCTCCATCTACTTGGAGAAGCCATGCGCCGTCAGCCGAAATGAAAGTGTCGGTAATGTTAGTGTAAAACACAGCTTTGCAATAGCGATGATTCCGGTATGTCACAACCAAGCATTTCTCGAACTTGCCATAAACATCGAACACCCTTATGACATGTGAGGTAATGTTAAAGCAATGCTGCATTCTTGCACATCTTCTGCACACACGTAAAAATTGCTGTAGGTGTGGATGAGCAGACCTGTCAGTCAGAGGCGATATCACAGTATCAACACACAGGTGGTCATGGACGCAAACTGTACTGGAGTATCCGGCACATTAGCTTGAAGATAAGCAGGAATGGAAGGGTGTTTGACAGAGAAGTGTCACAAAGGTATGCTAAGCTCTGCATTCCACAAACTCCTGGAAGATTTGTGTCAGTTTATAAGCATAGACAAGTAGAGGCTCCCAAAGCATTAGATAAATGGAGCTTCACAGAAGATAAAGGGAACCCTCTGTAACCTGAGCAAGGGTGACGGGGAAACTAGAGCCTATCCGAGCAAGCATATGGCGCCAGGCAGGATCAATCTCAGGAGTGTTCATTGTTAAATACAGTAAATGTGCCCAATTCTGGGCTTTACTCTCATTCAGGGTGAGTGTGTGTCTTGGTCTTTGCATCTTGATGTTTTTTACATTGTTATCCTTGATGTTGTTACGAAGTGGCAGCAATTACATAAGCTTTGTGTAATATCCTACCTGCATTCTTCTTCCTATTATTGTTGTTATACAACTACTTCAAATCTTCTCCTTCTTATTGTTCTTATTCATATTAGTGATAAACCCTTAGCGTTAGTATCAGATAACTATAAAACATCATCATGACTTCCAATTCGAGGTTTGGGGTGCAATAAAATCAAGACATCATTCAGTCTCGGATGTGGCTTCCTACTCCTTACTGCGCCAGTAATCAGAAGGTTGCCGGTTCGAATCCCGTAAACACCAGAAGTGACTCTACTCTGTTGGGCCCTTGAGTAAGGCCCTTAACCTGCAATTGCACCATCCTGGGTATGACGTTAATCTGCATCCAGCCCTGCAAGCAGGTCCTCCAACTTACAGGGAAAACTCCGGGGTTGGTGGCAGGATTGGCACTCCGGCCACTGTAAAAAAAAAACCTCACACTCTTCAGTGTGGTGTGTCACCTGCTGCACTTGGGTCCCAATCCAGGTGGTTTGCTGTGTGGTGGGTGTAGCAACGTGCTATTAGTGCACACTCCTAATCTACATTCTTATCCGAGTTAGATTCTGAGGTGCTTGATAAATATGAGCCCACTTTTAATTCCCTGCATACTTTTAATATGGGCCTCATTAGATTTTGAAATAACTACATTTTAGGACAATATTATACTTATGCCAAATTTTAGACTGGGTTTTAAGCACAGCAATAGGAAAATTCCATCCTTCCATTCTTGGAGTGTCACAAGAAGTCAATGCCTAATTTAGCTGCATTAGAAGCAAGTAACTTGACATGAGACGACAGGCACGACAAGACCCATTTATCCTCAATTTAATTACGGCACATTTTTGGGACAACTGAGGTAATCAGAACATGCAAAGTTCACAATGCAAGTGACCAGGAAGAGAACTGAAGCCAAACTGCTGGAACTATGGTGCAGCAGCACAAACCACTGTGCTACCAAGGCAGGAAACCAAGAGGTCTTCTTAAGTAAGAAGTTTGGCATCTGAGTTACTGACGCGGATATCTGTCCAGGCCCAACAGTGGACACTCCAAGCCGTGGCAGTGTGTTTGAATCTTACAAGTGCGAGTTTTGGACTTGTCAGCACAAATCGTTCTGGACACCCCTGTGCTTGTTGCTGCTGCTGCCTTCCAATCCATTTTCAAAATTACGTCAGTGGCTGTTGATTCAATATTGACATCGTGCACTTATTAAAAGGAGTGCAATAAAAGAAATCGGAGGCTGCTGAAAAATAGGACTTTGGGTAGTTCTGAAACTTAACTTTGTTTCCTGCTAGGTGTGGCGTTTTTATTATTTCTTGTTTGGCTGACATGCTTACCAAACAACATTTGAGACACAACTGGTTGCATTTCTTCATTTTTCCAGTTAGAGCACCGGCAGGTGAAATGACTTGCTCAGGGTCACACAGTGTCAGTAGCGTTTTTGAACCCACAACCTCGGGGTTTGAAGTCCCAAGCCTTAAACATTATACCACACTGCCTGGCGACTCAAAAATCTCACAACATCATAAAAGTGGTCCTGCTCTTAGGAAAGCTGATAACATTCTTTCACTCCGAGGCAGCGTGTTTGAATCTTACAAGTGTGACTTTTAGACTTGTCAGCACAAATTGTTCTGGACACCCCTGTCTGTGCTTGTTACTGCTGCTGCCTTCCAATCCATTTTCAAAATTATTTCTGCTTGTAAGTGAACTCCTGTGGAGTCATAACTACACCCCAGCATGCTTTTAATTTTGCCAAAGTAACACAGCAGCAAAGACTACTTTTGTTGATTACAAAATGTACCCGCTTGACGTGTTTTAATGCAGCTAGCTAGAAGGGAAAAATCACAAGGGAACAAATGAGGTGACCCTTCTGGTGACACTTTGCTGTCACAATATGACCTGCCAGCCTCAAGCTTGGATTTATGATCCTTTGGCCCACAGTGTCAGAGCCACATTTTTCACCACAAAAGAGTGGACCCTCCTTTGTTACCACATGGAAATACCTCTAGAGGGTAGAGACCTGCACACTATCACTTTAAACTGCGTAACAACATTCACACTCCAAAGGGACTATTAAATAAGTAATAAAAAAAGGTAATGGTTGCCCAGTTTTACAACTGGCACATTAACAAAGCCACAATGAGTAACTGGAGCTGAACCTGCACCCTCAGATATAATTGCATTTGAAATGTGTACATAACCTTTTCAGTCTAATGAGAATGACACTCTACAATAATTTGATTTTGTCAGACTACACATGGGTAGTGCTGTACCACAGAGGTACACAAGTTAAATTCAGCCTGTGTTAAGCGTGCAGATTAGCTTAAATGAAGGTAGTAAAATGGTCATCTGTGAGCAAATGTATGTTCAAATTGCCCTGCAGGGGGGTCCCTGCAATTTCACCTGATGTTGGTTGCTGACTCAGAAATGAACAAATGACAGAATACAGGGATACGCCTTATAAAGTGCAGAGGAGCTCCTCAAGCACGCATCACACAGAAAATGATCACACTGTACTCTGTTGCTGCTGGGTGGCACTGCCTTTGGGTAGCTATACATGTTGAATAAGCAGCTGTGATTTTATAGAAGTGCATCCTGCTATAGTAAACACCACCCCAAAGCTAGTCATCAGTATGAGGCACATTACAACTGATTTTTATCATTAGTTGAGTTAAGAGAAGCTCTTAAAATTACATAAGGAGTCAGTAGAGGGACTGAAGCAGCAGCCTGGCAGTCCATTGTCATAGCCCATGAGTCCCACTGCCTGTGAGCAGAGTGGACGTGAGAACATGTGGCTTTGTGAGGTGTGCCAGTTACCCCCAGAGTAAGATTATCATATGCGCTCTTTTATTTGTGTATCTCATACTGTTTTCTGTCTGCTGTGTTCTTTGTGTCGCTTACTGCCATAAGGGACCCTGGAATCCTGCGAGTCCAAAAATGGAACGGAGAGAGGTTTTGTACTCTTTGTTAAAAATGTGCACATTTAATAATCCATGCACCTATTTATTCTGTGTTGATGCTTACTTTATGGGGAGCACAGTGGCACGGTTGCCAGCATTGCTGCCTCAGTTCAAGTCCTAGCCGGTGTGAAGTGTGCATGGTCTCCCAGTGTCTGTGTACTCCGTCTTCTCTCTCTCCTTCCAGACAGATGCAACCTGTGCTGACTGTTGACTCTAAACTGCCCCTACATGGTGCTGCCTCACAGCTTCAAAGTCCTGGGTTCAAATCCTGGTCAATGTCATTGCACAGTTTGAATGGTCTCTGGTTACTTCAGTTTACTCCCACCTGAGGAATGGTGTGCATGTTAGGTCAGCTAGTGACTCCAAATCAACCCAGTGTGCATTAGTGTACCTTGTGATGGACTGCTGTGACATTCAAAGTGTCTGACACCTACCTCATCCTAGATGCTGCCAACTTAGGCTTTTGCACCCCATGACTCTGTCATTTAATAAGGGGATTCCTAAAAAGGGATGAATATCCAGTATGGCCCATGACATCCTGCCCACGGGCAAGCGCGGTCTCTTCCCCAGCTTCGTTATGCACCTTTGAACCAGTGTGCTTTGGAATGCATGGGCGAGTTATGAAACCCTTGTTGAAGGAAAGTGGTATATGTTTGAAAAAATGAATGTCAAGCCTCTAGAACAGAACACTGACAATGGGATACCAATACGAATCAGAATACTCTGTAAACAGAAGCACAAAAAAATAAAGAAAAAACAAAAAGGGGAAAGTTTGACGACAAATGTCCTGAAACACGGGCTACTGCACGATGTATAAAAAGCTACATGTCACTGACTGACTCACAAGACATTCTCACCTGTCTGCAGACAACCTAAAGAAACAATTTAGCCTCACCAAAAAGTTGATCTACAGTAATTTAAAAATGTAAAACTTAATTTAAAAAAATAGCGTTTCAAAATGAATATTTGGAAAGTGCCAGTCTATGGCAGTTACTGAACAGCTCAGATGGTAACATGTGTGACTACTAGTCAGTGGCATCATGGTTCAACAAGTCCTTCATTGTTCTTTATTAGTTCAGATGTCTGACTGGCGCTTGCAAAATTATTTATCACTACAGTGTATAACTATGTGATTAGTATTGTATAAATCTCCTCTGTGTTTTGTCAGGACATCTTTGTTATCCATTACACAAGAGTGTACAGAAGGCCAAGGTGCTTTATATATCCATTATGGCAGAACTGTTTGACATGTGTGTATATCTGGAGAAGAGTCAGGTGAAGGAGACTCTCTCAGGGTCTCAGAGGCAGGGAACTGAACCTGTGACCTTATGGTTTAAAGTCCAATGGCTTAGAGACATAGGGGTCACTGTCCATCACAATTAGCTTCATACTAGGCACAGATTAAAAAAAAAAAAAAATCTAACAATGCGAGAGCAAACAGTGCAGAACACACCTTTAAGACTGTGGAAGTTGAGGCTGCCCCTCCAGGGAATATCTTCTCAATTTTAACCACAGGCTGAACTTTGGACTCAATTCCTCCAGATATGCTGATCCCTAGAAGAAAATAAAATAAAACAAACACACATTTGATTTTTAACTCATCTCTATGCTGTTCTCTAACAGGTCCGTGAAGTGAAAAAAACAGGTGGCAGCACTCAGTGGAAGACATGGTTATCTGAGACTAATGCATCCCAAGCCACACTCCATTTATCACCAAAAATGGCGAGGGATTCGAATCTGATTATGTTAAGTCACGGAGGGGCACCTGACACCACTTGCTCTTTCACAGACATTTGTTCTTCTGTTTTTCTTTTTTCGTGATTGAGTGAATCTCACAGGCAAAAAGGCCAAGCAAAGTCTAATAGGGTTAACTGTATTATAGTCCTAGAGAGAAGAGTAGGGGTATAAAGTCAGATTGGACGTCCTGTCACAAACAGTATCTGACACGGAACCGTTCCCAGCCCATTGTGTGCAAGCATATACACTGTGCAAATCCCATAAAAAAACTCAAACTCAACTTCATTACTGTTGATGTTCATTTGTCAGTTCTTGTAGTTGTGGGGAACTGGGGTGTATTCTGGTCATAATCGGGCAAAAGCAGAAATCAACTCTGGAAGCAGTGCCAGTCAATTGCAGGGCACAACACACCTCACATGCACACTCATGTTTAGACATACCATTAAGATATAGCACTTTGAAATATATAACAAAACTGAAGTACAGTATTGCACCGACTAGTCTTGCTGAAGAAGGACATGTAATATAAATGTCTAGAGACAACCATAAGTGAATTGTGCTTAAAACATCATGGGAACAAGTAGCCGACTTGCTGAGTGTCACATTTCTAAACCAATCCAGTGCCTCCTGAAAGTGGCACTCACAGTAGGGCCGGGTATTTTGAACTGCAAAGATCAGAGATACTCTTGATAATCTGAACCAACAGACAGCAAGCTTCTGATTACAATGAAACATCTACAGTTGGAAATTTTTCTAAAAGAAAAAACTCTATTAGATATATAAATGTTTGTTGCATGTGAAGAGAGCACATTGCACATTTTAAAATAAACATAACCTTTTACAAGGGGAAAAATCTTTCTGTAGCATCAGATTATACGTTGTGTAGCAGATAGAGGCGTGGTCCACCTCTAACACCCTCAGGTACCACTCTGAACACCAGGTGAAAGTATAATACCTATTATTTTTTTTTATTATTGTACAGTGCACAAAGCACCCTCCACTCTACACTCACAAATCACAATAAATCAACAATAACACTCTTTCCTCCTCGCCCAGACACTTCGCCCTCCTACCTCCCAGCTCAGCTCACTGTCTGGGCTTTCCTTTTATACACCCTGACCCGGAGGTGTTCCTGCCCCATCAGTCCACAGTTCCTTATTCCTTCCGGGTCAGGGCAAACAGTCCTTTTCTTCATCCCGGGAGCACGTCGTTTCTTCCCGTCACATGACTATGACGTACTCCCGGGTTATAGGGCACATGTGAGCCTACGAGCCCCCCTACAGCGACACCTGGTGGCCCCCAAGGTATCCAGCAGGACTGTGTACAAACACTACATAGTCCATGATGCCCTGCTGGAACTCGGGACATGAGCATGCTGTCGGGAGAGCTCCTCCTGGCGGCCTGGGGGTGAGGGCCGGAGTAAAATGCCGGCAATCCACCACAGTTGACATTCAATGGCATCAATGGACAACTGATATATGTACATGATATGTTGTCGCAGGTGCTCTGTATGCTCTCTGGAGCTCAGAGTTACAATGAGAGTGTAGGAGTCAATGTAAGTTTGCAAGAATTAGCAGCTATATTGAGGAAAATATGAACGGCAAAATATGCATTTGAAGTAAACGATGTGCAGATTTCAATACTCATAACACCCGAATCAACAAATGTGCCTAACACCACAACAAGATGCACAGATGAAGCTGCACAACATCCACTTTCTGACTGAACGTCTAAACAAATAATTAAAGAAATGTAACATTACTGTCTAATTGGAAATGCAAATATGCCATGACAAAATAGCAAAGGTGTTTGAACATATTGCATAGCCATAGATCACGATGCGTATCTAAAGTCTGTTTGCTGTTATTTCATATGACAGCCAGATACAGCAGACAGAGGCACTTCTCAAACTTGCAGAGCCCAGTAGCTGCGGTGGTCTACGTGTGTGTGTGTCTGCCGGTCTCCACTGCTGCAGCACTTATTACAATGTGCACATTAATTATTACGCTCCAATTACCTTGTGCTACTGAGCTCCTGAACTAATAACAGCAATATTAGCTTTTTATTTTCTCTCAGTATCAAGTCTTTAGTTCGGTTTCTTTTACTATCTGCCTGAAACCCTGGTAACAGTTTAAAATGCAAGGACAGGATACCTGTGAGGGGGTAGCTTCTGCAGCACAGGATTCCACTGCCATTCACCTCACACTTTTAAACGAATCGTCCCCAGATGTGGATTCTCATTTAAGAATCACGTCTGGCCCCAAGAGGCTATGAGCTGACTAGTGGCTTTATTAGGGACTGGATGTTTGGCCATATGTCAGTCACAAAATTTACAGACCATTGCAATGGAGGCTCTGTGGATCTGGTGTGTGTGTTACTCTGCTGGTACAGAGTAACACAAACCAATTTTTGAGTCTGTGTGTCAGTACGCAGGGTCCGTGTAAGGCTGTGTTTCTCATCCACTGGGGCACACACCTCCGGTGGGACGCAATGTGTTCCTAAGCGACTAGAAGCACGGCACAATATGTGTCCTCGTTTCTAAGCAAGTTTGCTTTACCAAGAGAATACCTGATCGCATGAAAAAGATTTATACACATATTTTACCCATTGAGTATTTTTAATGTGAATGTGTTATATTGTAACAACACATTTTCAAATTCAAAAGTCACAATTTTCTGTAGATATTTAACTGAAGAAGAAAAACTCAAAAGTTAGTGTTTACATAACTATTTAAACCTCTGTGCTTTGGTAGCTCTAAATTTACACAAATGACGACAAATTAATCACAAACAACACATAGTGTAAAACATAATTAGGTACTTGTCATTTGTGTAAATCTGGAGCTACCAAAGCACTGCAGAGTTTATCTTTTTCTGTTAAATATCTACAGAAAATGGCTTATTTTGACTTTGGTAATGTATTGTGTTACAATATAAAAGTTCACATTAAAAAAAATACTGAATGGATAAACATGTAAGAATCATTTGTCATGCATAAAATTGTGCTGACTTTCACTTTGCCAACTCCACCATGGTATACATTGACAAGAACTTGTTCTTCATGTTACACTCCAGACATTTGAGCTCCATACTTAGCATCTGCAGCTTAGACAGATTGTGGCTTTTATTATGGCCCTACCTGCCATCTGCTGGGCCTGTGTGGCACTGCAGTGCTGGTGAGAAGACAGTTGTGAACCTTTTTAAACGTATACAGTTACATTATTATACTATACCGTCTTCCAAGTCCACTTAATTCTGAGCAGGGTTGTGATTTGTCTAAATAATAATAAACAATGAGAGTCTGATAAAATGAACCACACGCAACTAACTGTACTGTTCATGTAAAATTCAGTGTTATTTGTTAGATGGCATTAACAAGCCATGAGTTCTGTTAAGAGGGTCAAAGTGGAAACAGTCAGGTGGGAGTGTGATGGATCCCCCCCTACATGGCCGGATTAAGACCCTCACTGGCTCTTGGGTGACTTAGTTCCTAAACAGATTAGCTGATCATACATTTAACAATGCAGCATACAGACACCGGGTCATTTAATGCAGCGCGGGATTTCTCACTTTTGATTTTGGCATGAGTCTTGATCACTTCATCGAGATCCCCCTCGATCATTTTGACTCATGGATACACCATCATGTCATTGAGCGTCTATTGGCTGTCTTACTGTCACAGGCCCCTGGTTGTGCACCCAAAACACTCGGATGTTAGGTCCATCACTCTGCCTCTTTGTGAAAAATACAAATTTTGGTTGTCCTAATAAAACTGGACAACAAAAGGAGGTTATCACCATTTAATAAATCTAGAGCTCTGTTTACTCTTTCCCCCACAAAAGAAATGAATGTTTAAGGCAGATATGATGAAGTACAATCCTGTGTGAATTATTTGTTATTAATTTTGCATTAAGAAAGCAAAAAGACTAGAAATAGTATATATTCTCACACACACAATCCATCAGAAATTAAAGTATTTAAAAACAGTGCTTTTCGCATTCATTTTGCATTTATATACATGCAAGTGACATTTATTTAAATGATTCAGTCTGGATAGAAATGTATGTGCAAGATTTCAGAGGACAAGTTGATAGAGGGCTATTTTCATATTTTTTTTCAGATATATCACTTTAAAAGTGTAAACATCATCACACATATTGAATGTACTGCCTAACAGTCATCTAAGTCAATCCGCATAGATTAACATGGCATTCTACAAATGGTCAGAAACACACTTACTGTAGGCGCACCCACCCACACCATAGAAATGTAGTAATAATTAAAGAATTGCTTATCACTGCACAATAACTGTTAAACAAACATGCCAAAACATCCCGACTAAATACTCACCCAAGGACTGTTTACTTTTAGAGATGGCCACAGTGGAAAGTTGATATTCTTGTAGTGGAGGAGAGGCTCCCTGCTCTAATGCACCGTTAACACCACTTGACGCAGCCGCTGAATGTCCGTTCACCAGTTCTTTTTCAACAGCTTTATCTTTGACTGATTCAGAATGACGCTTGCGACTTGAGTCCAAATTGGCAGCACCAGATGTGGTATCCCCAAAAATCTGAGACAGCGAAGGCCTGGACTTCTTGGGATTGTTCACCACTGAGTACAAAGTGTCTTTGCTTTTCTCACCCTTTTCCTTTTTAGGCTTCATCTGTTCAGATTTGCTCGTAGACATTCCATTTTCACTGGGAAAAGGACTCTTATCTGTAAGTAAATAAAGAGCATCTTCCCGTTTCGGGAGGTCAAAGACCGCTGTAAACGTTTTTTTCTGTGTGGCATTCAGTGCTGTGGTCTGAACCATGTCAGTCAGTAACCAATTAGACTGTTGCGGTTTGGACCCAACAGACTTGTAAGACCTGGTATCTGTAGAATAGGCATCTACTGGCACATCTTCAAGGGGTGTGAAAGCCCTGGAATAAAGTCGTCTGTCTTGCTCAGTTCCAGACAGCTTGAGCTTTTCAATTTCTTCCATCAGCTCTCGGTCCTTTTCGTAGTCTTGAGCAGCCTTCAGGTGAAATCCTCCTCGATAGTCTGAAACGCAAAGAAGCAGACTCAGATATAACAGAAAAAGAGCCAGTAAAGTTCAATTAATATTCAATACAGTACTGTGGTGTGCATATTTGATAAAACTTATATATAGCCCTCTGCTAAAATATTTTCCTTTGATATATACTTTATTTCCAAATACCTGTATTATCAATACTGTTTATTGCACATTCTTACTTTTGTTTTCATTGTTATGGTTTATCCATCTGTGAAAAAAATGCATTTTTTGGGCTTTGCCAAAAGAAGTGGTACAAAAGTTTTTTAAAGGGTGGCAAAGCTCTTAGTTTGACACTAACTAGTTTATTGCATTTGACATCTTAAAATATAAAGAAAGAAGATATAAATATGCGATTGATTTTAAAACTGAAATCTACTGTCTGCTCATTGGACCCAAATCCAGCTAACCTCTTAAAAATGTACTTGAAACAGCAGTACAGCTAATGCTAGAGGACTTTGTCCCATAAGTTTTCAAATTAGCCATTGTTAGACCGTTAAAGAAATGAGATTTAATCAGATTGATTTCAAATGTACCTTTCCTTCCAAATATTTTAGAGGATAATTTTGTTTTGTAACACAAACCAAAATCTTGCAGATATTTCAAACTAGCTTTTGCTCCTGCTGTTGCACAGAAACTTAACCTCACTGGCTTTATGGTGCTAGTCTGAAGTGTAGCTTTCAACATGACTGAGAATTTAGTTGGACTGTCAGGAGCTCCTTTAGTTGGTTTACTTCATACTTATTGAAAAAAACCCTCAGCTGAGGTCATTTTCATACCCTAGCATGACTTGTATTAGAATGCTACAAGCTTCTCTGAATTCAGGTCACAGAACCCAAGAAAGGCTTCACCTGGGACTGGAGTGATGAGGTGTCTTTTAGGTGCTGTTCTACTTTGGGAGGATCGAAGAGCAGGGGATCTCACTGGAAGACAAAGAACACTCAGTTGGGAGAAACAGGATATACACACGCAGTGTCCAGAATCACTAACAAAATCTGAATTACCTGTTCTGTTCTTTAAAATGTCATATGCTTCAAGCTCAAAGGGTATAACCATGCTGTCAAATCTTCCCAAGTCAGTAGGTGACAAAATGGTTCTGCAAAACCAGAGTACAATATAAAGAATGCTCGAAGGTAAAGGTTAACTATGATAACTGTGCAGCTGCATATAATTCATTATTTTCTTACTATTTATTCAGATTTACTTAAATCTAATCAAAGCCTAACCAAGCAGCGATGAGAAGGAAGGCCTCACATTTTACCTCATTTATGTCTGTGTGTATGTAGCATTGTTACTTTTAGGCCATAAATCATCTTTAAATATCAAATCATCCACCCATTTTTTGCAATCAAATTTGCATAGACAACAAACTTATAGGAAGTCAAATGATCTATGAATTAATTTTGAAAAAAAAAACAAAGGAAACATTAAAGTTGAGAAAATGGCAAAAGAGAGGACCGTGAACAGAGTTGACTTAAATGGAGGTGACTACTTTAGACCAATTAATTTTATAGCTAGAATAGACTTCTTAGGAATTCATGAGGTTAAGGATGGGGACGATCTGACAGAAAGACAGGATTCTGTCAGCGTACAAAGAGATTTTTTTGGTAAGTGGAGGGCAGAGGATGCAGTGGACAGGGAAGAAGCACGGCTATTCCACAGGACTCTGGTGGGTCCAGTAATATCTGGCCAAGCAGGACTTGGAGCATTCCAACAACCCGTTATGACAGGGCCCAAGGACAAAGTCAGGCACCACCTGGTACAAGAGGAAGTAAGAGCAGAGGTCGAAGAACTTTGGGGAAGTCAAGTGGTAAGAATGTGGCAGCAAAGTGCCTGGACGAAATGGGAAAGGGATATGGACTACAAGATCCCCTGGTCCAAGCTGTGGCAGGTTGAGCCAACCCGGATCAGATTTCTGATCCAAGCTGTCTATGATGTCCTGCCAAGTCCATCCAACCTCTTCTGCTGGGACAAGGTTGACTCTCCAGCATGTCCCTTGTGCGAGAAAGGAGGGACACTTGACCATATCCTTAGCAGTTGCCCGAAATGCACTGGGAGAGGGTGGCTATCGCTGGCGGCATGACCAAGTATTAAAGGTGATTGCAGGAACTATCTCAAGTGCCAGAGACCAGATCAAGTGCACTGGATCACTGAGGCAAAGGATTGCCTTTCTCAAAGTGGGAGAAAGCCCAGACATCAGCCAAAGGCAGCACTTGGGCTCTTGGGAACAGCACCAGACTGGCAGGTGAATGTGGATGTGGGGAAGCTGCTCCGATTTCCAGGTAACATTGTAGAGACCACCTTGAGGCCAGACAATGTCCTATTTTCGGAAACATCCAAGCAGGTGGTCATGCTGGAACTTACAATTCCTTGGGAGGAGAGGATGAAGGAAGCCCACAAGCATAAGAAAGAAAAGTATGCCGAGTTGGAGGAAGAATGCTGCAGACGGGTGGCATATATGATGTTTGACCACAGAGGTGAGGTGGGCTGCAGAGGTTTTGCAGCCCAGCCCAGTCTCTGTGTAAGGCTTACAGTCTTCTGGGCATAACAGGTGTGCACAAGATAAAAGTCATCAAAGTTACAACCGAAGCAACAGAAAAGGCCTCTAGATGGCTGTGGATGAAGAGGAGTGAACTGTGATCACTTGCTACTTGGGCATAAGCTGGGAACTGATCACTCCTCGTTAGGTCGCCTGGGTGAGGGTGTCCGATTTTGAAAGACCTGAGACACCTGATGACCCCAGGTCATATCACTGATGAAGTGTCCAGGCGCATCAATAGACATATGTTATAACCGGTAGCTGTTGTGTATCGTGATTGGGTAGTTTATAGTTGAAATTGTAAATCAGCCTGCAGACATTCACATATTCAGTTCAGTTTCCTCTTATAAGACCAAAATGCTATGTGCTACTAAAAAGGCACAACAGCTGGAATAAAACCCAAACTTAAAAGCAACAAAAACTGAAAAAACACAATGTTCAACACAAAGTATCAATGTGGACTTTAACATTCATATTCATGAAAGGCATACTGTGATTGTGAAATGTCTGACAAGTGCAATAATACATTTAATTTGACTATGTGGAATACGTGTCACTTTATTTAAAATACATGTCTTTTACTAATTTAAAATAAAAGGATCCTGTCACCATGAATACAGTTCACAGAAAGGCAAATCGAGGACAAATGGAAATGCCTAAAAACCTTAAAAAGAAGATCAAATGCACTCAACTACACACAGGATTTGAAAAGTCAATGTCACATTATGCTCCGGCAGTAGACCAACACCCTTTCCAGGATTAGCTCCTGCAGCACTGACTTCAGCCTCCATAACCATGCGCTGACTGGATGGTCACAAGTGCATTTGCTACAGCAGAGTTTGCTTCACAGTTTTATGTATATTGATTAGCACTGGTATGGGAAAAAAATTTTATTCTGACCTTATTTCTCGCAGCAGCAGCAGCTTTTCTGGTCGGTCAAGTATTACAAGAAGGGGCCGAACTAAATCTTCTACCTCTCTTTCTGAAATATACTGCACAAAAGAAAAAACATTTTGTATAATACTATGAGCCATAATTTATGAAGGCTTCCAAAAAGAAACATCATTTCTTGCTTAAACCGTCCATAAATCTAAATTGGAAGGTAACTCACATGCTGACAGTGTCTCAGAACAGCTGAAACCTCATCTTCATTCAGCAGCTTCCTGGCCATATCTTCCACCAGAGAAAGTCCCTGCTCTGGTATGGAAAATGGAATGCCATCATGGTAGCTGGAACTGACCTCTTTTTGTGTGCCAAACAGGGAGAACAAGCGGCCTCTTTCCTTTTCTATGAACCAGTCAGGAAAAAAAAAACAGACACGTTCATTAAATGGACCACTAGTTGTTTTAATTTAAATCAAAGAGGAGTATGTGATGTTTTTGCATGGAGATGATAAATGAGAAAGAGGGCTATTAATAAATGAATAATCAAAGTTAAAGTGAACACAATTAAAAAAAAAAAATAAAATAAAAAAAAAACACCCAAGCATACACATGCATAAGTCCCACCGCCAGCCCCCAGAAAGCCCAGACACAAATCACTGCATTGTAACAGAAAGCAATTAAAAAGTTACCCCTTTTAAGGCTTCTAATCACAAATCTTTGAACTGCATTGCCTGGGGAACAAAGAAGAATTACAGCTACGCAAGGAAAACTGTTAATTCCACGTTTAGTGAAAAACAAGACATAGTTCTCACTGAGTAAATATCACTATCAAGCATGTTGTATTGTTTTATGAGTCAAAACCTTTTCTGCATTGTGTAGTTTTAAAATTTTCAGTAAAAGCCTGGGCATTTTCTAAAAATGTATTTCAACAAAGCTTTAAATGATCAAGAAAAAAAAAATATATATATATATTACTGTATATTATAAATTACATATAGTAGGCAACAAAAAGGGGGCAAAATGGGCAAAATTCCTGTCCAGTCACTGCTTGGGTTTCCATTTAGCTGTGCCTACGTGGACGTGTGTGTGCGTGTGTTGGGCTGTTACCTGGTCCTCTCTGTCAACCAGTGCTGCCAGTAAACACTTAGGCCTCTACAACAATTCATGAATTTAAGAAGCATGAATAAGCTTCAGAACTTGGACACTTACAAAATGTAGTTTAACCTAGAAAAGTGCTAAACATTGGCAATGGGAACGTCAATTGTAAGTACAAGATGGGAGACAGTGCCCTATAAGTTTTCATTGATACATTTGCATCATCTAAGCAATGCAGAGAAACTTTTAAAAATGTAAATATTATGTTATATTGTAAAAACTGTTGGGATGTTACGATCAGACTATTTAATACACCAATGAGACCACACCTGGAGGGAGTATTGTGTGCAGTTCTGGTCACCACACTACAAGAAAGACATAGCACTTGAAGCTGTGCAGACGAGAGCAACCAAGTGCATCCGTGGACTTAGGGACATGTCCTACTCCAGCAGACCCAGGGAATTAGACCTGTTTATTTTCATGCAGGTGAGTCAGCATGGAGACCTAATATGGATCTTCAAAATTCTCAAAGGCATTAATAAAGCAGATCCAGAAAAATTCTTTCAACTTAATGGTAAATCACATACTTGAGGACACCAGTGGAAATTAAGGGAACTACATTTAGGACTGCAGCAAGGAAGCACTTCTTTACACAAAGAATTGTGGGAATCAGGAACAAACTACTGAAACATGGAGTTGAAGCAGGAATCTTTGACAACCTTTAACTATGGATGAGATATCAGGACAGCTTAGCTATCAGCTAAACAAACGGGCTTGATGGACTGAATGTTCTTCTCATGTTTGTCAAGTTTCTTATGTTCTTAACAGCAAGTTGGTTGAGTAACTGATGGATGAAGATACATGTATACTATATATGCACTATACATTTTAAGTACACCTGCTTGTCACACAGAATGTCTGTTTGATTAGTAGAAGTTGTATGTTATGTGTGCTGCACACTAGGTATCAAAATACACGAATAACATAACAGCTTTTTACAATGGTTTTGTGCAGAAGGACATGTTATAAACAAATTAACTACCAAAAAAAAAAAAAAAACCCTGCACCTGTATATGTTATCATCCAAGAACAGGAAAATTAGACTACAATGGCCACATGACTGATAAAATCTTAAAAGACTAAAGATTAGAAAAATGTTGCCTTGTGTCAAAGACACATGTTGGTGGTGTTTGTGTAAATTGTGTGGGGAATGTCTTCTTGACACACCATAGGCCCCTTAATACCAAGTGAATGTCATAGCATATTTAAGCATTGTTGCAGACTATGTGCAACAGTTGATTGCTATAGCATGCATTGTATGCATATACAGTAAATGGATTCCTCTAGGAGGATAATGTGCCAGGTTTCAGGCTGGTTACATCAATGTAATAGAGACCATTTACTCCAAAGGTATTCCAAATCTGAAATGCTTAAGAGAGACCTCTAGTGAGCCAACCCAATACAAGAGCATCCAAATGAGAAAGAGGGTTCTGCCCCTTCCAGTCATATGATCACACTAAGTGATATATTGGGTTGAATCAAACAGAATGGCAGTTTGCCTAATATCATAATCGAGTAAGGAATTTGGTAAATAAAGAGACTCTTATGCAGTATATTCAAGAGGATTCCCTTCCTTAAAAACAGAAGACAGGCACTGAACAAATAAAGTTTCTCTTCAGACAATCATTTTTACAGGACTCTGGAAAATGGGGGCAAGAGAAACTATTTGTGCAGTGGGAAAAATAGAATAAATAGATACTAGCATTATGACTTGTATTTGACCAGTACAGCCCCTTAGCTTGCTGACCACACCCTAGCAGGCCCAAAACACATGCTTACACAAATATATCTATTATATTATACACCCCTGAATTGTAGTAAAATGCAGAAGGATTTGTGCCTGCAATCTGAAGGATGATTATTTAAACCACAAGGTGACAGAGTAAGTCCACACCATAGTTTAATGTTCATTGGTTATACGATTATATTTCACAATTAAAACATAATAATCTACTATGAAAGGTTCTATATTAAAAGAAAGTCACTGATTAATTAAAAAAGGTAAGAAAGTTTATATGTTGCAGAAGCCTACTTAGTCCATCTTACTCTGTCATTTATTAGATGCTCCAGTATCACATTTTTGCTCTTCAAATGTGGTAGGGCAGGTTAGGGTTAGGTCAAACTCCAGTCTTGGAGGGCCGCAGTGGCTGCAGGTTTTCATTCTAACCATCTTCTTAACTAGTGACCAGTTTTTGCTGCTAATTACTTCTTTTAATTAACTTGACTCAGGCCCTTTAGTTGTTCCTTTTTCTTAAATAGCAGCCAAACAATAATGAGACACAAAATAAGTCACCACATCACACAATATCTGAAAATAAAGAAAGGTGAAGGTCTCAGTAAGGTTGATCTCTCAACTCACCAAAACACTTTGACGATGTTCTTATGAAAAACAGAAAATCAACAGTTTTGGAAATGTCAGCTGTGGCAGAATGAGAGCAACAACAAGCCATGGAATTAAATAATGAGTTTAATTAACAGCAAGAATTGGCTTCTCATTAAGAAACTGGTTGGAGTTTGAAGCCCCAGTTTAGCTGGTCATCTGTTGGCTCATTTCACGTCTCATTTCTGTTTGGCTGCATTTTAATGAGGAAGCAAATCAATTCAGAGGACTGAATCCTCCTAACAGGGCTATTAAAATGTGAATTGGCAGTGAAAACAGGTCACTGATTAGGAAAATGAAATTGAATGAATGAAAACCTGTAGCTGCTGCAACCCCTCAGGCCTGGAGTTCGACACCTGTGTGGTAGGGGATGCAGTTAAAGTAGAGGAGTGGGTATTTGGTTCTACATTTCTTTTTAGTCAGTACTTGTGTAAAAAGTTTCTGTGTGTACATGTTCCCATAATATGTAGAATGTAGTACAAAGCTCTTATCCTGACTACATATTTCCACACATCTCCATGCTTCGTGGTCTTTCTGGATGCTTCTCTAACAAGTCTTCGTTCTGCTTTAGACTGTCAGGTGAATGTGTCTCGTTTCTAAACACACCAAAAATGCAAACAATTTCTTGGTTCATGTACCCACATTTTCACAGTAAGCTTTTTCTTGTCTTCTGAACTGTCCTCAGTTTGCTGATGCTCAGTCACCTTTTGAAGGCCCAGCCCAACACCCCAGTACTGTTTCATCCTCAGGATAGCTCTGCTCAGGAATTTTGTAACCCTATTATTCCTTGATTTACTGTATTGCTGCTAATGTTCTTGTCCTGATAATAAATGCACTTTTAAACTTTTTATATTCAGCCTAAGAGTATATTCTCAGTTGCCTGCTACCTTTCCACTAACCAACCAAGCAGTCAAGTGTTCTAAATTTAATTTTGATTTTTGTAATTAACCTTGATTCAAGCAGTCAGTAGAACAGTAACAGCAACAACATATAACAATGAAATGTTTCATGTTGATTAGAATGTGACAATAATGATCATATAAACATAAAAAACATAAATAGTAACAACAACAGGCAGGACGGTGATTCTTCCTGGCTTGAGGGATCAAAGGGTCGATTCTCTGCCTCATCACTGTCAGTATACAATCTGCATGTTCTCATAACTTTCAGAATACTCTCACATCCCAAATATATGCAAGCTGGCGTTTCTTAAATTTATTTTTGTGTAAATTTGATATGGGCAGGTACATGAGTGTTCCCATAGAAGGGCTGACAACCTGCCCAGTGTTGGTTCAAGCTGAACACAACCCTGTGATGTTAACATCAAATTTCACAAAATGGGTGAATGTATGAAAAAAATAACAGTAATAATATTAAGTATAAAGATACAGACTAAACTCACTTTGTCAATGCCCATAGATTTTGAAACCCGACTTATAGTCATGTGAAAAAGTAAGTATACCCCTCTGACTTTTTCAACATATTTGAAAAGAAAAAACATCAGACCTTCAAGCAAACAGTGCCTACAGTTAAAGATGATATATTTGAACAAATGACACATAAAATTGACATGGTGTCTTCATTCTTATAATCTAAATTAACAAAAATGCAGATTTGCCACATAGAAAACGTAAGAGTGCTCTTAAATGTATCACCAATTCTGATCCATAAAATTAGAATCCGGTGTTCCAGATTAGGCATCAATGATGAGAACCTCCTTATGGAGTAAGCAGGAGGACCCTTGTCATAATTAAACTTCAGATATTGAGGGTCTGTTGGTCTCTTTTCTTTTGAAGTGTGAGGTGTTATCATGCTATGATCAAAAGAGAGCTCTAGGAATCTCACAAAAAGGCAGCGGATGTCCATGATTCTGGCCAGGGATTTAAAAAGATTGGCAAATTAATTGAAATCAATCATTCCACTGTAAAAGAAATCATCTACAAGTGGTGCAGATTTCTAATGACAGCTAATTTGTCCCAGACTAACTGGCCCAAGAAACTGCTTAAAGTGATCTCAAAAAATCCTACAATTTCACCACAAGTAACGGGACTGGCATAGTCAAAGCCCTGATTTGAATTGCATTTGAATGTGATGGAGGATTTGAAACAGGCAGTACATGCAAGAAAGCCCACAAACATCTTGCAACTGAAGGACCTGCATGGTCAAACATTTCAGGGTCGATGTCAGAGACTGGTGGGTTGTTATTGCAAAATGCCAACAAGAAATCATTGGTGCTAAAAGGAGGCAATACCGGCTTCTGAGGCCAAGCGAGTACTTTCTTTTTTCCCTAGTAGACCATAACAGCTATTAATATTTTTGTTGAATAAATATTTGAAAAGAAACATTTTTCTTGTGTTTTATGCAAATATTTAATCAATTTTATGTAAAGGCACTATTTGTATGAAGATCTACTGTTTGCCTGTTCAAATATGTTGAAAGCATCAACAATTTCAATGGAGTTTGACTATATATCTATCTATCTATCTATACACAGGTAAAATTCTGCGACATCATAGTGCCAGGGACCTAAAAAAATATTTAGTTGTAATGAAACTTTCATGGTAATAAGATTCTGTATTTGTCACTATAGTGCTTTCTTTAACTTGCGTCCAGGTGTTTGCAATCATTTCAATAGCTTCTTTCACATTAATTTTCATCGCCTCCTGTCTACAAGTTATGCTGATGAGAATTTTTCTCAGAATTTCCTTGCAATAATACACTTTCAGGGTACCAATGATGCCCAATTCCAATGGATGAAGCACTGCAATGCAATTGGGTGGGAGGAACTCAACGCGAACATTGTCTAAATGTGGAAGCATGCTGTGGGCAGCATAGTTATCAATCAGAAGCAAATCTTCCTTTTGTTCTTCTTCATATTGTGAGGTTTCTGAACTGTTTTGGGACCCACAAAAGTGCATCCCGAGGGGTGATTGCCACGTCTGTGGAAGACTGTTTGTCCATTGCTGGGGCAAATGCAGGCTCACAGCGCCGAGCCGATCGAGATAGCGCTTTAAGTGCCTGTCGTCGATGCTTGATGCAAGGAACATTATAAATGCAGGGAACAGTATAACTTGGCCACTGACCTGGCCCCAACTCTGCCCGTTTGTTGTGTCTGTGTATAGGAGAGTGGTAGCTCCCATTACAATAAATAAGCGTGCTGTTCCTGGTTCAAGTTGAATAAAAGCTGGTTTTGCTAAAGTATTGACACTCGGCCTCATGTTTTTGGATCCGCTCGCTGGTTTGCTTTATACTCGCAGGGAAGGAATGTAAAGCACTTAAAACACCAAGGATTGGTTGACTTGACAATGCTGAGATGAATAACTTTGTGGCTGTCAGTTGAATTGCAACAAAGTAGAGCTGTCAACCTTTTTTTTAATTTTTTTTCCTCCTCGGCATGGATCACCTTTGAGTGCTAAAGTGTGATGCAGTAGCAGCTGGTAGAAGATTCTAGTCTCATCAGCATTGTAGATGTCTTAAGGCTGATAAGCTGAAATGATTTTCCTGATTTCATCTGCATGCCATTTGTTTGCTTTTTCAATTGGAACTGCAGATTCTTCTCCACAGATTGCTTTGGCTGCAATTCCAAAACGTTCCCGAAAGTGAATTAGCCCATCCCAGCTGGTAGTAAAATATTTGTGGCCCAAGGAGATTTACAGTGACTTTGCTTTTTCTTGAACGAGTGGCCCACTAATAGGAATGTTCTTGAACGAGCATCACTGAACCACATAAAAACTGCTTTTTCGAAGTCTTCAAATGCAGCAGTTCGTATATGTTTATGCTGAGGCGCAAGGTTTGCAACCTGAGATTTGTCTTCTATTTTTGCTTGGTCTTTCATGAAATTTGACAGTGTCTATGGCGAAATTCCAAATTCACTGCCAACATCTTTTTTTCTTTTTGCCGGAATCGAGAGCTGCAAAAATTTCAATTTTTTTTTTATGTAAACCTATTGTCATTTTTCGTGTCAGCCATTTCTATAGGAGGGTGGCAATGATTTAAATTTCAATGGATGTTTTTCAAATGTTAACGAGCAATAAGCAAAATGTATCACTGAAAAAAAAAACCGGAAAACAAACAGCAAAAAAAAAAAAAATACAGGGAAAGTTTGAAGAAAGAGAAACATTTACAATGTTTGGTGATCGTTGTGCACAACTGAGCTGCAACCACAGAACTAACTGCTCTGTGAATGATTCATTCAGGCATTTCAAGGTCTTTTGGGCACTTCATTCTAATGAAAGTATCTGCTGAATGTTTTTCGTAGTAAAAATTTTTTCGTAGTAGAGATTTTTATAGACTCTGGCTTATGGGGAAATTGTTGGGACTGTAAAAATACTTTGTTGTAATGAAACATTTGTTGTAACAATATTCGTTGTAACAGAATTTTACCTGTATTTCTAAGACTCTAGCTCTTGAGAAATCTGCTCAAATTTCATTAATCCTCAGAGACGTCGGTTTGAATACCAGACTCATTGCACCGTATGTAGAGTTTGGTCATTCTCCGTGTCGGTCCTGGGGAGTCTAGTTTTAAATTTCAGACAACATGTATTTAATTACTGTGGTGGGCTGGCGCCCTGCCCGGGGTTTGTTTCCTGCCTTGCTCCCTGTGTTGGCTGGGATTGGCACCAGCAGACCCCCGTGACCCTGTAGTTAGGATATAGCAGGTTGGATAATGGATGGATGGATGGATGTATTTGATTAACTGGTGATTCTGAACTGACCCCATGTGAGACTGAGGGCCCTGAGGTACATTTGTCTCCTGACCAGAGTTGGTTTGTGTTTTATGCCTAATGTACTTAAAAAAATATGCCCTGTTTGGGCAAAAAGTTTGGAAAAGAAAGGGATGCCTGGAAGTCAGAGTAGGACATAGTGCTTTTTAATATAGGGACACATGATATCTGGGGCTGCTTTTTTTGTTTTTCTTTTAACTGCACAGTAACAAGAACTGCGTGTTGTGCAAAAAAGGACGTCTCACAAATGCATTCTGGTTTATGCGTCTTTATTTATCATGCCTTTGTCAGTATAACTTAAATGTGTGTTAGGATGTGTGTGCACATGGGTCCTGTGATGGACTGGGGCCCTGGCCAGGGCAGTTTGCTGCTGTGCACTGTTACTGGGAATGGCTCTGACTTACTATTACCTTGAACTGCACTAAGTGGGTATAAGTGTTATGTTAATTATTTTAGTAGTTTTCCATAAACTTCTTCATGTTGCAAGGATAGTGAGAACATTTTTAGAATATGTTTCTTATAGGTCTGTGTGTCTTGTACTTTTTATTATGTATAATATATGTATAAATTATTTTATATGCGTGAATACAAAGGTTTTTGACAATCTTAACGCAAACCCTTGAGCGCAAACAACAGTTACCTCAGGCTATGAGGCAGATGATGAGTACGGAAACTACTTACCTTTGTCTACTTGCCCACGCAGAGGGGGGGACTTCGAACGGCTTCTTCCTTCTCCAGAACCACTTTCTTTACCGTCTTTGGAGCTCTGCCTTTTCTGCCTCCCAATGCGGCCACTCTTGAAGAAAAGACTGACAAATGTCTTGGATCGTTGAAGATTGGTTCCTCCACCAGGACTCAGGTCTTTTTGTTTCTTTTTTTTCTTATCCTCTGCAGGAAGAAAACAGATGTGCATAAGCAAACTGCAACAAGGCACTCAGTTTTCTTCAGCATACAGGGAAATGACAAAGTAAAGGAAACAATTAAGTATATGAGAGGTACATGTCACCATTGGAGTAACTAATTAATTAGCATTCCCATATGCTAGACTAGTGTATGAAATGCTGGAATGACCCAGCAGCTCCTAATATTGTACAGCATTCCACAAAGAAGAGATCTCACTACACTAAAAGATGACTGATGGATGAGGCATGATCTTTAGTGATGAAGACTAATCAAACATACATGCGTCATCAGCTTGGGGTAGTTATAGGAGAAAGTACAAACATTTCGATGCCTGTAATTCGTTTGAAAATCAAGAAACAACAGAGAAGCATTTCATTTTTCTAATCATTTGATTAGAAAAGAAGGAGCTTTCATTGAGAACTGCCGATCTGGAGATATTACAGTTATGTGAAAAATGAAGTACACTCTAAAAAAATGTGTTTTCCTTTTGAACATATGTGGACATATCTAGATTTGATCTTCATTAAAACAATATCTTAAGATAAAGGTGATGTAATTTGAAAAAAATGTAAATTTGATTTGCAATAATTTAATTAATGAAAAAGAAGCGTATGACACTTCTATCTGTGGAAAAATTAAGTCCACCCTTAGCTGTAAAAGCTGCTATTGCTCCCTCAAGTCTGCTTTTCCACTAACTGTGTACCAGTCTCAGACATTGACTGGCAGCAAGTTTTTTCCACTCCTCCATGCAGAATCCTTTCACCTGTGACATATGTCTACTTACCTTTGTCTACTTGCCCACACAGAGGAGGGGGACTTTGAATGGCTTCTTCCTTCTCCAGAGCCACTTTCTTTACCCAGTCCAAATTCCCATACAGCATCTCCAGCATTCCAGGCACTCACTGGTGAATTTAGCGATATGTTTAGGGTCATGTCATAAAGTCAATTTTGAGCTGAGCTTCAATTTTCTGACAGGTGATCTCATGTTATCCTTAGGCACCCTCTGGTACAATGATGAATTCATCATAGTGGAATTAACGACAGTAAACTGCTCAGGCCCTGATGCAGCAAATCAGCCCCTAACCAAAACATTTCCACCACCATGTTTTACAGCTGGCATGAGGTTCTTCTGGTACTGTGGCCAAATTATACCTCCTTTTCATTGTGTGTCCACAGCATATTGTTTCAGAAGTTTGAGGTGTTCATTGACAAACTTTAGTCTTGTAGTAAAGTGCATTTAGGGATCCATGAAAGTGTGTAAGTTTTTTTGTTTTTTTTTTTACTAAAAGCAGCACACTCAGTCTTCATATAGGTGCGCCTAGCAGCGTGGTCAAACGGCCCATGGGTATAGAAGAGGAAACTGGCTGAATCACATGCAGATGCAGTCAGCCCATATGGTTTCTTCATTAGAGCCCTGGGAGTTTTTATAATTTTTTCCACATATTTTTGTCTTGATATTCTTTCTAGACAGCAAAGGTTTTCCTCCTGGAACACCTCCCATGTAGACCTAATTTGTGCAGCTCCTTTCTAATGAGAGACTCCTGCTCTCTGACATCAGTGATAAGAGTTACCTATAGGTTCCATGATGAAATTCTGGGATTCTCGGAAACGTCTTTCAGCATCTAGCATTCTACTCTTGGGCTGACCTTGCTGGGGTGGGTTGGCCTGGACAAGCATACAATTGTTTTTCAATCTTCTGCACTTATTGATGATCAGATCGACAGTGCAATGGTTGATTTCAAATTGTTTGGAGGAAATATTTTCCCTTGCCAGATTCACAGACATCTATAAGCATCTTTGTGGAGGTGTCAAAGAGCTCTATCCATCTCGGCATGGTGATAACATAAACTTCAACAACAAAGAGCAAAGCAAACCAAACATCTGATGTTTGAATAATACCAGTGCCGACAAAATTACCTCAAATGATGTTTTAATTATTTGCACCAGTTTCTAATTTTAGGTATTTGAGGTAATAAATGGAGGGATGGTCTTACTTATTCCACATGCAAAATTTACATTTATGTTTATTTAAATTATAACATGGACAACAAAATTAAATGTGGCATTATATTTGTAATATCATCTTTAACTATAGATACTGTTTAAATGAAAATCAAATCTTCATATGTCCTAATATGTTAAAAAAAGAAAACTCATGAGGTGTACTAAGTTTTACACATGACCATAGGTGTATTATGATAGAAAAAAAAAACAAAGCAATCACATGCCCTCTTTAGCCCTGATCTTCATTTTGTAATTAGATGAAAAACTAAAATACGCACATATACTCTCTTTTCATAGGATACAAAAAGGTTTTCTTTAAAACTATAGATATATTAAAAATACATCCTGCTATCCTTACCTAGCAGAGTGATATGGCTCTGTGACCGCCGAATTGGTTTTCTCGGTTTGCTGAGTGCCAGGAGTAAAGCTGTTTTGGGAGAATCCAGATGATCATCAGATGAGTCTCCAATGGAAAAAGTTCTACGGCGGCTGCGAGTGGTCTCTTTGAAGCTTTCTGTTCGAATGACTGTGTCTTTCAGCAACACTGTAGCACCAAGGGTGCGACTTGTCTCTGTGGCAGACAATCTGACTGATCTCTGCAGAATGTCATCATTGACATCACTGGCAGGAGAGAGCTGCAGGTCAGTCTGAATGGCAGTCTCCATCTTTTCTGTGGTGCTGGCACGGCGGGAATCCTCAGTAGAGATGCACACGTCCACCATTTCCGATGTGAATGGGTAGAAGTTGTTGGGTATCAGCATCTGAGAGAGTCCACTAATGGAACTCAGGGGGGTACTTGATGAGTATGAAGAGATAGAAGAGCTGGAATCTGACGTTTGAGAAGAATGGCTCAAGAAGCCATTGCCAACTGAGGAAAAGAAAACATAACATTGTTGAGACAATGTCACCATCTCTCTCTGCAAATTATCAACTGTAAATTTCTTTAGCGGCCAGTCACAGTAGCACAGACAACATCTAACTTTAGCAAATATTTAATTTTGACTTCTGAAAATGCTATCTACTTTCTACCTCACTTGTCCTGTTCATTGTGTCTTGTCCCTAATGCCCAATCCTGAGCAGAGAGCTAGCCGACTGCAGGGGACACACTCACGCTAACTCAAAGGGAGCCAGCTTAAATTTATCAAATAACAGGTATGTGAGTAAAAGTGGAGTACCAGGGTAAATAAACTGAAGTGATACTGTAGCTTCAAGTTGCTATCCTGTTTGCACACATTACATTCATATTTAATCCATCTTTAACACTGTTGCTGAGAGTCTTCTTAGCTGTTCTCATCCATTCAGGCTGTAAAACACAAAAACATGTAGCTTCAATGTGGCCTAGTGGCTATGGCACTGAACTTGAAACCGCACAGATTGAGCTTTGGTCACCACCACTGGCCCATATTGTATTATCTTCAGCAACTGGTTTCACCTGCCCACACAGCAACTCCAGGAGTACTGTGACAATTTTAGTGTGTCCTATCTGTAGGACAACTTTTGGAGGTATTCAAAATAGATAGGTATTACACAAAATTTAATTGTTTGGTGGTCAGAAGGTGCAGTGGTTATGTAGTAGAATGTCCTCACATATGCATGAACCAGGGTTTGTTTCCTGGCCTGGTGTTTATATGTGTGGAGTTTTCACGTTATCCTGGCACGTGGATGACTTTTTCTCAGTTTCCCAATTAAAGTCCACATCCCAAACACATTTACGTTAGCTTTATAGACACTGGTATGAGTCTCTGTGGCTTTTAATCAATGGCTGTCCAGTCCAAAATTGGTTGCTACTTTGTGCTAAACTCCATTGGGATAAGCCAAATAACCCTGTCAACACATAAAACTGTTTTAGAAAATGGGTGAATGAAATGAGATTTAGTGAAATTACTCATTACTAATGATTTGTGATTATTGGTAAAACTGAGGAAGTGCACAAACATTTTAACCAAAGAGAGCTTTTTAACAATACATGTTCTTATTGGATGACAGTCACTTTTGTTAAAGCACGCAACCACTCTGCAATACATTTACTCTTTAAAGACAGTATTATATTAAATTTTATCTGAATGTCTTACTGACTTTGTTTGAAACTATCTGGTGCCCTCAATAGGCTCTTGTCTCCCTGTGACGCTGAACAGGACAGGCAGGTTACAAATTGAATGGACTAATTCTACAGGTTTATTTCATATGTAGAAAAACAGGAACAAATTCAACTAATTGAAAATAAATAACTAATCGTGTCATTTTAAATTTTATTTGCAAGACTAATCAAGGTTATTTCTTTAAAGGCTTTGTTTAAATTATGCAAATTGAATTATCTTCCCTTACAGTATTTAACATACGCTATCTGATTTAATTCCTGACACACTTCAGCACTGTGTGATATATCAATGTTGCATGCCTGTTGACCACATTATATTTATGATTACTGTGTGATGCGCTGTTAAGTGAAGGGGCACTTAAAAAAAAATAAATAAAAGTAGCTGAATTAACTTAAAACTTCAATGATCAGTGAATCCACCCATTCCCTGAACATTTTCTTTTAAGAACAAAGCAACCACAGACTTTCAGCTGCTTAGGAAGCAAGGTAGTAACTATCCCTAAATAGAATGGTAATGGAGCACATGATGCACTCACGTATATAGGTACATTCATACCAAGTACTTCTCGGACACAAAGGGCGCATTCAAACCTTACAAAGGAAATGACTGGGATGGGTACTGAATCTACATGCCTGGAGCCATGATGCTGCATCATTAAGTCATAGGCCACTGTGCTGCCCGGCCTGACCAAGGTTGCATCTATACATCCATCCATTAATGTTCTAACTTGCTTATTTAGGCTTAGGTCACAGGAAGCCAGTGCCTAATCTGAATGCAAGATACGGAAAAAAAAAATCCTTGATGCGGTTACAACACTCCACAAGGCACATAACAATCAAACACTCTGGCTCAGTTTAGACTTGACCATTATTGTAAGTGCCATGTCTTTGGGATGAGGAAGAAAACCAAAGTACAAGTAAAGAAAAACCAACATAGAAATAAAGAGAATATATATGTAGTCTATTCTAAATGGGAGAGCATTAAGGTACAGTGAGCTGGCACATATGTTTGGAGGCATAGTTAGAATACATCAGTGCCACACAGTCACACTTTGTCATCCAAGTTGTTAAAAGGCAGTTTTACCTACGTTTGCTAAGCCAGCTATATTCAGCCACCATCTCCTTATACGCTGGGTACCTTCCTGCCTCCTAAAAACAAAATAAAAAAAAAATGTTTAAAACAAAGTTTGATATCAATTATAAAAACAATATGAACTTGCAATCACAATAAAAAATTGGGTTTATATAAATAAAAGTTTAAACAATACAAAAAATATGCCAATTGCTTCAAAGCCCCTAATCGCTGAGCCATTTCAGTACAATATAAAGAGAAGGATTTAATAAATCTGCACTTAAAATTATGAAAAAATAATTCTATCAAAATGTACTTAGAAAAAATTGTTATCTGACTCTCCACAATTCAATTCAACATTGTGGCAATTGCATTTCAAACCCTCTTACATCAATCAGTGACCTCACCCCTAAAGATAAATTGGGGGCCTGAGTCTGCACACAGTGGACGTGAAGGCAAATTGCTTTTTTTACTTTCAGCTCAAGCTGGAGTACAACTCAAATCTTCAATCATCCTTTACAAGATTTAGATGTTTTTTCCATCCCTCACCTGTGTGCCCATTCTAAACCAGTCACACATAGGCATTACACAACAGGGGAAAAACGAACAATACCAGTAGATAAAAAGAAATCCAGACAGGAAAGACAGGCATCACATAACACACCAACATTTCGCCCAACCTGCATCAAACAAACACTGAACTATACTACAAATACAACAAACTGACCAAGAGACACCAGCCACACTGAATTCAGGGTTGGACTCTCCAGGATGAAGTTAAGGTGGATTCAGAACAGAGTTTGAGACTGGTATGACAGGAGAAATTCTCTAAGTTTAAAAAAAGCATACAATGTTGCTGTAAATAAAAAGGAACAAAGCAGGAGGAGTGGTGAAGAAGTAAAAAAGTTGGACAGGGCTCTGCATGGCAGCTTTTTCAACACCCAATGGTCAGTTTATCTTAGGTTAGAATGATCACTCATTCAAACTTTAGATGGAGTATTCATCTGAAGGAAACAGAAAACACTTCCTAAGTAAACAATCCTGACAAGGTAACATGCTTGTATATACTTTTATGATTAAAGCTTTTGGGACAAGGTGTCCATCAGAGTACCCAGCCAGTAATCTGTGTATAATATCACAGTGCTTGAAAACCTAACGTGTGCCATCTAGCATAAAGGACAGATTGCCAGAGGTTGGAAAGACAGAATATGAACACGCCATTAATACATCAGCCAGTCTCCCGAGTCAAGACAAGTAATCTGAAAGACAAGTCACTTCATTCCTTTCCATTTTCTTTTGCTGCTGCTCTTCAGTATTCATATGGAAAGTAATATTCAAGCTTATTGACACTGAAATGAGACAGTATTTTATTACAATGTTATAAGAAAATATTGCTATTCATTTATAAATTTTCTTTTATTATTTCATTTATAAATTCTGCTACTATTCCACTTCAATATACAGTCATGGCCAAATGTTTTGAGAATAACACAAATATTAGTTTTCACAAAGTTTGCTGCTTCACTGTTTCTGGATATTTTTGCCAGATGTTTCTATGGCATACTGAAGTATATTTGATATACTTGTGTACAGCCCGGCCATGATATCCAGCAACCTCGATGGGATCCCGCGAACCCTCAGGATGTCCCACAGGGTAGCTCGATCAACTGAGTTGAACGCTGTACGAAAATCGACAAAGGCTGCAAAGAAACTCTGCCGATATTCGCGTTTGCGCTCCATGAGAATCCTCAGTGCCAGGATGCGGTTGATGGTAGACTTCTTAGGCGTAAAACCATACTTTTCCGGTTGCTGGTAGGTAAGCAAGTGACGACCCTAGCAAGGACCTTACCTGGCATAGAGGGCAGTGTTATCCCCCTGTAGTTGCTGCAATTCAGGCAATCACCCTTCCCTTTCCAGATAGGGACGACAAGTCCCGTTTCCAGTCAGTTGGGATGATGCCAGTCTCCCAAATGGAAGCAAAGATTGCTTGCAATGCCAGGAGGACAGCCTTACCACCACCCTGGAGAAGTTCACCCCGGATACCACAGATCCCTGCAGCCTTTCCTCCCCTTAGCTGGTTCACCACTTGTGCAATCTCAATGAGATTGGGTGGTTCACAGCTAATTGGAGGATCAGCCTCAAGAACCATGGACCCAGAGATATCCAACATCTTAGCCGGAGGATCAGCTTTGAACAACTGCTCAAAGTAGCCAGTCCAGCGGGTCACAACTGCAGCGTCATCTGTAAGGACTGTTCTATCAGCTGCCCTAACTACAACTCTGAGTCATTACTACAACACCAGTTTAATTACAGGCCTGCCTCCTTGTTAATTAAATTAAATAACTAAATAAAACAATGAAAGGCAATTAAGGATAAATAAAATAGGACAAAACTAAATAGGGAAAACTGGGGAAAAATAGTGAAATAATACAATTGTGCAAACCAAAATGCAAAATGCAAGAACAGATTAAATATCACTCACTAAATAAAGAACTGTCATATACGAATATATAAGATGAACTTGAACATTATTATTTACTTGAATTTTACTGGCAGGCAACAAAGATGCTAGGAATTTCTCTTGATGTTACATTCATACACAACAAGCCAAATGCAACTGAATAACACAATATGTAATACATGACGCCATCACAACATTATATACACCAGGGGTTCTCAAACTCGGTCCTGGGAGCCCACTGTGGCTGCAGGTTTTTGTTCCAACCAGCCTCTGTTTTTAATTGGACTCTTGTGCTAATTAAGTGAACTGTTGTTTCCCAGATTCCCTGTTTTGGGAACAATATACAAATTAGAAAACTAAGTTTGTTAAAAAAAGCATTAAAATGTACTAAGCAGTTATATGTATTTTTTTCTTTTTGACAGTATTTTCATCTTGATTTTCATTCTACTTTTCTAGGTGTTCTAATTGTTTAATTAATCCGTTATTTACTTCTTTGTGGGGCTGACGCTAAAGTAGTTGCAGCCTTTCACGATTGAGTGTTGTTTGCTTGGGTTTCTGCTCTGCTTGTTTTTAATTGTCATTATTAAGATTCAATGAAGGGAGCAAACTGCACAGAGAAAGGGCAAAATGTAATAAAAAGAGAGTTAAACATTTAAATCCATAGCAAAAACAGAAATATTTCTAAGTTTCTTATAAATGTAAAAATCATGCTGCTGTGCTTTTCTGAATGTAGAATAAAAGATAAATAATACCAGCTAATTAAATGAGATCAGTGCTATCAGGTGTTGTCACTGATTAGGAATCTGGTTGGAACAAAAACCTGCAGCCACAGTGGGCCCCCAGGACCGAGTCTGAGAACCCCTGATATACACTAATGTGCTGAAGTATATTAAAAAAGGTTGACTACTAAAAATACACTTGCTTAAGTGTGTTATTTTTATTCAGCTCATTTTTAAGAGGTTGGCAGACTACGTGTGTGTCGTTTGTGAGGGACGAACCCTGCTCCCTTGTCTGGCCAGGGGGCCTTTATAATGGAAGGACAGTGAGGGAGCTGCAATATTCCCTTTCCTCACCAGGACATGGAAATGGAAGGACACTGCAGTAGCAGTTACACTGGGGCTGGCATCCCAGCAGCCCTGGAGGGTAATCTGATTGTGCCTGGGAGGATGGAAAGACAGGGCAGTGGGCGGCTGCCTGCTATAAGCAGAGTGTACCTGTGTACACTGGGCAGCAACATCCTGTCAGGCGAGCCCAAATATGGATGCTCGCAGGGCAGCCCCATAGGACCACAACTCCCATGCTACTCTGCAAGTATCCAAATTGTTGCTTGCCAGATAGGATGCTGGGTTCTGTGGGGGCCACTAAAGGGAGCTTTGGATACTGACGATAGAAGGACTGGTGTGGTCCCTTTGGCCTGGAAGTGCTCCTAAGAGGTGACTGATTGTGAACCAGAAATACCCCTAGGTCGGGTGTTAAAAGAAAGTCCTCCACTTGGCTCAGGAAGTCAGAGTTGGGAGAGCTCACTGTAAAGCTCACCTGGAAGGTGTGGAGGACTTAAAGAGAAGAAAATAGTCATTGTTACTTTATGGAAAGAGAATGGGTCATTAATGAAACCTTGTAATAAGGTAATTTGTTTAATAAAAGACTATTTTATCCTGGGACTGCACCTATAGCAATTGTGTCAAGAGCTGGGGCTTTGGGGGCCATACTGTTTCTGTGCATAAAAGAAAAAAAAAAAAAGATGACAATACATCATTATGAAAAGTAAAATGGCTCTCTCCTCCCCTCCCCTTTAGTTTCTTTCTTATTTGCCAGGCCAGAACCTGTCATAAACTCAGGGTTATTGGTCAGTGAAGTGGCACAGATGTTGTTCCTTGACTAAGCAGAGGTGAACTCAGCACAACTAAGACCAAGCTCTGTGCTGTCCACTTTTGACAAATAAGCAAAATATGACATTCACAATCAGATAACCTGATCTGCATGGCTTCTGAATAATGCACACAGCCTAGTATTTTTTCACAATGAAACTCTAGCTGAGATGTGTAAAGTGAGTAATGTAAGATTGTCACGGCTAAATGCCATCTGTCTCTTTAATTATGCCTCTCTTCTCCCTGGCTTAATGAAGGCATCTTTTGTGTGGTCTGCAAACGACATCCACTAATGCATGGTAATACTTAAGCAAAGCATTTGTTGTGTTGCTTTGACAGCTAAAATCAGAAATCATTCATTGTAGTCACATGGCTGTTTTACTCAAAAAGTGGTCTTCTAATTTGTGTACATCAACATGCGTTCTTGACTACTGTGCAAAGACTGCCTGCCCACCAGGTTAAAATAAAAATAAAATGTGTCACTGAATTTTGATAAGATGTTACTCTTAAACAGGAGTGACGTTATCCATAGTATCTATTTTCTGAATATACTGTTGCATTACAGGGTCATGGGAACCAAAGCCTGCCTCCCTGCCTTCAAAGGGCCAAGTGCAAGGCAGGAAGGCAAATGCTAGTTTACCACAAAGCACAAGGTCCTAAAGCGATTCACCAGCTAATCAGCGTTATTCTCATTAATGAAAACTGAAACGAAAATGTCATTAATGAAAGAAAAAAAAAAAAAAATCATTTTTTTAACCAAACCCAAAATAAAAATGAAAAAATAAAAACAAAAATAAATATTTATAATTTTATTTTTTAACCATACTTTGTGCATTATGTACATGCAAGTATGCAGTTTCTTGTATTTTTATTATATCTTATTTAAAACCGCGCAGTTGTAAATTTGGTTAGGAGCGAGCATTAATTCATGTGTATCTGCAAGTACCCCTTGCTGCTGGCATCTGTATCTGTGGATTTCATTGATCTCTTTATCTATATGTCAGCTCTCCTTTGTAGAACTGAAAGCGAATACCAAAGCCTTATTACTTGTCAATGACTTATTCGGAAGATTTCATTGGCCATAACTGACCATCAGTCACAGATGCCCCATTGATGCCGAATGGCAGACAACTTTCACTAAACTTCATTGAAAAGGCACTTAAATTTAAACACGGCACAAGTAAGTACAGGTAAATAGTTTGTAAAATTGGAGCCATGGAGGATTTGTCAAATTCAAACAACTACTCCACACTTCAAATTCAGTCAGCATTTAGAAGGGGGAAAAAATGTCATCTTTGTACGCCAAAGAAGGTAGGAATTCCAGCGATTTAATTTTACTTGCCACAGATATTGCTTATGTATTGATGGTATCTTTGTAGTGACAGATTGACTGCATACTTCGCATCTGCTTAATGTTATTAACTGTGCCAATGTGACTCGTATACGTTTAGTTTTAATCAGGTTATTAGAACTGATGTTTTAATGTTGGCAGTGAAGTGTTGCAGAGTGCATTCCTGTCACATTATTGTGATGAACTCTCTATGTTAAATGCTTCATGACTAGCAAAAAGATGGACTGCAATAATTGTTAATATATTTACAACATAGAATGATACAGTACTGCAAAGTTTTTAAACAGGGGGCCTCTGTTCGAGTGTTTATTTTGCAGCAATATGGTGGTCTAGCAAAGAAATATCCACTGAATGTTCATCCAGAGTTTGGCTGCAAAACTAATAATCCATTCTTATTCCATCATTTGTTCCTCATCCTAACCGTTGTGGCGATTGTAACATCAACACTTACATTCCTTGCAAGTATACAAAAACTGTGTTATGTTTTTCATTCTTCTTTCTTAATCTAACATAGAACTTTGACCTTTAAATATGTATTAATGTTTGATAATAGTTTGTATCCAGTGTAATTATTGTCATCTTTGGTTTTATTTCTTTTGTATTCCTTTGACTATTTGTGAAGCTGTTTGAGCACTATTATCATCATCATTATTATGATTATTACATATTGTCATGAGCTTACAGTAGGTTTGATTGCTAACCTTGACCTTAACCTTGTCTGTTTGGAGTTTGCATGTTCTCCCTATGTGTACGTTGGCTGAATGTGTGTAACTTCAGATATTGTTTTATAGCAGTATATTCAAACTGTGAGATTAAGCACTGTCAATTGCCAAAAATCAGCCAAACATATGTTTATTCCTACAAGTGTTATTAAATTACATTCTTCCAGGTTAGGTTCACAGGGCGCTTCCCAGGGTTTGCTTATTAAATGAATGATCTGAGATATTGCTATAACAGATGTTCATTATTTAATGTAAATTTTATGCTTGCAGAAATGCAGTATATACACACACGGAAAAACTGTAACTTCTATTTCTGCTATCGTGGTTATTAACACAGTTTAATTGCTTGGAAAAAATACACTTTCAAAGTTTGGAAATGGGTAGATGACATTAGTCAGTATCAGGAGATATCAAAAACAGATACAAGTGTATACAGGTATGGTGATCTTACTGCTCAAAAAAAGGAGTCTCAAAAATAACAAAAAAAATGTATTTGAAATTAAATAACCATTTGCTTAAACTATCTGCAGGCTAAAGTAACAAATGACATCAGAGCACACTTGTTACTTGACTCTTGCATTGTCTGATTATACCTGAAGCCTCAAACTGTCACATTATCAGGAGAAAATGGAGTTCTGTCAGACAATAAAACTGTATTATTAACTTGACAGGTACAACATAAATGATGCACAATTTCACAACTATAAAGAAAACTGTAATTACATGTGCAAAACTATGTCCATGTGGACATTTTTGGTGAATTACACAAAATTTAAAATATGTAATAAAAACAAAGTTAATTGCTGAAGAAGTAAAACTAAATAAAAAAAGAATGAAAAAACAAATTAGAAAATGGTAAAAACCACTAAAAAAAAGAATGAAAGAAATAAAAACTAAAATTAAAAAATCTTAAAACTAGAATAAACACTGTAGTTAGCCTAAAGAGCATGTCACTGGATTGTGGAAAGAAAAATACGAGTGCCTGGAGAGCATACAATTTAACACACACAGCAACCAGATCTGTAATCCAACTCACACCCTGAGACTGTAGACCAGCAGTGGTAACCTCTGCACCACTTACCACTCACCTATTTTAAAGCCATTTGAAATAATGACAAGAATTGTAACAAATAGTATTTAATAGGAGACTGGCATTTTTGGCCTCTGGTTAATGTACTGGATTGGAAAATTATAAAGTTGTCACTCCAGTACCTGACCCACTGACAGAAAAACTCTCCAATGTGATCTTTGGTCTCAATCTGATCAACAATGAAGAAGAAAACACAGAGGAATGGAGAGGCATTTGGATTTGATCTCCATTTTATGCTGTTCCCCTGTATATTTGATTATACACACAGTTGGCTTCACACTTTTTTACTTTGCTTTGACTTTTAGAAAAATCTTGAAATAAAACATTTGCCCGTTAGTGTAATAATGCAATACATCAAGTTACGAGATATCTCTGAAATCCGTTCCACTAAACTTAATGTTAGTTTAAACACTGCACAAGCCAAGTCCGTGGGATAAACACTGGCATTAGGACTCTGCTTGATGGGGAGATTGGTCTTGTTAGTGAAGAACTGCATGAAGGAGATAATCATTGTCGAATGTCTCTTAGTCACCCTGAATAGTCCCTTCACCTATTAATTGCAGTCTTACTCTGGATAAAAGGCACCAGCTAAACAATTAAACTATCACAGACAGATGGTATTCCAGTATTTTGGACTTGAAGATCTTATTGCGGATTACTGACTCCATTTCCTCATGCAGAAAGGAACCTGCTGAGACAGCAGCCTTCTTGCCACCTCTGAGAAACAAGAACAACAGTAAGACTACCTGCCCAAAACATTGAAAGTTGTTGATCATTACTTAAGTTATGTAGAACCTTGCAGGAAGCTGGAGTACATTGTGAAACGACAATGGTATAGCAGGCATGAGGCCTGTAAGGGGCACTAGGTCATCAAGGGACACACTGAGACACATCCATCTTTTTTCTGGCCCCACTTCATTTTGTTATGTGTTTTGAGAGCTGTAGCCAACCCAGATCGAATTAAACTAAAGGCACAAACCAACAATGAATAAAGCAAATTAGGCCAGTTTAGGTTGGCAACCATCTTTGGACACTGGAGACAATCTGGACTTCTTTCAGGGATGTAAATGTAACATGGGTAGAATACACAAGATACAGGAGGTAAGATGCATATCTGCTGCTCCTCCATATTGCCCTTGACTTTGACCTTTTGATATACACTTCAGTTTTATGATGATTTAGACACTACAGGCAATTTAACCTTCAGTCTGCCTTCAGGCAAGCAATTTAACTTAAGCAAGCATGGACACAGCTAACAGTGAAAATTGGTCGCCTTCATAATTAAACAGAAATTAAAGGTATTGCAATGTTTCCAAGGTGCTGTTTTGAACCACACTTGGTAAGCTGTTCATTTTTTACATACTATAGTTCATTTTACAAAGAGATTTTTCTCAATGTGTCTGTGAAATGTAACCTTAGCAAACATCCATATGCACCCTATTTTGTGTTTAAACAGTTCACTTAAGAATAACAGACAGCATCCACTAATGATACCTGTCATATAATCTCTTAAAATGTTTGTTTTTAACAGAAATGTTTCTGTTCCTTCAATCGTTCTTTACTGTTCATGCCATGCAATGCAACCTAACATGTATTCTACATAACATAGTAAGTGACTCTGTAAGCCTTTTTGATTTCTTGTGTGTACAAATAATTACTGAGTTTCAAATATGGTTGCAAGTCTGTCAATTTGCACAAAGAACATTAACAAGAAGTGAAAAAAAGCTAGAACCATCAATTAAGTGCAACAATAGGGGGACTGCATTACCACCTATTACAGCATGACATTCTTGAAAAAGTTTGCACAAGGCGAGTGCCTAAACAACTGACAGAGCAGCATAGGAACATTTTGAATAAAATAGAAAGGAAGACTGTCAGAGAGTGTTCTTTTGTTGGCTGACAATATTTACTTACACATGATTGCCCAAAACATAAACATCATTCAGAAAATTTTAATGTCCACACATAGCACCTTAGCACCTTCTGATTTTTATCTATTTTGATCCCTCCAGGTTACATGACATTGCACTCAACTGCAAAACGTTGAATTTAAAATATCTTAAGGATAAACAGAATATACTGTATTTCTAAATAAAAAGTGGGCAAAGTTTTCAAGACCTAGATGACGTTCATTACCTAAAATTATCAACTTGGAAACCCCAACACACAGGCAAGAACTGTAGTTTATAAATGAACCCGCTGATAGTTTTCAATATTCCAAAGTCCCAGTGCAGATGGAAGCCCTAACTTAATATTTTGGAATAATGAAACAGAACTAGGAATATAGGGGCCATTGAACTGTTAGCTTCAAGAGATCTTAACTAGTTTTGCAATGTTTTTCAAGTGAACTGACAAAATTTATAACGTTTGCCTTTAATTTTAAAATGTTAAATGGGTACATGACAAGTTCTTAAAAATAAACCTGGATGAACTATTAGATGCAGACACAGTTAAGGAGCAGTGCTATAGATTTAAATGTACATAACATTGTTAAAGCCTCTTAGTCCAAATCTGAAGCAACTGAAAGCCAAGTAAGATCTCCTCAGTTGATGAGTGAGGTAGGAAAAAGAAAAAGCAGAGCTCTATAACAAAGCAGATGAAAAAAAGAGTTTAATTTAAAATGGCACACCCTGGCTCCCCCACCACCCTACACATTTTTACTCTTATCATTTTGAAAAGCTTTTTGGATACATCAATCCAGACCATTTCTCATCTTATCTTGTTCTAAAACATAATTAATCTAATTAATTTTGCAAGGGCCTATTCAAGCAGCAGTGGGTTCAACACAGGACCCTCTCATACATTTATACTGGGGACAATTTGGAAACACTAATTTAAGTTCACATGCACATTTTCTGAAATGTGGAAGGAAAAACTGAAAGAAAATACAGATGAAAGAATGTGCAAAACACACAGACGCAGGACTGAACCTCCTGAATCCAGTAATGACTTGAGGGACACCAGTGCCTATCCGAGTAGCATGAAAGGTGGGGCAGCATGCACCCACTGGACCAGACACCAGATTACTGTAAGGCAGGGTTTGGGACAGATTTTTTTTTTAAAAAAAAGCTACAGTATAAAAACTAGTGGGCTGTTCTGTAATGTCTGAAATTATAAATATATTTATGAATTACTAAATCAGATCTTACTTGAAATTTCCTTTAAAATCTGCTGTTAAAAGGAAGCTCCCTCTTTAACTTGACATTACCTTCACTGTCAACATAACATGTGTGTGACTCTTGAGTACTTCTACTGCCTGACTGTGGCTGATATCCTCAAAGCTGACGCCATTGGCTGCCAACAACTGGTCTCCAACTTTTATTCCATTCTGATCCGCCAAGCCTCCAGGGTCCACTCTAAAAAATAAAAATCCAACACATTTGACTTCAGTCCTCATATCTTGAAAATATTTCACTTTTTTCAATACTCAGCAGGCTAAGAGTCTCCTGTCTCCCATATAGAATAGTTATTGATGAACTAAAGGAAAGCACAGTGGCAGAGTGATTTTTTTGGCTGGCTCAATGTGCATGTGACCCCGATATTTGCTTGTGCTTCCACAGTCCAAAGGTACACTCCTAGTTCACTTGGAGCATTTAAATGTGCTCAGTAAAGGTGTGGCTGAATTCATGTGATGGACCAACATTTCAGGATGGGCATGTCAATTAGGTAAGCACTTCTTATTTATCTTTGGGGTATGTTTATAAGGGGCAATTGACAGTCCTTGGGCCTCAAATGCTTTCATGGACTTAAGACACTGCATTTTTTTTTCAGCTGCAGTCACACTCTTTTGTCTGTTGTTAAGAGAAAAAGCTCTCAGATTCTGTCTTCTCTCTCTGTCAAATAAAAGTCTGCTTATCATATTATCTGAAGTCACCATAATAAATGATTAAGCCCTGTACTGGACTGGCATTCTGGTTTGGGTGTTTCTCAACCTGACCCCCGATAACGCCAAGATAGACTCCAAAATCCAATGCCCCCAAATTGTACTAGGCTGCTTTGAGAATATATGAATGTATATAAAATAAGCAATATACTGCAAATGTATGTACTTTTTTGATTAACATACCCAGTAGTTCTTATCCTTTCTCACGGCTGTTTGAAACTCGTTTAAAATAAAATATTGGAACACAGTAACAACTTAAAGAAACAAATATGTTTTGATTGAATTTTCATGTTATGTTTTGTTTGTAGTGAAGACTGACAAAATTATTTATTCTCATGTTTCCATTCAGATGGAGATCATAAAAGTTATAATAAAATGGGTTTGAATGGGAGCCCGTGGAGGGGCAATACTGAACAGCAGGAAATATGAAAATTTCCATAAAAAAAATAATTAAAATCTCAAGTTACTCATGTCAGTTAATCTAAAAATGAGTTTAACACTCATATGTTCAATGTCCAAAATGCCTGTATTTTATGCAAAAACATTGTTAAATACTTCAGAGTACTGTGTGAACAGGAAGTGTGATCAAACAGGGCTGAGCTTCTGAATTGACAATCTGCCTCTCTCCCTTACTCCTTGGTCAATATTCCTGTATTTAGTTTAAACTCCCATAAAGAATTAACCTGGTCCTTTTACTCATGGTTTCCTGTTCCTTTCCTTAAAATTTCCTTTTGTTTTTCAAGTATACAAGCTTAGTGTAATACTGTATACAACATATGCATGGTGCAACTCATGACAACATGGTAATCATATGTAAGATGGCCACTCATGTTGAGCAACCATCCAAACTTTGTGAAAACATGTAAAAGCTTTTGTAAGAGACTATACAAGTGCTTGAGAAAACCAGTAACTATTTAGTGAAAACTGTCCTTGTTAAGCATTCTTATTTTGGTTTGATTTATGGCTAGTGATTTGGATTTGGCAATTATCTAAAAAAAAATATTGTGAAATCTAGCCTTGCTTTTATTTAGGCAAAATAAATAAAGTGCATACCTTGATAGATGTGTAAACAATCCAATGACATTCGGTGTTGGAAATGGTTGCCTTCTTCTTGCAAACACAGATGGACACGGCGCTCCATATTGGCAAAGGTATCTTTAAGCACTGTTAGGGTGATGGCAGCAATTTCCTGTTCAATGTTTCATTGTAATTGTTCCAGTGTACTGGACTTGCTCTTGTACACTTTCCATTTCAGTGCACACCAAAGCATGAATCCAGAGGTGACAGGTCTGGGGAATAAGGCGGCTATAGTCCCTTTGAAATTACCTGAATGCCAAAATACAATTCAATTTATGCCATGCTGCAAGCCGACGTGTGACAGGTTGCCCCATCTTGCTGGAAATAACCTTCACTGACCTCCTGGTCATCCATAAGTTTGTACATTTATCCAGGCATACTGTAATCTTTATTTCGTTTGGATTGCTTCACTATTAAGACAGTAATAAATTATAACTCAGGGCACCACCTATTAGAATCACCCTGTACAAGGAACTATGCACTAATAAAGCAGAAGTTAACATCCATCTGAACAAAACAGCCCCTGACAAATGTCACTGCTAATCTGAATTTTAGATGAAATATTCATTCATTTTCCACTGTTTATCTGAAGCCAGGTTGCGGGGGAAACAGTCTTAGCAGTGAGACCCATGCATTCCTTTCCCCAGCCACACTTGCCAACTCATACTGTAAGTGATTCCCGGGGTCTCTTCCAAGCTGGTTGTGTCCATAAAACCTCCACAAGAAGGCATCCATATCATATGTCTGAACCACCTCAACTGGCTCCTCTCAATGTGGAGGGTCAATGGCTCTACTCTGAGCCTCTCCTAGATGTCTGTGCTTCTAACCCTACCGAGGAAGCTCATTTTGGCCGCTTGTACTTGCAATCTAATTCTTTCAGTCATTACCCAAAGCTCACAACCATAGTTAAGGGTAGTGACATAGATCCACTGGTAAATAGAGAGCTTCACCTGCCTTAAGACTCTGGTCCTTCATCCCTAGTACAGATAGGTATAGCGACCGTATAACTGCACTTGCTGCCCCAATCCATCTGTCAGTTTCACCATCCCTTTTTCCTTCACTAGTAAGCAAGACCCTGAGGTACTTAAACTCCTCCACTTGAGGCAGTAACTCGCCTCACAGACAGTCCAACTTTATCCTACTGAGCACCATGACCTCAGGTTTGGAGGTGCTGATTCTCATCCTTGCAACTTCACACTCTGTCATAAACCATCCCAAAGCTTGCTGGAGTTTGCAGCCTCATTGAAAACAGTGCGGATGTTTTTCCAAGTACGTGGACACAGCTCTCATTGTGATTACACAGGGACGGAATAGCCCCTAATAGGGGCCCTGGAACTCCATACTCTCCCAGAACACCACACAGAATCCCTCAAGGAACATGATCATATGACAACTCCAAGTCAACAAAACACATGTAGACCAACTATGGGTTCTCCCATGTCTCTCTAGAGCCCTCATGAGAGTAAAGAGCTGGTCCACCATTCCATGGGCTGGACAGAATTATCATCACTCCTCCTGGATCTGAGGTTCCATGAATGGACAGAATCTCCTCTCTTGTAGTCTGGCCACAACTTCTATGAGCCTGATTGATACTAGCTTTCCATGGTCTCTCTGAACTCCTCCCACACCTGGATTTTTCCTTAACTTGACCACCAAGGCCGCAGTCCTTTAGGCCTGTGTGTACTGCTCTGCTGTTTCTGGAGTCTCCTGTGCCAGCCATAAATGAAACATCTCATTTTTCAGCCTGATGGTACCCCTCACCTCTGGTGTCCACCATTGGGTCATTGGGTTGCCACCTCGAGAATCACCCATGGCCTACAGGCCGCAGCTCTTTGCAGCCACTTCCACAATGGAAACTTTGAACAAGGCGTATTCAGACTATGACCTCAGCCTCCCCATAGATGTGGGATAAGCTCTTTTGGAGGATGGGGTTGAACTGGTTGCTGTGGAATGGGGCCTCCTCCAGACAATCCCAGTTCAACCTCACTGCTTGACTGGGCTTTGCAGGTCTGCTCAGGAGTGTCTTCCTCCATCTGACCCAACTCTCCACCATGTGGTGATCAGTTGACAACTCTGCCCCTCTCTTCACCCGAGTGTCCAGAACATATGGGTGCTCAGTTGACAACTCTGCCCCTCTCTTCACCCGAGTGTCCAGAACATATGGGTGCAAATCTGATGGTATGCCTATGAAATAGCCTTAGGTACTCTGATACCAAGTATACTGATAAACCACCTTATGTTCGAACATGGGGTTCGTTATGGACAAACCATGTCTAGTACACAAGTCCAATAACAAACACTGCTCGTTCTTAGATTGGGTGAGGCCCTTCTTCCAAATCACGCCTGCCCAAGTGTCTCCATTACATGTGGATGATAAAGTCTCCCAGAAGAACTATGTAGTCCCCAGCTGGGACCCTTTCCAGAATTCCCTCCAGAGACTCCAAGAAGGCCCGATACTCCTAACTGATATTTGGTAGTCAGAGTGCTCCCCTCTGTGACCTTCAGCCTCACAAAGGCAACCCTCTTGATCTACAGGACAAAACTCCAACATGGCATCAATCAGACACAGACTCAATAAGCAACCTTCTCCCCACGGCACCTTCCCCCTGGGCAATGCCAGAGTAAAGGAGAGCCCAGCCTCTTTCAATGAATTTGGTTCCAAAACCAAGCGAGTGGGTGGACACAAGCCCAACTATATGTAGTTGGTAGCTTTCCACCTCACCCACAAACTCTGGCTCCTTACCCTCAAGAGAGTTGACATTCCATTTCCCAAGAGTCAGTTTGTGTGTCTGGGTTCCAGTCCACCATGGCCTCTGTCTTTGAATGCCACCCAGGTGCCTATTCCTACTGAAAGTGGTGGGCCCACAGGAGGGCAGTTCCACAATATGATTTCAAGTTGTTCTTGAACAGAACCCATGGTAACCCCATACTGGCTAGGGGTACTCTTTTTAAATTTATGGGTTTACTTTATTAGGGGCTTTGAATCGCTCTTCTTGTCTGACCCTTCACCTGGTTTCCAGGGTCACAGGGGAACTCAAACTTATCCAGCACAATAAGGTGTCAGTTTCTGGAGAGGTTAATAGCCTTCTGTTTAAATAAAAATAGCTATCCATTCATCAATTGATGAAATTTTCTTTCCACAAAATGAGTTTGCTTTTGTAATAAAGCTTGGAACTAAACAGGCAAGCAGTCAGTGTGATCATGTTGAAATGTCAGAGTACAAACAGGACTGCAACAGAATTCACAATTTTGTCTAATATGGGACCACAGACTTACATTTAAGAGACAGATCAGACGTCTCTGCCCACAGAGTGCAGAAAAAATTATATGTCAATATTTTCTGAGACTGGCAATAATGATAGACAATATTTTGCATCCTTTAAAAATGAGTTTGTAAAAGTCTTATTGATCAAACTTGGTCTTGTTAATAGGATATTACTTGTGGCCTACTAATGGGATTAGTGGAAACAATAGTTAAGGAAAAGGTCTTATTTACTTAATTGAAACTGAAGTAAAATAATACAAAAACATTAAAATCACCCATCAAAGTATTACAGAGATCAAACAGTGCATGTATGAGTTAACCATTTCAAAGCGGCCTAAAAAATTTACACAAAAACTGAACTAAGACCAACAAAACTATTAAAATGAAAGCATTTTAAACAGACACTTACCTTTAATAAACTGTTCTGCTGTAAGGTGAATTGTGCAGCATATACAGCAAGAACAAAAATCTAACATACTATATTATAGTGTAAAAATTTAAAGCTTTGTGCAATACATGCCAGAACTTGTTTACAAATGCTATAGTGTTTTCTTCCTGTGCAATATTTGACAAAGATACTAAAAAACTCAAACCTATAACATTTTTAAACACATTACTAACTTCAAGTTCTGTCTAATATTGCAGAAAGATACCAGAAAAAAAAATTGTAAAATTCTACTGAGGAAACCTAAAGTTGTGTGACAGAAACACCAGTCTGTCCACAGCTTCTGGCTCCAGAGCAGCATGGCTACATGTTACAACATTTCCTCTGGTGCTGAAAGCCTTCTCAGTAGGGCTGTTTGATGCAGACATTCACAGGTACTTTCCTGCAAGTTTCCCCAATTTGGGGAAATGTGCTTCTGGTGTTTTCCACCACTCGTTTCTTTACATCACTGTCCACCTCTGGTATTATCAAGTAGCTCTTGATCTTTTTTTTTAGTGGCAGTGTGTAAAGACTTGCCTTCTCTGAATTCCTGGTTTGTTTGTTTTTTTTTTAAATATCAGCCTAAAGACTTTTTTGCTCCCTTCCTTGTGTTATAACTTGCTCCAACTTCTGCAGCCATAGAGTGAGCTGAAGAAGTTTTGAAGCCTGGGTTAGGGCTGTTTTGTTGTATCACCACAGCCATGAGTCCTGTCGTAGTTGCTGCTGATGAAATAGGCTTTTATCCGGTCATCATTTTTGTAGCTGTTTTTGTTTGAATGAACTTTTTAATGTGTTGTTACATCATTACAGTTTGTGAGCTTTGAACCAGGTTAACAACTAAGTGTTAAACAGAAGACAGCAGAAAGAAAACCATTTTAAAATGCATAATAATATTTTCAGCTTACATAGCATTTTATCAACCGGTCATTTTGGGAGAAAAACAAAGAAGTGCTTTGGGAGATCAAGTAAATCTCCCCGCAGCAGCAAACATGATAGGATGGGTAGACAAACTCTGAGCAGCCCACATCCAACTATGCAAATGCAGATAACGTTACATGGGTGGATGTCTGAAATACTAACCACGCCCGTGTATGTGCAAGCCCCTCTCAGCTCTGCACTTTCCTCCCCTGAACTACGTCTCCACCCTTTCCCACAGCAAGGACCTTCTCCACCGATGTGCTCTCTTTGAGCATGGGCAGTAGTCTGTTCTGTTAGGTTACATGAGACAGTGAATCTATGGACTCTCCAGGCGTGTTTTTGATTGTTTTTGGGAAGTGAATGACATACTCAATGTCAGCTCGCACATTGTTAAAACAACAATCAAGATATTATCATAGACAAATACATAATGCACACTCCTGTCTTGGATTTGGATAAAATAAGTGTTCCCCATAAATATATGTTATTCTAATTTCTATTTGCATATGTTGGAATTAAATGAGACCTCAACCCCAAAAAGAATGTGATTTCTACAATATATGAAAATATTACTAATACATCCTTTCAGACATCAAAGTTTTGTTTAATGAAGATAAGTTAGAGCCAGTGTTAAAAATAAAAAATTAAAACATTACGGCCTAGCATCATTTGGGCATAACTTGAAATAACAGTGTTATTATAGCACAAGGGACAAGCAGAATGATTTGCAAATAGTGTAGAATATCATGCAACTTACTTAGAGATATAAATACCAAGTCCAAACTCTTTCCCTCCTCTGATATTAAATCCTAAGCAGTAATCATCTGATGTTGTATAGAGGTGAACTATTCTCTTCTCCCCACTTTCAGAACTGTTGTCATATGCCAAGCGTCCTTTTTCCTCCACAATTAGCCGCTTCTGAACCAGATCTACCCTAGACAAAGAAAGACAAACCAATTCATACAGGTAAATCTGGTTAAGAGAACACCCTTTCCCTATTAAAATAACTGTGACAACTCTTTTGAGGCCTCCATCTTTACATGGCCTCTATGTCATGTTTCAGCCAGCATTTTCCCCCTAGCTAGGGTTCAAAGTTGTGTCTTGGGTCTATTATGTCAGTTATTTGTATTTTGTTTATTTATTATGTATGTTTTTATGGCTGAATGTTGGAAAATGGAAAGGGCCTTAGTTCTCCCCTTTGTACTTTGTGGGTTGTCCTACAAGGGGTGAGGCCACCTGCCAATCACCGCCAGAAATGGCCCTCCATCCTATCCTAAGGGACGCCTTTCCATAGTTTGTAGTGGTTCATTGAACATGCTTGGAGTGGAGTGTTATTGTGCTTTTTCTATTGTGATTTTGTGATTCCCCGGATTTTTAAACTTTTCCTTTGCTTTTCACTTCATCTTTGGATTTTGTATTGGGACGGTGTTTTTGATATTTTTGAACCTCTGTTCTGTTTTCAACCACGATTCTGTATTGGGACTTTGTTTGCTGTGTATTACCTTGCATTTTAGGCCATTCCTTTGTGCTCTTTGGACTTACACAACCTTTTTACTAAAATAAACCATTTATTTTTAAAAGGATTTGTCTTTGCTGTTTACGTATCAAGTCAGGGAATTTAATGGTGTTTTCCCTCTCTAGAGGGCAACTGTGGAAGGTGTTTTTGGTACCTATACTTTAGGGACTCCCCAGTTAGACCCAAAGCAGTTTTTGATAGTAGCCTCCTTACAAATTAAATACCACAACTGAGACATACTTGCTGCTACTCATTTACTAAAACCTTGCCCACTTGGGATATAAGCTAGAATAGTGGCTACATTACTGGAAATTACAACGTTTGTGACCTTCAGAGACCAAACATGTGTGATCTTAAGTGGGACACTAAAATTAGAGGTGCTGTAACTGTACAATATGGAAATAAACAGTACTATCGACTTAGTTTTTTTTTTACATAAAGTTGTTATAGATAAGGATAGTGTACCGACAGGGGCATAAAACGGGAACACTTGTCTTATGCTCTGGATTTGCAAGGTGTGCAGGACTTCCTGTGCTTAAGTTTGTTGTTTATGCAATGGCACAACCAGTAAAAATAGTAGCAAATCCGACAAAGACAACTGTATTTGGCTACAGAAGACAGCAAATGTATAGTGACTTGAAAAGAGTGGGCCATCATTGAAATTGGACCCCTATTTCTAGTGTCCAACTGCCCACCACAAATATAAAGTGGCCTCCCATCTTAAGCAGAATTCACTTACTCCACAGTGGCAGACCACTGAAATCCCGAATGAGGTATATTACCTGCATTGTGAGGGAGTGTCAGTTACAGCACTAGGGCCATATGGTGCGATTCCCCGAGGGTGAACCAGCTCACAGGATCTTCATTGCTGAGGACCTGAGCAGCTTGACAAGGCCAAACGGACGCCCACATAACACTTAGCTACATGAGATAGATGATCATTTCCGGAAGATGGGACTGGACCACGTGTTTGCTTTGGTTGGGGGGGGGTGGGGGGTGGTGGGGGGGGATGATTGCCAACCAGGATCTCAAGCTGTTTCGTCATGTGGTGAGTGAGGCAAAGCACTGTACTAGTTCATGCTCCCCAACCTGACCTGATTAGAGTTTGAAATCTATGAGAAATTACTTACTTACGCGCATCGATGTACGAAGCGACTTAACAGTTTTGAAAGTCCATCAAATGGGTGTGTGCACCTTAAGTGAATTTTGACACGGTCATTAATGACAATGAAACGATAAGACTTCAGAAGTGGATTTTGTAAAAATTGTGCAGTAGAATGTTATTTACTAGATCTCTTTTACATTATGTTAAAAAATATTTTGCTGAATTTTGTTTATACAAGCTGCTAAACTTTTGCGTTTGGTTTGAAATATTTATATAAAAAAAAAAAAAGCAGGCTGGCAATGTTTTGCATTTAGGTTGAAATGTAATAAAATGCACATTGATAATGTACTGTTTAGTCCTTGGAGCCCCTGGATAAGAATATCAGATACATACACTGTTCAAAAGAATTAGGGGAACACTTAATCATTACAGTCTACCAAAAAGTCAGTTCAACTTCAGAGATATCAATCTGTCTGTCCAGTTAGGAAGCATATGCAATTGTGAATCAACTTCCCCTGCTTTGGTGCAAACGAAAATGACAACAGGTGCACTAGAGAGGCAGAAGCAAGACAACCCCCAAAAAGGGAATGGTTTTGCAGGTGATGGTCACAGACAATTGCTACCTTCTTATCCTTCCTTCATTACCCCTCTCTAGTTTTGTGTTTCGTTAGTGTCCTTGTCACTACTGATAGCATGAGGCAGTATCTGCAGCCGATTCAGGTTGCACAGGTAGTCCAGCTGCTCCAGGATGGCATATCCATACACGCACATAGAAGGTTTGTGGTGTATCCCAGCACAATCTCAAGAGCATGGAGTAGATACCAAGAGACAGGCCATTACATAAGGAGAGCAGGACAGGGCCAAAGAAGGGCAACAACCCAGGAGTAGGACTGGAATGTGCTCCTTTGTGTGAGGAGGAACAGGAGGAGCACTGCCAGAGACCTATAAAATGACCTCCAGCTGGCTACTGGTCAGCATGTTTGTTTCAGTAACAGATTCCATGAGGATGCCATGAGGGCCCGATGTCCTCTAGTCGGACCTATGCTCAAAGTCCATCACCATGGAGCACAATTGGCATTCATTAGAGAATACAAAAAATGGCAGCTCAACCATTGCCACCCCATTCTCTTTATAGGTAAGAGCAGGTTCACACTAAGCACATGTGACAGATATGAAAGAGTCTGGAGACGCTGTGGTGAAAGTTATGCAGCCTGCAACATTATCCAGCATGACCAGTTTGCTGGTGGGCCAGTGATGGTCTGAGAAGGCATATACTTGGAAGACCACACAGACCTCCACATGCTAGGCAAGGATACCCCGATTGCTGTTAGATAACCAGGATGAAATCCTCAGAGACAATGTCAGACCTTACGCTGGTGCAATGGACCCTGGCTTCATGCAGACAGAGTGCTTTGGCGGTTTCTGAATGACAAAGGTGCTATTTGATGCTATTGACTGGCCCGCACATTTCTTCAGATCTGAATACAACTGAGAACCTCTGGAACATTATATATCGGTGCACCCAATGCCACCAAGAAGCACCATAGACTGTCCAGGAGCTCACTGATGCTCTGATCCAGGTCAGGGAAGAGATTCCCCAGGACACCATTAACTGTCTCATCAGAATCAGGCATGTGAAGGCCATAAACACTACTGAGTCACATTATGAGTTGCCATGCTGAAACTCACCCTGGTCATTATTTTTGATATTTATGCTGGCATTAAATTGATTAACCCCTAGGATAAGTTTATACATTTGTTATGAGTGAGATCACACAAACCACTGAAATACACTGTATGCACCCATTCTGCCCATTTCTTGCAGATACTTCTTTGCTAAAGATAAAAAAAGGCAAAAGAAAAGACATTATTTTGTTTGACATTGATTCAGATTAAAATTGTGTTTATTTCAAAATGAATTCACTTTTTTGTTTGTTTATTAGTATTGGAACCTAGGAGGTCTGAACTTGGACAGCGCTCCCAGTTTTGTTTTAGTACTCGTTGATCAGTATATATATCTCAATCTGAGCAGAAGCTGTCTTTTTCTGGTCAAGCTGGCTGTTTCACACTGACTGAATGCTCTCATTGCTTTTTATTTGGCCTCTTCACAATAGTGCAAATATACATGCTGTCCTGAGAAGTCATTTTTCTCTTGCTTAGAAATGGCTGTCCTGAACTTTTTAGCCATTCATCAGAGAGGCAGCATTCTTTTGTTTATCCTTGGTCATTCATCCACTAAAGGCGCCACAATTTTGTATTTTGATACAGCACATTAATTGGTAACCACCCTCAGTATATATTCTGATTAAAGCAAAACTGTCATACATATATGTAAATGTATATAAATGTATCTTTATATATAATACGCTACAGTGGCTGTTCGTTTGTCTGTCCAGGATTTAAATCACCTGTAGCTCGCAAACTGTTTGACCCATTGACATGAAATTTGGTACGCATATGCTAAGTGATGTCTACTATCCACTTTCAGGGTGATGACTGACCTTTATGGTTATTCCTCTTTCTATTTTTATTTTATTGCAGAACCAGCTCTCAGCAGCAGCCAGCAGGGCTGTCACTTCCCCTACCTCTTCATATCTTAAATCATTCTTGAGGCAGATTGAAGACTCAAGTGCCAGCTTAAGTGAAAAATTAAAGAAAACATACTAAATAATTGCAACACACTGACTTAATCAGTTTTAACGCAAAAAGATGCGAACAAAAGAAGAGAAGAAGCGGACCGCTAGGGTGGAGAAAAGAAGAGCTGCTCAGGAAGTATATATATATATATATATATATATATATATATATATATATATAATCTTCATTTGGATCTTGATCTTTGTTTGTCCGCGAATGAATTAGAAGAAGCAGCACTAGATGGCAGTAGAGAGACAGCTAAAACATAGGCATTGCATTAAGAATCTCCTCCAGGCTTATACTACTGAAGACTGTAGTACTCCAGTCACACCTCAAAACACAGACATTCAAACTAAACAAATTGTTGTGCTTTAAATTAACTGAAGAGATCTTCATTTAGATGTTGATCTTTCTTTGTCCGCGAATTCCACGCATGCATAGACCACCTTCCAGTTTAGTACGTTGTTGTTACTCACGGATGTCAACAATGTGCCGGAATAACGAAAGGGGTGGTGGACAGTGTTACGCTGGTTAGCTCCTGAGGCCTGGTTAGAGAATGAGATTGCCGAAGATAAAAAGTACGTGCCTACGTAACATATGAATGAAAGAAAGACAGTGGGTAAAATGAATGACAACGTAACAGCAGGTTCCGGAAATTATTATTGTTACGCTGTAGCCGGCTAGTACTGCTCGTCTCACAGTTGTACCGTGGCTTGCTCACATGTCAGTGAAGTGATCCCTATTTATGCTTTAAAGAGCCTGGATACCTAGGTGTCCCCCTTTTATAAACCATTGCTCTGTGTATATTGCCTTACTCTTTGGATTGCCACAAAGCAACTTGCGAGACTGGAGAAAGGTTGAGAAGACATCGTGAGAGGAAACGATAGCGTGGTGAAAATGAGACGGACTGTGAACGGACAGAAGCAGAAATGCTCCTACACCACCACATAATTACTATTTGGACAGTGATTCCGAGTAGGCCATTCCTATCGAATCAATGTCCAAGGGTTTTCTTTTGTAATTTTGTTTACCTTATAAAAAAATCATAATGCTGTGCGACGAAGGTCCCAGTTCACGACTGGCAGCCGCTTTTAAACAGGGAGCCCTTCACAGACAACTTTAACACGCGCAATGTAGTTGGGCGCACATGGCTAGTATATATATATATATATATATATAT
>JANRMT010062813.1:12871119-12896279 GCA_026402145.1 Polypterus bichir lapradei | reverse complement strand
TAAACGTTGGTGGACAGCCATTTTTAGGTCTCTCCAGAGATGCTCAATTGGGTTTAAGTCAGGGCTCTGGCTGGGCCATTCAAGAACAGTCACAGAGTTGTTGTGAAGCCACTCCTTCGTTATTTTAGCTGTGTGCTTAGGGTCATTGTCTTGTTGGAAGGTAAACCTTCGGCCCAGTCTGAGGTCCTTAGCACTCTGGAGAAGGTTTTTGTCCAGGATATCCCTGTACTTGGCCGCATTCATCTTTCCCTCGATTGCAACCAGTCGTCCTGTCCCTGCAGCTGAAAAACACCCCCACAGCATGATGCTGCCACCGCCATGCTTCACTGTGGGGACTGTATTGGACAAGTGATGAGCAGTGCCTGGTTGTCTCCACACATACCGCTTAGAATTAAGGCCAAAAAGATTTATCTTGGTCTCATCAGACCAGAGAATCTTCAGGTGTCTATTAGCAAACTCCATGTGGGCTGTCATGTGTCTTGCACTGAGGAGAGGCTTCCGACAGGCCACTCTGACATAAAGCCCTGACTGGTGGAGGGCTGCAGTGATGGTTGACTTGCTACAACTTTCTCCCATCTCCTGACTGCATCTCTGGAGCTCAGCCAAAGTGATCTTTGGGTTCTTCTTTACCCCTCTCACCAAGGCTCTTCTCCCCCGGTAGCTCAGCTTGGCCGGACGGCCAGCTCTAGGAAGGGTTCTGGTCGTCCCAAACGTCTTCCATTTAAGGATTATGGAGGCTACTGTGCTCTTGGGAACCTTAAGTGCTGCAGAAATTTTTTTGTAACCTTGGCCAGATCTGTGCCTTGCAGTTCCTTTGACCTCATGATTCTCATTTGCTCTGACATGCATTGTGAGCTGTAAGGCCTTATATAGACAGGTGTGTGGCTTTCCTAATCAAGTCCAATCAGTATAATCAAACACAGCTGGACTCAAATGAAGGTGATCTCAAGGATGAACATGTAAACTCCACACAAATATAAATATATGAGTGTCACAGCAAAGGGTCTGAATACTTAGGACCATGTGATATTTCAGTTTTTCTTTTTTAATAAATCTGCAACAATTTCAAAAATTCTTTTTTTTTGTCTGTCAATATGGGGTGCTGTGTGTACATTAATGAGGAAAAAAATTAATGTACATGATTTTAGCAAATGGCTGCAATATAACAAAGAGTGAAAAATTGAAGGGGGTCTGAATACTTTCCGTACCCACTGTATGTATGTATGTATATATACTCAGCAAAAAAAGAAACGTCCCTTTTTCAGGACTGTGTATTTCAACAATAATGTTTTAAAAATCCAAATAACTTTACAGATCTTCATTGTAAATTGTTTAAACAATGTTTTCCATGCATGTTCAATTAACCATAATCAATTAATTAACATGCACCTGTGGAATGGTCGTTAAGACCTTAACAGCTTACAGAAAGTAAGCATTTAAGGTCACAGTTCTAAAAACGCAGGACACTAAAGAGACTTGTCTACCGACTGTGAAAAACACCCTTAGAAAGATGCCCAGGGTCCCTGCTCATCTGCGTGAACGTGCATTAGGCATGCTGCAGGGAGGCATGAGGACTGCTGATGTGGCTAGGGCAATAAATTGCCATGTCCACACTGTGAGACGCCTAAGACAGCGCTACAGGGAGACAGGAAGGACAGCTGATCATCCTCACAGTGGAAGACCACGTGTAACAACACCTGCACAGGATCGGTACATCCGAATATCACACCTGCGTGACAGGTACAGGATGGCCACAACAACTGCCCAAGTCACACCAGGAACACACAATCCCTCCATCAGTGCTCAGACTGTCCGCAATAGGCTGAGAGAGGCTGGACTGAGGGCTTGCAGGCCTGTTGTAAGGCAGGTCCTTACCAGACATCACCAGCAACAACACCGCCTATGGGCACAAACCCACCTTCGCTGGACCAGACAGGAGTGGCAAAAAGTGCGTGAGTTTCTGCATGACAGCAATGTTAGTGTTCTGCCATGGCCAGCGAAGAGCCCAGATCTCAATCCCATTGAGCACGTCTGGGACCTGTTGGATCGCAGGGTGAGGGCTAGGGCCATTCCCCCCAGAAATGTCCAGGAACTTGCAGGTGCCTTGGTGGAAGAGTTGGGTAACATCTCACAGCAAGAACTGACAAATCTGGTCCAGTCCATGAGGAGGAGATGCACTGCAGTACTTCAAGCAGCTGGTGGCCACACCAGATACTGACTGGTACTTTTGATTTTGAGCCTCCCTTCATTCAGGGACACATTGTGAAACATTTTTAGTTTATGTCTTATGGTGTTGACTCTTTTAGTGTTCATACAAATATTTACACATTAAGTCTACTGAAAGTAAAAACTGTTGAAAGTCAGGGGACGTTTCTTTTTTTGGTTTCCTCTTTTTTCTGGTTTCCTCCAAACGTGACGCCTGGCATTCACACCAAAGAGTTCAATCTTTGTCTTATCAGACCAGAGAATTTTGTTTCTCATGGTCTGAGAGTCCTTCAGGTGCCTTTTGGCAAACTCCAGGCGGGCTGCCATGTGCCTTTTACTAAGGAGTGGCTTCCGTCTGGCCACTCTACCATACAGGCCTGATTGGTGGATTGCTGCAGAGATGGTTGTCCTTCTGGAAGGTTCTCCTCTCTCCACAGAGGACCTCTGGAGCTCTGACAGAGTGACCATCGGGTTCTTGGTCACCTCCCTGACTAAGGCCCTTCTCCCCTGATCGCTCAGTTTAGATGGCCGGCCAGCTCTAGGAAGAGTCCTGGTGGTTTCGAACTTCTTCCACTTACGGATGATGAACGCCACTGTGCTCATTTGGACCTTCAAAGCAGCAGAAATTTTTCTGTAACCTTCCCCATATTTGTGCCTCGAGACAATCCTGTCTCAGAGGTCTACAGACAATTCCTTTGACTTCATGCTTGGTTTGTGCTCTGACATGAACTGTCAACTGTGGGACCTTATATTAGACAGGTGTGTGCCTTTCTAAATCATGTCCAATCAACTGAATTTACCACAGGTGGACTGCAATTAAGCTGCAGAAACATCTCAAGGATGATCAGGGGAAACAGGATGCACCTGAGCTCAATTTTGAGCTTCATGGCAAAGGCTGTGAATACTTATGTACATGTGCTTTCTCAATTTTTTTATTTTTAATAAATTAGCAAAAATCTCAAGTAAACTTTTTTCATGTTGTCATTATGGGGTGTTGTGTGTAGAATTCTGAGGAAAAAATGAATTAAATACAATTTGGAATAAGGCTGTAACATAACAAAATGTGAAAAAAATTATGCGCTGTGAATACTTTCCGGATGCACTGTACACACACCCACATATATACATACACACACACACAGTAACAAAATACATATAAACACACACTTCACTCTTCAATTAATGGATGGTTTTACCACAGATTTTAACCGAATTAAACTTTTAATATATTTCAAGAACCATCACGTATTAATCCATACTAATTAACAAAGGGTACTACAGTACTTACCATGTTGTCTTTTCTTTTGAAAATCTGATCCCTGGCACTTTCCCCACACGTCTCACCACCATACGCAGTCGGTTATTTCCTGTCAAGACTTTGACTGCACTGCTCATTGTGATGCTCTCCATGCTGATCCCGTTCACCTCCATGATTTTATCCCCGACAGATAAGCCAGACTGCTCTGCAAGGAGTTAAAGAGAAAAGTTAAAAAGAAAGACTCTTTGCTTTTCTGAATATGGAATTTATTTAGGGAACCTTTCCAGTCTCACCGTTCTTCCATACTCTTTCTACAACAGAATTTTGTACATGTTAATGTTTACCTTTGTATGTATTTATTTATTTTAAATCTGGAATAATCTTCTCTACCAAAAGGGAAAATAAAAGAAATGAGATCTCATACAAGCCATGCATTACTGGAACAAATTATATTATTGATCCTGAACCACTGCACAATGGCATGGGCAAGGTATTTCATTTTTCTGAACACTTTCAACATTGTGTCTGTGGGGAGACCCTGTGTGTATTTTGTGATCAAAATGGGTGGGTTCTACCATCTTTTCACAATCACAAATATTTTGCTCCAGGTCACATTTTGCATTAGTTTGAGATTTAATTCAGGCTTGACATTTCTACTTGTCATACTAACAAAAGTGACTTGCATATTGATGAGTGTGGATTGACTACCCTTGTTTTCTAATGACAGCAACAGCCAATGACTACAACAAAGACAAATAATAAAATACCATGCATTGCACTGCATCATCATATTTTATATACAAGTGACATGTGTGCCTGGCTCTTGACTACCTTAATAGCCTGGGGGACTGTTCGCGAATCTTGTGGTGAGAATGTTAATGGTCTTGTACTGAAAGAAGCTGTGAGCAGTGATATTCTGTGCCATCTCCACCACCCCTGTATTGCTCTGCCCTCCTAAACCAAGCAAGATGTTAAGCAGCCTGTATGGACTCCACTGAGTACCTACAGAAGTTGGTGAGCATAGATGGTTAGCTGTGTCAGGCAAGTCCTTCACTGAAGGCAAGTTTATTAAGCAGTGTGTACAAGAGATTGTGGAGGAGGTGAGCCCAGAGAAACGGACTTGTTCCAGTCAGTTAGTTTGTCAGCAGGAACAGTTACCAGATGAGTGGAAGAAATGGCAGACGATCTCTTGCAGCAGCTCAGAAGCAAAACACAAGAGAGTCGTTAATTATTTTACTGCCCTTGATGAAAGTACTAAGGTGGAAGACACTGCACAATTGCTGCAGTTTTTACAGAGCATAGATGAATTGTTCAAGAATACCGAGGAGCTAGCTACACTTCATAGTTTGACAAGATATGTAACTTGAGAAGAACTATTTCTACAGTATGTGTGTAAAACAGTTGAGCAGTTTGATTTACAATGGCGGAACTTAAAATGCATTACAACCAATGGCACAAAGAACATGGCGGGAAAAAAACTGGCTCAATGTGGAGAATAAATAATCATGTCAATGGGCATCCTGAAACCAGTTGATACACACAGCATTTTCCATCAGCGAACAATCTACGGAAAAAATTCTCTGTCTTGAAGACGTAAAGACAGTTGTCACATCTACTGAAAATTTAATTTGCTCACGTGCACTAAATCACAACAATTTAAAACTTTTATGGATGAAACCAACGCACATTACAGCGACATACCATATTATACTAAAGTGAGGTAGCTGAGCAGAGGCAGAGAATTTTTTTTTAATTATGTTCTGAAATAGCACGTTCATGACAGAAAAAGAAAAGCCTGTCAAAGAGGTGACCGATTCTGAATGGCTTTGGAAGTTAATGTTTCTCACCGTTCTCACATAGCACATCAATGAGTTAATTTTCAGACTACAGGGAAAGGAAAAACTAATATATAACTTGTACAGCAGTGTCAAATCATTTGAAATGCATCTGTGGTTGTTCAAAGAGCAGATATCTGAGGGTGAAAACTGGGTCATTTTCCAGTCTGTGCATAATTTAAAAAAAAAAAAATTAGATACATACTTCGAATTGTTGCAGGATCAGTTTGCATAGATATTTCAGGATCTTATTGAACTTGCAGATGCCATTAGGATTTTTGAAATCCATTTGACATAACTGTCAATTCATCACCACCCTCCCTTCAACTGGAGCTCATTGATTTGCAAAGCAGCAGTGCTTTGAAAGAAATACAGGGAATGTGATCTGATTACTGTTTACAAGGAACTTTCAAGAGACAAATTTACTACTCTGAAAATAATGGAATGTGGTTTTATTACCATGTATGGAAGAATGAATACCTGTGTACAGACAATCTCATGGATGAGAACTACAAAATCAAGGTTGAGATCTGGCCTCTCTGATGATCATCTGCATGCTAGTCTGTGGAATGCTGTGTGCAAATTAACTCCAGACATTGGCCACTTAGCAGCAGAGAAGCAAGCACACACATCTCACTAATGGTGTTGTGATGGATCAAACAGACTGGCCCCCAAAAGTGGGTCGAGTTTTATTGTTGGCCCTTGGGGTTAACAATTTGCCAACCCCTGTCCTAGCAGAATAGTGTTAGAAATTAAATCCTTGAAGTTTTGCCATTGGGGATCAGGATGCAAAGTAGATGTCATCAGCAGGTTTAATAATAGAGTTGGAGCAGTTTTAAGCCACACTGTTGTAGGTGAACAAAGAGTACAGATGGCTTCTCAGCACCCTACCCAGAGAGGCACGAATGTACAGAGTGGGGTGGCTACAGTGGCACAAGCTCCTGCCCCAATTGCCTTCAATGGCCCAAGTGCCTTATTTTTCTTGAAGAAAAAAGTCAAATCAATAAGACAATTTCATTTCTGTGCAGATTCACTGTTAGAAATTAATCAGTCTCACTCAAGTACAAGTTCCTGGCTCTAGTTAATTGTAAGAAATTGAAATACAGTATAAATATCAATAAGCAACACAGGCTACTGCACCTGGGAAGGCTGTATTAAGCATTTTTGCATGGTCACAATAAGAAGAGGGGGCTGCCTTAGTGATTTGGGCCTCAACTCAACACTTATTTTTCCTCATAATAGCTGGTGCATCAGTCATACTGTCAGGAAAAAAAATGTAAACACATTATAATCAACAGAAGAACAGACTGATGTCAAAATACACACCAAGTTTCCAAATAGAAAAGAATAACAAGAGAGGAAGGGAGCCAGTGACTCACAATCAACAGGCTGCAGGTGGGGCAAGACGCTTTTCAAGGGCAGTGGCACGTGCATTGAGGAATGGCAGTTTGCCTATCATTACCTCAACCACTGCCACCTGCAGCCTGCTGATTGTGGATCACCCACTCCCTTCCCACAGTAATTATCCCTTTAACCAAGAGCAGTAGGGGCTTTGCGCCTCCAGCACAATGCGCACCTCTTTAACGTGAAAACCAAAGTTAAAAAGAAATTCACTAACACTTTGGATGCTTTTCTCTCCTGACCATCAGTGTTTAAACAGCAAAGAATCTTCCAATAACCGAAAAGGATTATTTGCATTTACATTTAAATCACATGATTAAGAAGCAAAACATTGTTTTTTAAAATTGCTTTAACATTTGTATTATGAAATATACTACTTATAAAACTAGTTCTCTTTTCCCCTACTCAATGCCTCAGTTAAGCTGTATAATAAACTGGTACAGTCATTTTGTGCAGTGTCTCTTCACTTTTACCTTCCACAGTATGCTTTCACAGTGGCCCATATTAGTAGCACAACATTTGAGTTTCAAAGCAATTAAAGCCAGACTGGATAACACACCTCTAGAGTATGTACAAAGCACTCTTTACATCCCACCTAGGGATGGCTCATGTATTATACCTAATTCTACTGGAATACAAGTGAGCTCCCAGTTACCCTACAAGTCAAAACATGATGTGAAAAAATGGATGAAAGAATTATAATGACTACAATTAAGCTGAAATTTCATCTTTTAATCTGATTTAATCTCCAAGTACAGCTTTCATGCATTCACATGCTCATTTATTCTATGCACAATAATTTCAACCAGGTATATGAAAATAGATTTTTGAATAATCTGTCTGAGGTTAATGTAGCTACCTAACAATTGAATTTACATGAAGATTCATGTGCTTATGTCCATGTGGGATTTAAGTTAAGCAAGTTCAGTAATGGATAGGAGGGCTGGACTATAAAAAGACTAGACAATGAAAAGCATAAGCCATATTTTTTCTGGATACCCCGAAATATTTTTCAGAATGTTTTATGTGGATGGCAATGAATCAGTCTTTTATGCTGGACAGCACAGAATTACATTATGTTTACAATGTCAGTGGGCATACATGCCCATTTGGAGTCTTGCAACTAATTTTCCACTCTGACAAACATGCTTCTCATCACAGTTGTCATTTCATCAGGTCCTTAGTTATCATATTGCATCCAGTCAGCCAAGTGACTTACCGATAGTCACACAGTATGTCACTGCACAACTTACATTACAGTTCAGAGATCTGGACTGCCAGAAGCAGGTCCTGATGATTAAAACACCCATTCATATTCTAACCTGCCTATCCAGTTCAGAGTCAAGCAGAGTATCACAGGCTATCCTGGAAAAATCACGTTCAATGCAGGGACAAATTCTAGATGGACACTAGTACATCACAAAGCAAACTAAAAGATACATACTGTACACACACACTTCAGGCCAATCAAGTCACCTAATGTGTATGACACCAACTGTCAATCACAAGGGAACTAAACCATTCAAAATTCTCCTTTAATTTTACTCATTTTATTAGGCTGGACAGTTAATGTTGATTAGTACACGCAAGTGACAATTTCATGACAATTACTACCCTGTAAACCTAGAATGATACAATTCAGGATCTGTAAAGTACCTTGTGATGGAAGAGTCTTTTGGTTGTTCACCATACTGCTTCATACAGTATGGTGCTACATAATATAAACTTTGTATTTGTTAATGGAACCCCACAACTGGCTGACTGGTCATTTCTGAACAACTTGGGGTCATTTGTGTAGATTTCTGTTGCACAAATCGCAAGGAAATATTTCAAACAAGGAGCAGTATAAGTGAATAGGATTAACTTAAAAAGAGATTTTATATAACAGGTAGCATGGCCTAACTCGTGTGACCCAGGATTAGATAAAAGTCACAGTCCTTCTTGTGTGTCAGGCAACTGAAGGAGTTTGCCATCAGGAAGGGCATCTAGCTGTATAAACTTCTGCTCCGATACCTCTAAAATCTGAGGGGCAACTGAACTACTTTGGGAAACTATGAAAATAACCATTAAACTGGCAGAGAGACGGCGTGGTCTACTGTGTAAGGCACTTGAATGTAATCCACAAACCTGTCTGAATCCAGTTGGGAATTGAACAAAGTGCCAATATTCAGATTCCGTAAACCTGCCTGCAGTGCTTGGTGAACACAGAAAAACACTAAATCAGGATGCAATCTTTATTTGTTTAGTTACTATTTAACATTCTGCAAATACAGTATTCCACTTAACTGGTATTTATACAGTATGTGTTTTCTTCTCTATAAGCAATACCCCTCACCAAAAATGTAATTAAAAATAGTTTTGGAAGGGCAGTAAAACTTGCAGTTTATAACCCAAACTACACTGTACTGAAGTATCTATACTGAAACCTTGAATTTTAATTTCATAGCATAAATGCAAAACACTGCAACTGTCCATTGTTTGAAATCAACGACTTCTTAGATTGATATGCATTTGCTCCCTTTAGAAACCTGAATGCAGTTAAGATTTTTCCATCAGAATCCCAAGCATTTACCTGCACTGCTGTCATCTTCCACTTTGCTGACAAAAATGCCCAGGCCGTGCTCTGACCCGCCTCGGATGCTGAAGCCCAGTCTTCCATCAGCACTCTTGTCCACTGTGACAGTCTGAATTGCATCACTCTCGTCACCTCCTGTTGAAATGAATGTCAAAAGTTTTAGACAGCTTGGCCTTTAATGTTGGCTCTGTAAAACTGGACCTCCAAAGTGCTCATCCAGAAGTCTGCCTAAATCACCTGCTTCTAACCACTTATTTCCAAATATCTTTCAACTAATTGTTGTGATTCAGTCCTACAGCTATCCATACATGTCATTCTCAAACCCACTTAATCCAATCCAGTCTGTTGTGGGTACTGTGGACACGCACGTATTTCAGAGTTCCTAAATAATTTGATCTGTGTGTCCAACTAGATGTGAGAGGACAACTGGTGTATCTAGAGGAAAGCCCACATTTACAGATAGAAAACCACCATGTTTAGGATTAAAGCTTAGGACACTGAAAAGCAGAAGCTGTAGTCATCACGCTTCACGCTTCACCTCTGTGTTTCCATTCAGCCATTTATCTATCCAATTCGAGGGACATGAAGGTGCATGATGGGAACCAATCCTGAATAATAAACCAGTTTATCAGCATACACACTTACAGACCCAGTCACTTAAGCCAAGGTTAGTTTAAATCTCAACAATTAAACTAACACAAGTACCTTTGAGATGTGGCAGCGAAACCAGAGTACCAAGAGATAAACCAAGAACTCTGGAACTCCAAGGACAGAGTGTTTAGCGCTGTGCCACAGTGCCAGCTATTTCTGAATAGCTAACTCTAAATACCTTTATTTAATACGGTACCATTGTTGACAGAAAGTGCTCACTTCATTGAGCTTGTTATGTAAATAATTAAAGAGATCACACCTTGACAGGAGCCCATAACACCTTTTGAACAGAGCATACAACAGCACCAGGGCTGGAGATGTCAGTGCCAGCGGGCCTCCGGCTTGAGGTTTTTGAAATTGTTGGTTACGTAAGAAAGGAGCAGAAGCATTTACTTACCTATTTCATTGTTATGAAGTCAAATAAAAACAACAACTAGTAAGTTAATAAACTTACAAGCATACAAGTAAATAAACTGTGGCTTAAATAACAGTCTTCTTGGTAATATGTGTTGCTACACTATAAAAGGTACCACTGCCAAAATACAGAAAGTATGATAAATATGGACATTTTTTATTGGTATTTTACAAGATAGTAAAGGAACTGTGACAATTCCTGCTCCAGAAATCTCACAATATCATCAACAAAGTGATTCTTCATGGATTATAAATTAAGGTGCAATTAAAACATGGAGTCACTGGAGTCAAAAAGATATATAATAATGGGGGATGTTTATCTGGTGTTTATTCTGCAGATTAAATAAGAGGGGGCAAATACAGTATATTCAAGTACTGTATCTTTTAAAAGACCTTCAGGCCAAATTGCCCACCACTCTTTTTCCAAATTATCCACCCACCATCTTCAGGTAGCTTCCTCTCAGTCAGTGTAATAAGAACCCCTGATCTCTGTTAAGTTTTATAAGACCCATTAAAGTTCTATCCAGCTAATACCATACCCGTTCAATTCAAGATTGCCAGCGTCAAAGCCTATACCAGAAGCACAAGGAGTAAGTCAGGACTCCAAGTCCTTTCCTGGGCACAATCACACACAAACACATAGGGTCAGTTTAGAATTGCTAGTTAACCCTAGCCTGCATTACCTTGGGATGCGGGAATACCCACAGAAATCCATTCAGACACAGTGAGAATGTGCAAGCATGACACAAATGTTGAAAATATCACAATCTGAACCCAGTTTCCAAGAGCCGTAAGCCTGCAAAGTTGACCACTGTCCTAGGAATCACAACACCAGGATGAACTAATTTTATGTGTAATTTCTTGTCCTCCCTTACAGGGGTGCTAGCAGCAGGTCGGGCTCCCTATTTTTGTGTATTTATGAGTATCTGTGTTATATGGTCAAGGTTCAATAGCAAAAATACCATGCTTTTATTTTATTACTTGCAATTAAACATACTTTTTGGTTAAGATGCAGGTGTGGGTTTTATGTTGATATATGGATCAATAGATAATGACAGCATATAAAATAAGAAATTCAAAATTTACCTTTGTATTTTAGGTGATAAATGAAAGCTCATATATGCCACAATAACTTGTTTCTCAGAGTTGAAGTAGAAAGTGATCTGAAACAATCATGTCTACCAGTAAGAGTGAGACTGAAGTACTGATGTGATTTTAAATATATTTAAACTTACCTTCCACAGGTGAGTTAATAAGAATGACCCTGCCCATAGGAGAAGAAGATCGGATTCCCCTTGGTGTCCCATTCTGCTGCCGGTACTGTTTCCTCAGCAGGTATCGTGTTGCTGTGCTTGTACCTCCAGACTGGCTGCTGGGGTTGAGGCCATTAGTCATGTCCCGGCGGATGGAGTCTGGAGGCCGAGCCATAGCCAAAACTCCTTACACCAGCAGCTCATGAAAGACAGCTGTGCTTAGCTGTTTGTCTTCACAACAGGATGGTATTTTGAACGTTTGTGTTTTGCTTGTTAGGTTTCTTTTAGATTATATTAAAGAGAACAAAAATAAAGCAAATCCCTAATTCCATTCTGGATTGCATTGGTGGTGCAAAGCAATTGTCTTTATGTCTAGTACTCATTTGCACAACTTTAACATATACCTGTATATATATATATATATATGACCATCAGATAGCTTCAGTTGAAAAGGTGAATGTCTGTTGCTGAATGCACAGGACAAAGATGGATTACTCAAAAAAAGATTTCAATGAAGGCCTTTAGTGACAAGAAGTAAAAGGCTTGAATATTGTTTTCAAAAATGGTCTCCCACCAGCACACATGCAATGCTGAAATCTGATCAGCAGTAACTCAATTTTCTTACAGGTCATCATTGCAGAGAAGTGCCATTTTATTATTGACAGCTGCCATATCAGATTTACTCATGGAGTAGTATATCCCTAAAATTTAGAAGCAGGAAAAAAATGTTATTATTGTCAGCATTAAATAAAGAAAATTACTGTAACCATTAGGTCTTATATAGAATAGAGCCCCTTATTTGAGCACTGCCAGGCAGAAGGGCCAGACAGCTAAAGTGTTGGCATGTAAAGCATAAGGTTGTTGGTTAGACCTCACCACTGACTCAATGTGTGACCAAGAGTGAGCTTCCTAGCCTGTCTATGATCCAATTTATTAATACAGTTTGAAATCATTTGCTCTGTACTGTACCTGTAAACAGCTTTGGGATGATGCTCAAGGTAGAAAGATTCTAGAAACAGCACACTTTACTTAACAATTACTCTGTTCATGAGAATACTGAGACCTATTACGAAGCATTTGTACATTCAATAATATCTATATTTCTCATCCTTCTATTATTTATTATTATTATGTATAACAGGAGTAAATCCATCCATTTCAAAACAAACCTAAAGCACTTACGGGATACAGGGTGCAGCATAAGGCACAAAGTAGGAAGCATCCCTGGAAAGGATGCCAGTCCACTGCAGAAAACACTAAAGGCACACAACACCACCACTCCAGTTTACAAAATAACCTGCATGTCTTGGCCATGTGGGACACAAACCTGACACTGGAAGGATGTGAAGACTCCACAATGAAAGTGACCAGGCCCAGGATTCAAGCAAGTATCCTGGAGCTGTCCAGGAGGCAGCAGCCCTGACAACTGCAACAGAACACTTCTAGTCATTGTGTAAAATTATTTGATTTTTTTTTTTAATTTTGTATAAAGTACAGGTTTCTGTCACCCATACATACCTACAGTAAATGAACTAGGTGGGTTCAGAAAATGATTGAATATACTGTATGAATACAAGATTTTTCATGCATTACTATACAAAGAGCACTACCACAAGACATTTTGTGGAAGAATACGATGCCAAACTCAGAGACTGACTGTAAACTTAGCAATACAGTAACACAATATATATGTTCAGAAAAAAGTTACATTTTTACTTTACTATACTGATCTTCTAAGCAGGGCTGTAGGAACAGTTAAGGGTGCTGTCGACTACAAAGATGGTACAGTATGCATACATAATCCACACAGACCTACATACTGGACATTTAATGAAGAATGGGTTTTCATGTCTAGCCCTACTGCATCAGTGGCCACCATTCAATTTACTTAATTTAAAACAATGAAATACATTAAAACACAAACACAGCAGGCTTAACTTTTTGCCAATTTGCATGCTCTTCTGTCAAACCTCCAATAACCTTTACCTGTTGTTCAGTTGAGTAAACATAGTGCCAGCTCTGTCATTGTATAATCTTTCTATCCTTGCATTGCCAAATGACTTCTCCAAATGAGAAATGACTTTCAACAACAGTATTCTGCTTAGGTATGTAGACCTTAGGGAATCTCTCTATCACTGCGTCAAAGCTCAAGAGGAAGTTCTCACTAGTGCGCAAAATAACTGGCATGAGACGTAAACTCAGACTTTCAGTTCTGATCAGCTCTCCATTAGACATTTCAAATGGTAGTATTGTTGACCAGTTCTCCCAATCTAAATTGCGGAAATTCTGAACCACACAATTAAAAAAAATTATGGGATAGCCTTTATCTCATATGTATGGTATAGATTTTACCCCATCATTTTTTTTCATAGTGCAGTTCAGAGCTTCCACACTGAATAATATACAGGTGCATCACAATAAATTAGAATATCATAGAAAAGTTAATTTATTTCAGTAATTCAATTCAAAAAGTGAAACTCATTTATTATGTAGATTCATTACACACAGAGCAATATATCTCAAGTGTTTATTTTTTTTTTCATTTTGCTGATTATGGTTTACAAAATTCAGTATCTCAGAAATTCAGAATATTGTGAAAAAGTTCAATATTGTAGACCCATGGTGTCACACTCCACTCAGTCTCAGTCTGGTTCAGTTGGCCACACAAAGCTGGCTGTTCACAGAGTGCTGTATCCAAGCATATTAATAGAAAGTTGAGTGGAAAGAAAAAAATGTGGCAGAAAAAGGTGCACAAGCAACAGGGATAACTGCAGCCTTGAGAGGATTGTGATGCACTGCCCAGTCAAGAATTCTGGGGGAGATTCACAAGGAGTGGACTGTGGCTGGAGTCGGTGCTTCAAGAGCCAGCACACACAGATGTATCCAGGACATAAGGAATGCAACAGTTGTAGCTCGCGTCAAGCCACTTCTGAATCAGAGACATCAGAAGTGTCTTACCTTTCTAAAGAGAACACAGACTGGACTTTTAGTTGTTGTTTTATCAAGTCCAAAGTCGGCGCAGCCATCTACCAGGACATTTTAGAGCACTTCATGTTTCCCTGTGCTGACAATCTGCCAAAAGTACCAATACCTGGTTTAATGACCATAGTATCACTGTGCTTGCCTGACCTAAACCTCATAGAGAATCTATGGGGTGTTGTCAAGAGGAAGATGAGACACCAGACTCAACAATGCAGATGAGCTGAAGGCCGCTATCAAAGCATACTGGGCTTCCATAACACCTCAGCAGTGCAACAGGCTGATCGCCTCCATGCCACACCGCATTGATGCAGTAATTCATGCAAAAGGAGCCCTGACCAAGTATTGAGTACGTATATGGACATGCTTTCGGTAGGCCAACATTTCTGTATTAAAAAACATTTTTTTTTATTGGTCTTTTCTGAGATACTGAATTTTGAGTTTTCATTACCTGTAAGCCATAATCAGCAAAATGAAAAGAAATAAACGCTTGAAATATGTGTGTAATGACTATGTATATGAGTTACACTTTTTGAATTGAATTACTGAAATAAATTAACTTCCATCCATCCATTATCCAACCTGCTACATCCTAACCACAGGGCCATGGGGGTCTGCTGCAGCCAATCCCAGCCAACACAGGGCGCAAGGCAGGAAACAAACCCCGGGCAGGACACCAGCCCACCGCAGGGTGCACGCACACACACACCAAGCACACACTTGGGACAATTTAGAATCACCAATGCACCTAACCTGCACATCTTTGGACTGTGGGAGGAAACCCACGCAGACACAGGGAGAACATGCAAACTCCACGCAGGGAGGACCTGGGAAGCAAACCCGGGTCTCCTAACTGCAAGGCAGCAGCGCTACCCACAGCGCCACCATGCCGCCCCATAAATTAACTTTTCCATGATATTCTAATTTATTGAGATGCACCTGTAGGCTGAATGCAAAGAAAGCCGCCGCTCCTCATGACATTTGACCTCATAAGCAGCCTGGATTTTGCTTTCAGCGTGTGTCCCTCAGTGCCAGCGCGACCCATACAGGGTGCAGGGTACAAGTATGCCCAAAAGACACTAACTAACTCCGCCCACCAACAAGGGTGTACATACACTAAGTAATTGGAAAACGTGTATGTGAAAAAATCATATTTATTAGACTACTAGTTATTTAATAAAAACAAACACATGGGGCTTACCTTCCAACTCGAATCTTCCAAAATAATGGCGTGTTAGACCAGGAATGGATATGGTCAAGTCCTGCGGTTCCCAAGCAGTGAATACCTACGAATCGGGCATTGCACGTGTGATGCGTCAGAGTTTGAGCAAATCATCGCCTTCGTGTGCTTCACTATTACTACAGCTGGAATCTACAATATAAAGATGTCTCAGGTCATTTCTGAAGCGCTGTCACTACCACAACAAACTACTTTCTTTGATGTTCCGACAGCCCGCATTCACTGTAAAGTCGGGAAGGCGGCGCGCGTACTCAGCACTGAGGTTCAAGACGACAAGATCGGCCAGTGTGGAGGTGTATAGAACAATTAGGTTAGCTCACGATGATGTCCGGCCACACTAATAATACTCCATTATTATCCCAACAAAAAGGGGCTGCAGCAGCACCCTCGGCAACCCCCTTTCCCCGCCCTTGTTTCCAGATAGGTGAGCTGTGGCCATAGAGCCAACTTCCTTTAACTGATCAAAATAATACATTTAATTATCTTTTCCTAGGTGTCTGCGTGGAATTTGGCCAACAACTCTTCCGGATTAAGTTTAAAAAGCTACACTAAACTGTTGAATCTACTCCTCTCTGAAAACCGATGAAAACGTGGAAAATTGGTGATAAGCTGATACAACTGACAAACGACTATAAGCAGATCAGTGTAATAAATACATAAATAAACAGGACTACCACATTCTATGTGATCGACTCCGTGATCATCAAAACGAATGCCGTTTAGACAAAAGTCCGTTCAAAAAGAGCTGCAGCATTTTATAATTTAAATTAAAAACTGAGTGCAGAAAATTGTAAAGTAATCGTCAAAACAATAATAATAAATACATTTAGCCACAAGGAATAATAAAGTCCCCGAGATGAAGACCCTCCGAGTCTCCTATGGTCAGGAGAAACGGGCACCATTATGGTCATCCGCCTAATATGACAGTTTTCAAACTAAATACGCGGTTATTAGAGAAGCAAGTTCGGTAGCTACCTCGCCAAAATAAATAATTAAAGTAAAACGATGATTTTATATGCACGGCAACCCTTTCTTAAGAAGCCACGATCCTCTCTAAGACGACGTAACGGTCTTACCTAAGACACAGAATATACGTCACGGAACGAACTACTTAAAAGGACGGCCTACAAGTTGATGGATAACGAGAGAAAGAGTCACATCACGAACGCACATCATGTGTATAATTCTGCGTAGACACGTATCTAACTACAAACAAGGACAGGTGTCCCATGTATCAAGTTTAAGAGGACGTCAAATGCACCTGCGACGCTGCATGTAAACCGCGTGTTCGTGTCGGCGCCAGTGCATTTCGCGGTATATCTCTCTCACTTTATGTTTATTGCGTTGTGATATTTTTTATCTGCTGAATGTTTTGCTGAAAGACATTACTGACCTCTCTCTCGCCAGTCGTATCAAACAACATCACCTGAGAAGGCACCCCGGCTCTTCACACTAAGACCGCCTTCCTTCCTTTGTCTCATTGGACCGTTCCCATCGGCCGGGACCTGTGAGCCAATCTGATTGGCTCGCATATATGTCCATCACAAGTTATGCAGGTTGTCACTAAAGCTTCGGTGCGTCTTAATCATTTTACCCAGATAAAGGGGCCAAGTGCCATGAAGGGTCAGGTGAGTGAGACGTTCTTGGCAGTGCTTTCTATTTACGAAAAAGCACGACAGATGGACATCTGAACATAATTTACGAGGAGTAAGAAAACAAAACGTGAAAATAACGAACAATTATTGAGCTCAAGAAATATTTTATTATATTAAGAAGTACCTTTCCTTTCAAACCTGCATAATCTAGTTAAGCGTGTTGTAGAGGCCTCCTTAGCCGTACTGCAGGGCATCACGGTCCCGCTCACTCATTCAAGGGACGATTAGTGCCGCTCATCGTTGGTACGTGGGAAGAAAACCTCGACAGATATTTTGCTATTTTATTAGGAACCATGTTTATTAGGTTACGGGCTGGCAGACAATTTACATTCGAACCTTTACCGAGTTCTGCCTTGCGTTCAGTACCGGCGGAAAAGCCCGACCTCCCAGTAATGGCACATTACATTAAGAATAAACAAAAGAACGGATGTATCGATTTTTATTTGGGTTTTTTTGTGGAATATATAGTCCATCTATGACATCCCTATCGTCTTTCATTCCTCACCGGTAAGAAAATACAAATGATCCAGAAAACTAGAAGTTTTTGGCAATTTAAAAATTTTGATCATATTTCAATATGCTAAGTGAAAGGCAACACATGCGATTAAAATAGAATGATGGAGATAAATAAGAAGAAAAGTAGAAATATGCATCGATGACAAGCATGATTTGTAAAAGCAATAAATAGTTGTTTTTCAAATGATAGTTTGAATGTTCAGTCCAAATAAAGTTCATATGGATGGTTTCCCTCTTAGTGTTTCTGTTACTAAATGTTACTTCTCAGGCTGTGTGGCTAAGTAAAAGAATAAATTCTTTTGTGAATGGATATGGCAACACCCTAAATGACACTGGGCATGGGATCTGCACTGAACACGTACAGTTTTTTTCATTGTGTTTTAATTGTAAAGCACATCACCAGCAAAATAAGCAGGCCTGTTTTGAAAAGTAGTCTTGTTTGCAAAGCAACTTTTGATGATGTTCACAGTTAAGAGGTACAAAGTAAAATAAAAATTGTTTGAGACTATAATGATGGAATAATTAATGTTTTTGAGTATATCAAATTAAATCAGGTTCTTCAAAGTACAGAAGACTGTCATTAGTATCACCAAATCGAGTACAAGCTCCAGCCCTAATAATTCCTAATCCGTGCGTTATCACTAGACATGTGCATTCTCAATGATGTGTAGAACCTAATACTCTTGAAAGCAAAAGATGCAAATACTGATGGATTCAACTTTTTTTTTTGTAAATGACTTAGTCACTCCTAAAATTCGTCTAAAGATACCAGTAGAATCTACAACTGAAAGATGAGTCCCTTTAGTGTGCTGTTCATGTGTGAGTGCCTGCTGTGTTCTACCGGTCCAGCCTTTGGCTCACAAGTCCATATTTAAAACAGCAGGGATAAGAACGTCTGGTTCTGGAGCATGTGGCTTCAGGTTCATGTTATCAGCTGAAGTTTAATTATTGATTTGTTTTGGTCTGTAAATGAACACCTTTCCTAATTAATTAAAATTGAACTATAACGTCAAAAGGCATGGAAGTCATGCACAGTATTTTTTGTTCACTATTAAACACTTACCTCTGCTCTTTCAATCACTTTTAGTAGACACAACTGAATTCAGCTTATACCATACAACAACTCAAATTTGTATTTACATTTTTTTTAGAAAAATGCTAATTTTATTCAGAAACACAGGCCAACAGGTAATTTTTATCAGAGATAATCTGATGTTGGTTTTGTAGTGTTTTTCATGCTGATTTGAATTCTGTGGTTAGTTTTTCTCTAGCACATCTAGTTTTTGATATGAAGCTAATTATATATTGCATGATATTTGTTATTATGACCCTAAGTGTATTACAAGATGTAATGACAGTTGTCTGTATTTTTATGTTACAGATGTTTTTTACTGCGATTGATTTCAGTTTTCATCATGCCTAGAAATTGTATTAATCATCCAGAGAGTTTCCGTTATGTGTGTGGTTCATTCACGGTGAAAGCCCAACATCGCCCAATTACCGCAGATCTTAAGAAGATATACAAATTGTACTTCAGCTGTATACTTGGTGACCAGGATAAATCTTGGGCTCCACACGTCATCTGTACGAAGGGATATTTATAGGTCCACAGATGGTTTTAAACAATCTTTCTCAGCATTGAAGTGGCTCTGTGAAAACTTTCTGAGTAGCCATACAGTAAGTTTCTCCTGCATACAAGGAAGGAGTTCAGAATCTGCCTGATTCACACCAGAAACTGGGCTGTCGTTTGTCATTGAAAATGCACTTCTTGCACACACATCTACAGTTTTATTCCTGAAAATCTCGGTATGGGTGAGTGACAAACAATAAGAACGTTTCACCAGGTCAAGGTTTCTGGAATGAGAGTATGATGGCCAACTACTGCTGGATGCTGTACTCCGACAATCCAGACCCATTGTACACAAGCAAATCCTACTCTAAGCGTTTTTGAAGAAACGGTGGAAGCTGACTGACATTCTTCAGTATATCTATGCTACAGTGTGTGCGTATTTGACTTTGCACTGAAGATATTGAAACATTTACTTCATTGGTGCTTACGTTTTAGTAAAAACTACATGCAAGTACACTGTGTGGGAGAACAGCCCTCCGTACACAGACAGACAGATACCAAATTTCCAAAACACACACGTTTAATTTCTTTTGTTTCTTTAACACCACCACACAATGCATTAAGAGCCCAAATGCTCACAGTCTCTTCTTCTCTTTTCTCCAAGTCTATCGCCCTCACTCCTCCTCTCACAAGCTCTGTCTTCTTCCTCCACAACTCCAGCACCTCTGATAAAGTGAGGTGGCCCCTTTTGTACTGCCCTGGATGTGCTCCAGGTGCTTCCTGATGATCTTCTGATGGCACTTCCTGTGCCGCATGAGCACCCAGAAGCACTTCGGGTCTGCCTGGAATCTCTTCCGGCAGCACTTCCGGTTGTGGTGGAAGTGCTGCAGCCCAGGGCTCCATAATCCTGAGGGCACCCTGGTGGCCACTGTTCCCAACAGGGATGAGCTTCTAATCCCGTGGCCCCCATGCAGACCAGGGTGGCTGCCCTCTTGTGGCCCAGGGGAGGTATTGTCCCACTTCCGGTTCTTCCAGGCATCCGCCACAACTGTAAACCAACATTACTCAAACGTCGACATGACTGGAAAAGACTTAAAGTTGATCTGAAATCGGCTTGAAATACTGATTGAGAATATTGTGTTGTAGTCTATGATGATTCCCAAAAACAATTTTGTTGCCTTGTAAAGTTATTTTAACATGAAATCTAGATTAAAAATAGAAGAAAGAGCATTTAAATGATTGATTCAATTCATGACATGAAGCTCTCCATGATCTATGCAGCACAGCCTTGGATTAGCAAATACATTATAGGGTTGTTAAAAGAGACATCAGAATGCTCAGTAAATTCCATCTAGTAACACCCTACACATTTTCTGGCCATGAATCATCTCCAGTATAGATCTGCAGCTCCATCAACAAAACTTCCTTGCACTGGTCTTCTAAATAGAAACACAAGAGAGGATAGCCCAGGAATACTGTGGAGTCGGAACTGAAAAACTTTAGCCATGGTAGGGGGCACCATCGAGAAGCTGACCCCAGACAGACAGCAGTGGAACATCTTTTGTTGCTGCCCTACATGCCAAAGAGATATGATGGACAGCAGTATTAGTAGTAAAAACAATACCCCTTTTATGGATCAGTGAACTCTTTCCGAGGTTGAACAGCATGTCAAGGTGCTATACATGTACAGTTGTGTACAGTTTATTTTTCCAGTGCTTTCAGATTAAGCAACTCACTTAGGGTTAGGCAGTGAATCACAGGCGGATACCTTGTTCAGTAAGTCAAACTCTGTGATATTAACGTCATATAGGGATTTACATTCTAAGGATCCAGAGGGGAAGTCTGAGCTGATGATATGCCAGTCATCTGCAAATCCCTTTTGTGAATGTGAATGCTTGCTGTACATTCCTTGCGTCACCTCCTGTCTCCTGTTTTAAGTTGAGCACCTGGCGCTGACCACAAGAAGACGTGTCCCTGAATCTCAGTTAACACTTGCTTTTCTGATGTGACTATTAGGGGTCTTTGTGCGTCAGGCAGTGTATGCATTTGGTAGATTGACAAAAATCCGTAAAATCGATAATGAAAGTTGAAAAAACACATTAGCCAAGTTAATTGTATTCATTTTATTTAAAGAATTCTGTCAGTTCTGTCAGAGTATCTTGAACACTTCAAGTATTTAGTTGTCATTATCAAGGTTTCAAGCTATATGCTAATTTTTAGCAACTAAACTCTGAAGAGTCTATGGTCAGAATCACATATTTAAAATAATCTCAAGTATGGAATGATCCAGTCTAAAATGGTATTTGCCACTTGCGTGTTTGTCCGGTATAAGTCCATTGTCGTAATTACATCCTTAAAACACACTCAGGTGAGACATTACCAACAGGAAATGGTGTGTATTTATCACTTGAGTGCTTGTCTTTCACAGAATAGAGAAAATTCACATTATCTATAAAAATAACTGTTTATTAAGGTAGCAATTCATATGAATTTTGTTTGACACTGCTTATAAATATCTCTTCCTACCTACTGACTGTTTATTACAGGTGCTTCAAAGAAATTTAGTATCTACAGTAATCAGTTATTTTTGTTTGTTTCAGTCTAATTTCTCCTCCATTATTTTTCAACAGTTCTAGCAGGAGGTATTCTGCTAACTTGTAACTTGAAATGATGGAGGGTCCTTTTTTATTAATTTGTTCTGGCTGTTCATATCAGGGCACAAAAGCTTTACCATTAAATATAATGAATGGTTGTGGCCCTATGTCACTTTTTATACTTATAACTGGCAAATACTTTTGATATTGCCTGTTCTTAAATATGTCATAGCACAAAAAATTATGTAATATTCTCACAGTGGGGTGTCGAGGGGCCGGAGTCTATCTGGTGAGAGTGCCAGTCCATCACAGGCCTCTCTCATGCACACACACCCTAGGGGCTCAATACACACCTTCTAGGGATTTGGGAAGAAAATTGGAGGACCTCACCTTGGTATATTCTACTAGGACAATCAGCACACTTCATATCATATTTTAGAAATGCATAATTTAACATTAGAAGTTTTGTGCCTGATTTGTTTAGATTTACATAGCATAACATTACATTCTTAAACCAGCCATATGTTGTGAATGGATGGAACCATTGTGCACAAGGCAGGAAGCACCCCTGGATGAGGCGCCTGTCCACAGGAGGGCTGATTTTGACTCTCTAACTAACCTTAATATATACCTCCTTGAGGAAGTGGGAGGAAAACCATAGAAAAAAAGTCTCCACAGACAAAGGGAGAATAGGCAATGACGGGGCCAAGATATGAGCTCGGCACGCTGGTTCTGGGAGGCTACAATGCTATCCGCTGTGCCAACCACTGAATGTGCTGAGTATCGTTAATATTCTTTTTCAATTAAAGATCAGATTTAAATATCGGCTTACGTAATACTGTATATAAAATTGCAGAGAGCTCACAAATGTATAATGAAAAGGGCATACTAGGAGATAGCACATTGTATCCAATCTATTGCCTAGTATGAATAAAGTTTTACTTTTATATTGTAGTCACATTATTTGATTTGTTAGTTAGTTACTTATTTTATTGCTATATGTCACAAGACAGTTAAGTTGTTTTTTTGTATTTTCTCCTCAGTAAAGCAAACAAACATGTATGTAATAGCAACGGTACATCTTGGGAAGACATGGTGTAAAACTGGTCATCAATTTTTTAAGGATTTGCAGTACACCTCAAACAGGCTGGCTGCTGAGTGCATGTGATAGAAGATGCCAAGGGGCTGGCAGGAGTTGACCACCATTGTCCAGAGAATTGAACCGTAGAAGTCCCGCTCTGTCTTGCTGACCAAATGAGGACGTGTTCCGTAGGAGTAGAGAATCCACACCTGCAAGATAAATTCAAACAGGCATTTCAGAAGTATCAAGTGACTTCTTAGTACTCTATTCAAATCCAGCTTGATGGTAGCCTGGAGAGTGTATGACCAGTCAAATACACACTGCTTCTAGTATATCAGTGTTGTTGGTATCCCTGCTGTTATGCTGTCTTCAAGTTTGAGGTGTTTTATGGATAAATGCTGAAATCTGAGAGTTGGAAATGTAAATCCTGGATTGTTGGATTTGAATATGACTATTTTTCACATGTGTGCACTTAGTACAATAAATGTACTATCACAGAATTTACACTAAGAAGTACCTATTGGCTAGAGATGATCCACAGTATCTTTGGCTTTGGTAAGGTGGTCCTCAGTTAAAAACACTACTGCACTAGAATGAGTGGAGATCAGCAGTCACACAAATTTCTTCATCTGCATGAATCATTTGAAAAGATAAAGCCCTTGGTTGTTTTAGGGATGAAGATATTAATAAGGCAAAGTAAGTTGAATGCTGAAAGAAGATATACTGTATTACAGCTGGGCTGTATTTAGTACTAGCAGAATACCCGCGCTTCGCAGCGGAGAAGTACTGTGTTAAAGAAGTTATGAAAAAGAAAAGGAAAAATTTTAAAAATAACGTAACTTGATTGTTAATGTACAGTAATTGTTTTGTCATTGATATGAGTGTTGTTGTCATATCTATCTATATATATATATATAGCAGAATACCCGCGCTTCGCAGCGGAGAAGTAGTGTGTTAAAGAAGGTATGAAAAAGAAAAGGAAAATTTTTAAAAATAACGTAACATGATTGTTAATGTAATTGTTGTGTATATATATATATATATATATATATATAGCAAAATACATATCTATATACATATCTACATATACATATATATATATGCATACCTATCTACATCATATATACACACACATATACATACATACATACACAGACACACACATATATATAATTTGTATGTGTGTATGTATGTGTGTGTGTGTGTGTGTATACACATACATACAAACATACACACAGGTATATATAAATATATGTGTATATATATATATATGTATGTGTCTATATGTGTGTGTATAGCTTTGATCACTGAGTGCAAGGGAAAAATAATAAAATGTAGTCTATAAGTTATTAAACAGTAAAACATTAACGTTTTAAGAAGTAAAGGTACATTGAGCACTACTGGAGTGGTTGCGGGTAAACTACATTTTAAAGACGGTATAACAGAAGAGGTAAGTAGTACTAACAGCAGCTAAAATGTATATGGATCATCTCTCGGTTGTAGATCCCTTTTGAAAGGCACTACACGACGGCTGTGGTATAGAAATTACATTTTCTATGTGAAAGTCCAAATTTCTGCCTCTGGTAATGTGCCTTACCAGCAATTAAAGAAAATTAGTTTTGTGTCCTCTGCAGTGTTAAGAGAGAAAGGCTTTGGTTTGGGATAAACGGAAAAAAGGTGTAAAGAAAGGAAAGTTGCCTTTTTCTTTTCTTTTATATAGTATAGAGAGATGTGTTCGCTGACGATATGAGCGCCTTTTGGGGACAGTCGCGGTGGGTCTTGTGCAGACTGGTGAGACGTCCCAGCTATTAATCGGCTGTGATGGCACTGTCAGTCCTTCACTCCTGTGCGTGTCTTCATAATCCGAGCTGACGACCTCATAATCGTATACGTGCAAAATAAAGTGCGAAGCGCCTTAATATTATTTTGCCGC
>JANRMT010062813.1:12845887-12870719 GCA_026402145.1 Polypterus bichir lapradei | reverse complement strand
GGTGGCAGTGTGACGAAGTTGCTTCGGAAGACGGCGTTAGCCGCGGAGCTCAGCTCAGAGCGAAATGAGGTAAATGGGAGAGGAGATGATGACGTGACTCCCCCACCCGCCTTAACTGTCAATCCCCCACAAACACAGTCTCTCGGAATTTGCATAAGCACACCCCTTCACCTGCAATTTTAACTTAGTTACAAAGTGATCAAAACTCTCGTTTATATCCTGCGTCCTCTCATTAAACTTGTATCCCGCATTACCCGTGGGCACGAAAAGCACCAGCGGCAGCCTGTCTATTAAGTTAATTTAAAGTTTAGGTTTATACCTCGCTTTGTTTCCGAAGTAGCTGTACTGATGAATATGGTAGTATGTCACTCGCTCGCTTCTTATTGTTTCGCTGCCTTCTCAATTATATAATGCATGTTTTGTTCAGCGTATTTTTGAGCTCTTCCTGGTTTTCTACATAGTCCGTTGACAGTCAGTTCACGTGATTACGTGGGCGGCGTGATGATGTCACACGAAACTCCGCCCCCACGGCGGTCAAGCTCAACTCCATTACAGTAAATGGAGAAAAATACCTTCCAGTTATGACCATTACGCGTAGAATTTCAAAATGAAACCTGCCCAACTTTTGTAAGGAAGCTGTAAGGAATAAGCCTGCCAAATTTCAGCCTTCTACCTACACGGGAAGTTGGAGAATTAGTGATGAGTCAGTCAGTCAGTCAGTCAGTCAGTGAGTGAGTGAGTGAGTCAGTGAGGGCTTTGCCTTTTATTAGTATAGATACTGATCAAATAGATATGACCAAAAGAAACAAGCCGGGTCTTTTTCAAGAAACATGCAAAGGGTCAAATAATAAGTGATCTCAAATAAAGGCTAAAGAATGAAGCTAAAACAACTTGAAAAGGACAACAGTTAGCACACAAGATTTAAAGATAAAAGTGACACCTCATTCAAAAAGCCTGAGCAAACATCAGCACAGTTAGGCTGAAGGAAATATGAAATACGCACAATCACCAGGAAACTGGAAATAAGACAAGACAGTGTGTCCATAGGCCAGGCAAAGTTGTGATAAACCACATAAATGAGAGAGCGTGACACTCCCATTAAGATATATTTGAAATTATTTAGGCTTGATTTTCTCTTGGTACAGTACAAGAATGATACTGTAATGCTCTAAAGCAGGACATTCTCCACGTTTTGCATCTATATTAAAGCGCTACAATTATTAAAACAATCACTTTATTCAGAGGCTCGGTTGTTTGATAATGTCTCTAAGTGGTCTGCATCAGGAAAGCCTTTGGCTCTTCATAAACCTGAACTGAGTAAACAGCTTAGAAGATGGATGTACTGTATCTGTTGTCACTTAGTTATAAAAAAAAAAAACATTCAAATACTCTTAATTTTCATTTGTTTGCAGATGACAGTGATAGTTATCCATAGACGCTGTAGGATAGGGATTCCATATTCTTTTGAGATCAACTGCTTACAGCAGCCATACCACCTGCACTTCAAAACAGGCTGCCCACATGAAGCTAAGTGTGTCTGAGCCTGGCCAATACTTGGATGGGGCGATCATCTAGAAAAAACACTTGGGTTGCTGCTGGAAGAGATGTTGTTGAGGCCAGCAAGGGTGCATATCCTGTGGTCTGTAATGTATAATTGGTTCCATTTAGAGAAAAACCTATACAAATGGCATGGTTGGACTGACATTGAAAGTCCTCTGGCAGCTGCGAGACAATACTATGCTGCTGACCCCCCTTTAAGTTTTTTGGAACTCTGTTTATGGTGTTTTTAAAAATTCCAGCAGCACTGTTCTCTACTGTGTGATTCATGGAGTGCTTTTAGAGCACATTACAGCGTTTTCCAAAATGTGTGATAATCGTGGCAGCATTTTTTGAAAGGAGTTTGCACACTGGTCATTGTCACATGCTCTGGCACTGCTCCAGTTTTGGATGGGTTACCTTGCCTGTGTTTGAAGGTGTATGTCTTGGATTTTTATTTAACATCCCAAGTCAGGCCCAGCACCATGGGGTAGTAAGTAAAATTTACTTATAAAGTGCCTTTCACAGACATGACATCACAAAGGTCTATACAACAATAAAACCTATAAAAGTGCAAAACAAATATAGCAAAGCAAGAAAAAATAAATAGAAACAATAAAATAGAATAACATGAACAAAACTAAGAATAGCCCCGGGAAAGACCCAGGACACGCTGGAGGGACTATGTCTCCCGGCTGGCCTGGGAACGCCTTGGGATTCTCCCGGAAGAGCTGGAAGAAGTGGCCGGGGAGAGGGAAGTCTGGGCTTCTCTCCTTAAGCTGCTACCCCCGCGACCCGACCTCGGATAAGCGGAAGAGGATGGATGGATGGATGGATGGAAAACTAAGAATAAACTAAAAGTCCAAGCAGAGACTACTCAGCTGTGTTCAAAAGCCTGCTTAAACAAAAATGTCTTAAGTTGCTTACTGAAAGAATCAACTGACTCAGCCATGCGCAGTACTAGCGGAAGACCATTTTAAAGCCTTGGTGCAGCAGACTGAAACATACAGTCCCCGTGTAGCTTGAGCCGGGTACATGGGATGAATAAGAGGCCCTGTTGTCTGCAAAGAGCTCTATAAGTAAGCACCAAAATGTTTAAACAAATTCTAAGATAAACCAGAAACCAGTGCAAAGCATACAAAATGGGAGTAACACACACCTTCCAACTAGATCAAGTTAACAGCCTAACAGCTGCATTTTGAATGAACTGAAGCAGAGAAAGGGAGGATTTACTCAGACAAGCATACCAGGCATTACAGTAGTCAAGATGTGAGGAGATAAAAGCATGTGCAGGCATCTCCAATTCTGGTCTTGAGACTACAGTCCTCAACTAGAAAAGGTTTCTTAAATGAAAGAAACAAGAGCCATTAACAGACCTTACATGTGAATCTAGGCTTAAAGACTAGGCAGGATAGGAGAGTAAGTGGAGAACATTACCATCTCAATTGACTTGTACCACCCAGGAACAAGAACAACAATTCAGTAAGTGGGAACAGAAAAAGCAGAGTTTTTAGAATTGCAAGTGAGGGTTTCTATCCTCCAACTCTAATAACTCAAAACTGCTCATGACAACCTTAACATGGTCATTATGGGTGACATCACAAACAAGCATGTTTTGGGTATTTCTAGGAGATGATCATGGAAATTGTTTAAAGCTGAAAGCTCCAAAATGGCAGCATCTAGGGCAAAAAAATGCATTTAAGTAAGATTTAAATATATTTAAAACTTTTAAAATATAAATGCAACAGAAATGTAAATACATGTAACAGAATATAGCAAAAATTAAATGTTCATCTCTCAAAACACCTAAAAAGTGAGCGTCTCCTCCACCACACCTCAGGATGTTCCAGTACTTTGAATCTGTTTTGGAAGGTCAACACTGGAGAAAATCAAATATACACCCATATTTCATATTACATGGTTATTAATGGTGTAAACAAATATCAGTTCATTAAGTAAAGAGTATGAGTTTGCAGTATTAAATTTTAGTACAGAATATTTATAATCAGTTATTGGGACTGAAAGTGAAAGTAAAGTTTTCATTGGGTAGTTTTAATGCCCTCCTCCAGAATTTTCCTCTGGCACCAGCCCTGCCACAAGTCATTCTCCAAAACATTTTTCACTGCTATTTTAGGATTATGTAGAATCTATAATATTGTCAAGCATCTATAAAATCAGATATATGCCAACAATTTGAAAGGGGCTGGTGCATAAGGCGTTGGAGAGCATTCACAACAGAATTAAACAATTCACTCTACTTTTGCCACTTCAGTTTCAGAATCCACACCTACAAATTCACAAGGAGAATTTTAGTGTACCCCTCCAAAAAGAAAGGGGCATAAACCACTACAAAGTGGCACTTAGTGCAAAACTGGTGGGTATTCAGTTATTCTCAGCCGCCAGTATGTGTATGCTGTTCCTCTCCACATTCTGCTCCATAAACACAGTTTTATTACGTATGTGCTTTCAAAAGCTATGGATTTAGGGTCAGCATGACTGACACCCTCTATCACTATTCTCTGCAAAATGTGAACACAAAGTGTAGCAGTTGCAGTTGACAGAGGTAACCATTTCACATATTCAATAACTTTATCCTTCGATTTATCATTAGCAACCTCCATTAAAATTCCTACAACATACTTTTTTATTCCTCTGCATGATGGAAGGCTTTATTGTGCTTAGCTGGCATCCATGTACTTTTGAAGGAAGCACTTATTGTTCATTCTCATTGAGTTAGTGAATGGGTGAGCATTTTCCTGGTGTGAGGGTCACTTGCATTCAAAGCCTCAATTTTCTTTCTCTGGGCCTCAGACTGTAGTGGATAAGAGTCACTAAAAGTACCCTGATTCTGAAGATAGTGGTGTCTCACATTGGACTCTTTTAAGATAGCAACTGTTTCATTGCGGGTCACACAGATTGGCAGAGCATTTTGGAATAATGCATTATAAAGACGTACTCTTAAGGCCATTCATCATTGAAATGACAATTCTGTTAAGACATTCTGACAAAACGCTTCTGCTAGCTAACCTGTTTTGATAGCTAACATGCACTGTCCAATTTTGAAAGTTATTTCCTGGCTATTCTGTACGTGATTCGGGATAACCCCTTTGAATTTCATTAGAAAAAAATGAATCTAAGTGATTTAATTTGGTGCAGTGTATACTTGGCGATTTCTTGTCTTGCAAAGATATAAATTCAGCATGTCTGATTTTTCCAGAGGTGTTTGTAATGTCATTGAGTGGGTGTTTGGATGAAAGTGTCCAGTTGTAAGCGAGGGAGGGAGTATGACTGTTAAAGTGTGCAAAGTGTTTGCATTTTGGCTGAGGTACTGGACAGGCCCGGCCCAAATGGTATCTATTCTCTGTGAATTTGGCCCAAATTCAGATTTCTTTAATATGCTTCTATGCTTTGCTTTCTCAAAGTACACAATGTAGTTACAATGATAATAGCTTTTAAATAACAGAGAAGCATGAGTGTGCCATGCAGTGGACTGTGGTCCTGTAGTTTCCTTGCCCTGCACCAATGGTTTAAAAATTGGATAGATGAGTAGTGCAATTTGTTTTTGTGTTTATTTTAACTGTGGAGGAGGACTAGGTCTGGACTGAAGGTACAAACCATTATATTGTGTTTAGAGTCATGGTGGTTCAGGCTGTGGCAATACCAGCATAATTGGATGGCCACTGTAAGGGGATGCTCTACACCACTGTAAGGTAGGATGCCCTTTAAATGTTGGTAACAGGATAACAGTAGAGGGAGCATGTGGTGGACAATATACTAATAGTCTCTACATCTGATAAGTAACATCAGGGTGAACTGTTAGGATAAACATGGATTCCTGGTACATAATGTTATAAAAAGGTACAAGGGGCCTGTAGACCTGGATCTTAGCTTAGGATTACAGGAACAGCCAGAACCACAAGGTGGAGCTCTAGGAGTGTGACCCCAAGAATTACAAGGGTGTTCTGAGCCTCAAAGATGAATGTTCTGCCTTCCAGTTCTCTTACTTTACACCTTTGTATATTAGTTCTTGTCATTTTTTCATTTTTGTTGATATTTCACAGTTACCTGAAACTCCAATCATTTTAGAGCTCTCCTCCCTGCACCATCCGTCTTACCAGTAGAACCTGACCTGTTTTGGCAGTCTTGCTGCTAAACGTCTTCTTACTTCATGTTGGAAGTCCCTTGAGATTGTCACTAATTATAATTGAGTATTTAAATTTGAAAGTTTATTACATAGGGAGTTATAACTTATCTGCATTTCATGTTAACGAAGCATCCATTGAAGCTTTTGAGGGGCTGGGGCACTGCTGTCCAGCCTTTTAAATCCTGGATGTCTGCTGCTCATTAATGCTTGTTAATTCAGTGCTACCTGACTCAGGGGTTCAGGTGGGTATTGTGAAGATGGGGGTGGGGGGTACAATTCTACTTTATTTACTATATTGGAAATATTCAAAAAATAATTGGTTTCAAAAATAGATAAATGGTGGAATGTTACTGAAATTATTATTGACCTTGGCTTAAAAGCTAAGTCTTAAGTGCTAAAAGTCTAATGTTAAGCTAAAAGACAGTAAAACAGCAGTAGCAAGAGCTCGGCTGCTGGAAGTGCTGGAAGACAGAGAGACCTAGAGGTGGGATGACTGAAATAAGGGAAGTAGGAACAGGAGGAGACCATAAAAAACATACCCAGGTAACCAGATCCTCCAAGTACTTTGTATTCTGTTGTTTTTATTATTTTGGTAAATAAACACTTTCTTTTTTTGTCTAGTTTGGCATTTTTGGGGTTATTAGGTGTTGTTATTAGAGTGCTTCTTATTGTCCTATTGAAAATTTTTGGCCAAGGGGGAATTTCTGAGGGAAATGTATATTTATAAAAGTGGTCATCTTTATTTTACTGTATGTCATTTAAAAATCACAAGTCGCTTCTGTTTTTTTCAAAAGAAATTTCAGTGTTACAAGTAAGACCCCCTGTAGAAGCCACAAATTAGGTAATAAGCATTACTAGCCAAAGCCCGCCGTAGCGTATGCCGGCGGTGTAAGAATAGGAATGGAAAACGGTGAGAAAGGAATTCAGTATAACAAAGGCTTAGGAAACCACCATCGCAGTGTAACGAAAATAGCAAGGAGTGAAACCAATGCCAATGGTCGAGAGAGTACCTTCCTGTAGCAGGCTACGGAAAACATAGACATATATAGATAGACGCCGCATTCACTGTGTTGCCCAGTCGACACGATAAGTCAGCACGTCCGCCCTATTGTGAGTGGTAAAAGTGCCATTTAAACATTTAATACAGGTAGATGTGGAAACCGGGTTTTCTGATGAAAAAACAATAACGTTTTAAACAGTATCGTTTACATACAACAGATTTTGGCGAACTGTTTACATGCAATTATTTATAACCATTTATACACTAATAATGGCAATTATTAAATAATAATAATAATTATTATTATTAAATAATTCCTCCTGTATAAGTAACATTTCTCGGACTGCTTTCTTCCATATCCGAAACATTTCTAGACTTCGTCCTGTTCTTACACAGCACAGTACTGAAGTATCGGTTAATGCCCGAGTCACCTCACATATAGATTACTGTAATGCTATTCTATCTGGCATCCCACAAAAACGTATCCATCGCTTACAATTTATTCAAAATTCTGCTGCCAGTATAATAACCTGCTGTTCTAAATCCACTGAACATATTACACCTATTCTCTCTCAACTTCACTGACTCCCTGTTAACTACAGAATACAATACTAAATACCGTTCTTAACATTTAAAGCTCTCCACAACCTCACTGATCTCCTACAGACTGACACTCCTCTCGCTCACTCAGATCCACATCTACAGCTCTACTTTCTGTACCACACATCAGACTTAGTGCTATGGGAGCTCGAGCGTCTCTCCTAGTGCTCCTCAACTCGGGAATTCTCTTCTCTCTCATACAGTATACGTCAGCTCGATTCAATAACACATTTTAAAACTACCCTCAAAACTTATGTTTTCAAACTGGCATACCAATTGTGAATTTTGCACTGTTACTGCCAGTTATCTTTGTTTGTTTGCTAATTATTGCTGTTTGATTTAGCCTTCTCTTTAGCCTCGAGACGCGGAAGGAGGATTAGAGATGGCGAGCGGGGCTCTTTCGATTATATATATAAAAAAAGCAGCTGGTATCGAAAAGAACAATGAAAACTCAACGTGGCTCTGAGGTTCATATGGACTGTAGCAGAGACGAAAGCGACTGAGGCCGTGTTTGGTGAGGTGTTCCGTGCGGGCACATGAGCAGGCAGTACGCATGCCTCGAGAGCGAGGGTGGACGTGGCAGGAGAGTTAGAGTTGGCGGGCGGAGCTCTGTTGAGCGTATCCCATGGTCTTAGAGTTGGTGGGCGGGGCTCTGTGAGTTGGTGGGCATGGCTCTCTGTCTTGCACTCACTGTCTTGTGTGCCCTTAGTGAATTATATACAGTTTATAGATATTAATATTGAACCTAAGATAAGGAGAAATCATTTTAAAGGATTGTAACATATCTAAATGAGCACTGAATATGAGTACATACTTACAGCAATGTTACTAAGAAGGAGAAATGCAGAAATATTTTGCATTATCTTCGCTCTGACACTTGTTAATCTGCCTTTCCTTCCTGTAGGCAAGGGTAAGGTCTGTAGAGGGACAGTTGTTACCATGCAAGGCGTATTTTGAAGCAAAGTCATTTGGCATTGTTTTGCTTCTGCCATCTTCAGCCGGAGGTTTTTGTCTGATGTGGAAGTCAAACTGCATTTAGTTTCATTCTCAAATGCCTCATTAACAACTCCAACATTTGTGAACTGTGGAGTGGACTGCGGAGATTCCAAATAATTCCAGTGCGTTTCCCTAAATTCTTTGCCTTTCCCAGGTACACAGAATAGTGCTTCAGTGATAAAGAGATTCTGCCCCAAGATCTGTAATATTTTAAATATGGAGAAAAACAGATTCAAGGAGCTTAAAAATCCCAAAGGTGCCGAGAAGAACAAAGCAGTCATTGAGAATACAGAAGTGATCATTGGCCCACAAGAGCAGCTTATAAGAAGTGTTATATCCAGGTGTCTCACTATATTTTTTGTCCTGATGGTGAAAGCTGGCTTCTTTTTGAATCTGTGGGTTATTGAACCCACACATGATGCCAAAAACATTAATGAAAGCAGAGTTAAGTTAAAAATATAATATGTCTGTAAAGACCGTGCTAAGGTATCTTCTGCTTTGAAAAGTACACCAGATGCAATCATGCAACCCAGGGTAGCAGACAAAACCACACCACCCAACAGCAATCCGGGAAAAGCCGTATTAATGCGGAATCTGAGTTGATGTTCTGTCTTATCTGGGATTTTGAAGTGTTCTGATATCCGTCCAATGTTTTTCCACATTACATAGAGCAAGGCAGAGGAGAAAAGGCTAAATTCAATATTGAAGGGCTGCAGGTAGGTGACTGCTTTGTGATAAACATGGCACAGGTCAGACGAACAGGAACAACTGCTCAGGGCATCTGTGAAAAACATGAAATAGCTGGTCAAATTCCCAAATGAAAGAAAAATTGTAGCAATAATACTCAGCATATTAGCAGAGGTTCAAGCAGCTTGTATCTAGTGCTTCTCCTACAGAAGCAGATCTCTATATTTGAAGATGGCCTGTACAAACTAGTTGCACACTAGTAGTGATGTCTTAAAATCTGCAGTAGTCAATGTAGTCCACTGTATGGAGTAAACATCCATTCACCTGAATTAGCAAGTGTGGGCCTCTTGTACAAACCTAAATTTATTTTATCCATATTCACTACTGCCTAAAGCTGTTTATAATATGTTTGTTTCTTTTGTTGTGTTGTTTATTTAAATATTAAATAGTTAATTATTTTCCTCTCATGGGTTTCCATATGACAGTATTGCACTTTTAAAAGTCTTTTACTTTAATTATGCAGACTGTGTCCAAATTTTCAACAAAGAAAGGCCAGTGAACAGCATATTCCATTTTCTAATTGAGCATACCTGCACTAATATTGGTGACTTACGTCAGGAACATTTTTTGTTACATTGGTTTTTAGGTGCATAATACTGTGTGACACTCTGGCATATGAAAATAGAAATACAACAGTGATATTTTAAAATATTGAAGATTCATAAGTTTAATATTACATGCCTCAATGCAAAATGAGCCATAATCTATCAATGATACATGGGAAAAGTATGTTTTAGCAAGCTGCTGTTTGATTCATTCAGACAATGTGCTGCTTAAAGTAAGTAAAAGAAAGAACGAAAGAAAGATAGATAGATAGATAGATAGATAGATAGATAGATAGATAGATAGATAGATAGATAGATAGATAGATAGATAGATAGATAGATAGATAGATACTTTATTAATCCCAAGGGGAAATTCACAAAATGTAAAGTAAAGCTTAGACTCAGATTTATTGTATATTTTTAACAAATACATTACAAAATATTTGATCTTGAACACACTGTGTTGAGATTAAACTTTAGTCTTGCATTCAAGCAATAAAATCCTGCATGGAGTTTGCACTCGTGTGTCCATGTGGGGTCTTGGTCTATGTTTGGTTCATTGGCAAATCCAAAACTGAATATTTATTTGTCTAGTGCCCCATATAGCATTATTTCCTGCCTTCTGCTCAGTGATGTCAGGACAAGCTCTAGCTCCCCATGATCCTCAACTGGATTAAGAAAGTTTCAGAATCAACTGTTTGTTTACATACAATATATACTTGGTTTCCATATTCAGTACTTTTTTTTATAATATAGACCTGACTTTCACAGTGAAGAAAAACAAAAATGTTTTGTAATTTAAGGAATGAACATATCTGTTATGACTGAAAGTCTCAAAGCATGTAGGTCCCAAAGGCACTTCCAAAAATATCCACAAGAGGGCAAAATCCCATCAAAACCTCTGGCTAGATACAAAAATGGCTACATAGAATCTTTATGAAACAAAAGATTTATAATTCACAAAAATACTCCTCAATAACAATGAAGCTCTGTGGAGCACAAAGACAAAAGAATTTACCCAAAACCATAAGGCAATCCGCTGCCAAAGTCCCAATGCCGAGTCAAAAAGTCAAAAATAGAGCATGAAGTCACAAATTGAAAAGACAGTCAACACAGAAGATTATAGTAACTCACCACTCCCTAGCACTTTTAAATGAACAACCAGGGACTGTGGGAGATCCTTCAGTTTTTTAAGGTGGTCGCCAATTCCTGGCACACCCACCACATGACAAAACAGCTCGGGATCCTGGTTGGAAACCCTACAGGCAGACACACGATCCAGTCCCACACTTCGGAAATGACCATCAATCTGCTGCAGCCAGGTGTTACATGGATGTCCACTTGGCCTGGTCCAGCCACTTGGGTCCCCAACAATGAGGATCCTGTGAGGCAGATTGCTCTCGGGGAATCGTGCCACATGGCCATAGTCAAGTCAAGTCAAACAACAGTACCCAAGGATTCTTCGAAGAGACACCAAAGGAGTCCAGTCTTCATCTCACATCACTGGATAGCGTCCATGTCTCGCAACCATATAGCAAGACAGGAAGCACCACAACTCTAAAGACTTCTTTTGCATAGATATCGGGAGCACCACACACCCCTCTCCAACGACCTCATGACCCCCCATGCTCTCCCAATCCTTCTACTGACTTCATAGGAAGAGTCACCAGAGACATGAATGTCACTGCCAAGGTAAGTAACCCTCTCGACAAGGCCGACACTCTCTCCTCGCTCAGTCTCTCGAGAGCCCTGGTCAGAGCCTCCATTGACTCTGTGAAGATCACAGCATTGTCGGCAAAGTCAAGATCAGTGAATTTTTCTTTACCAACAGATGCCCCACAGCCACTGGACCCCAAGACCATGCCCAACACCCAGTCCATGCAAGCATCGAACAGAGTAGAAGCAGGAACACACCCCTGACGAACCCCAGAATCAACTGGGAAAAATGCAGAGGTTCTGTCTCCACTCTGCAAAGCACTCACAGTACCAGTGTACAGGCCGGCCATGATACCCAGAAACCTTGAGGGGATCCCGCAATCTCTCAGGATGTCCCACAGGCCAGCTCAATCAACTGAGTTGAACGCTTTATGAAACTCAACAAAGGCTGCAAAGAAACTCTGCCAATATTAGTGTTTGTGCTACATGAGAACCCTCAGTGCCAGGAAGCAATCAATGGTAGACTTCTTAGGCATAAAACCAGACTGCTCCAGTTGCTGGTAGGTGAGTAAGTGATCGCGGATCCTATTGAAGATAACCATAGCAAGGACCTTACTGTTCATCGAGAGCAGTGCTATCCCCCTATAGTTGCTGTAATTCAGGTGATCACCCATCCCTTTCCAGATAGAGATGACAAGTCCTCTTTTCCAGTCAGTTGGGATGATACCAGTCTCCCAAATGGAAGCAAAGGTTGCTTGCAATGTCAGGAGGACAGCCTTACCACCAGCCTGGAGAAGTTCACCCTGGATACCACAGATCCCTGCAGCCTTCCCTACTCTCAGCTGGTTCAGCATCTGTGCAATCTCAATGAGAATGGGTGGTTCACAGCTAATTGGAGGATCAGCCTCAAGAACCGTGGACCAAGAGATATCCAACGTCCTAGCCGGAGGATCAGCTTTGAACAACTGCTCAAAGTAGCCAGCCCAGCGGGTCACAACTGCATTGTCATCCATAAGGACTGTTCCATCAGCCTCCCTGACTCCAACTCTCCAAGGAACAGATCTGGATGTACATAATGCTTTGATTCCTGTAACCCACGTTTGTAAGCAGGACGTGGGTCACTAGACCACAGATGGTTTGTCACTTGCTCACAGATTCCTCTAACAAATGTCTCCTTATCTGCCTTCAGAGCCCTCGCAGCTGTCCTCAGTTACTGGTACAGCCCGGAGTTGCCAACAAGTCGTGCGCTGCGATTCCTCTTGATAATATCCAGGGTGCCCTGCGAGATGAAACACCTCCTTCTGGGAACGCCTTAAATTTAATCTAGTAATTTCCTATTTTCAGTTTAGTTAGTGATTCAATATTTTTCAGTTCTGCATAATCCACCGGATAATTGGTGTGTCTGTCCATCATGTTACTATCTGTCTGTCATTCCAAGAGATGGTGCATCACAGACAGTAACACTGTTTTTAAGAATCCCATACCAAATGATCTGTAACAGACACATGCATTGCATGGTGTGCTGTAAACACTAATGCTGAGGTCTATGATGATTGCTTAGATTTCAACTATAAATGTTTGAATGGAGGGATTGGCATCCTGACTGGGAGTAACCTCTTACCTTGCTGGGGGACCATAGTGGAGTACATAAGTGGAGATGCAACCTGGCTGGGATAACTCTCAGTTTCTATCCCAGTCGGGACAATCATATAATGGATAGATGGGGGTGGAGGGACTGGCTATCAGAGACAGTTTATCCCCCAGAGCAAAAAGTGGCAGTGGTACTCAGGCATTGCCCCAGTTTGGACTCCCGCAGGGTTTCAGTGGACCTGTAGTTTAGAAGTGCAGCCCTGTTGGAATCCCTGGATACCACCAGAGGGCGCTGCTGGGTGAAGGTCATCCTACTTTGGGGAGCTTCCACATGTCCCGAAAGTGCTTTGATCATGCTATGCTGTGACAATAGAAGTACTCCTGGGTCTAACATAATAGGAGCCATTTCATGTCACTTAGTGGAGTCAGAGTCAGGAGGAGAGGGGATGAAGCTCACTGGTGAAGGAAAAGAGAGGAAGGAAACTTTACTTAATGGTGGATATTAAACTTTGAACTGTGATTTGTCTGTTTAGTAAAGGTACTGTATAAATAAATAACCTTTATTTGTATCTGTGACTGTGTGGGGTGTAATTGTGTCTCAGTGGTGCCCTCTTGTGGTCACACAACCCAGCTTAGACAGGTATTATTTTAATACATACAGTAGGTTAAAGGGTGCCACAGTGGTACTAAGTGCAGTGTTGTTAGGTTGCAGTATTTAGGTCCCGATTAAGTTCTGTTCTGTGCTCTGTGTGGAGTTGGCATGTTCACTTTATGATTGCAGATCCAAATGCAGTCTATAACATCAAATCTAAATTCTAAACTTCTGAATGAATGTGCTGTGTGATGGAGTGACTTCAGTTTCTGTACTGGAATAAAACAGATTAATAAATTATGGTTAATTGTAAAACTGACAGTCAGTGCAGGTATATTAGTGGGTACCCCACAGAAGAGTCTAATCAATTTTATTTTTATTTAATAAACAGTCCAAACTCTTTATAGTATAGTATACAGTATATGCTAAAAAAGCATACCTGTAATGTTGGTCTGGTTCTGACACTCTTCCACTAAAACATTAAAGAGGTCCTTGAGGTGATTTGAGGATTCATCCAGGACTGCATTCATCCATAGTAGTATATTTGTAGCTAAAGAGTGCATCAAGCCAAATCTGTACAAAAGGAAAATAAAAGAGATGGATAGCATTTATATTTCAATTTCTTTGTTTAGAATGTTCAGGCTGCTCTAAGAAATAACACCATACATGAGAAAATGAATCACAGTAAAGCACAAGAACAATGAGAAAGACAGATAAAGTTTTAACGGATTTAAACTTCTCATTTTATAAAATCATAAAAGTCAATGCATTGGATCAGTAGTATGACTCAGAGTGGCCATTACTGGCACTGGCAGCCTGTTCAAAGCGAACCAAATGAGAACATTTCTGAGAGGGTAACCACCTCATCTGACTAGACCCTACAGTGTGCAGATGTAGCCAGGAGTTCAGTTTGCCAGTTGCACTTGGTGTGTATGCCAAGATGATTGGTACTTTGATCTTTACTGTATTTGTTGTACATTGAGGTAACCAGCTTTAGTAAGAGACTGCAATGTGCAGTGAATTTCTTCTTCACATTTTTTTTTTGCATAAAATGACTACCAGGCATTAGGTGAACCTCTGGCACTGAATTTATTTTCATACCATTTTGATCACTTTTATTTTGTTATCTCCACGGCGTACTATCCTGTATATAAAGCAGAAGCATTTTTTAATTTGATATTACACAGTAGTCCTATTCATCATCCTCATCACCTTTATGTGGTGTTCTACCTGAAGACAGAGTGACAGAAAATTTACTTTTCCCAGTTCTCTCTGTTCATGGCTCCACTTGATGCCCACTTATGAGTTCAGTCCTATTTATTTAATTGTTCTTGATTACCATCTTGGTTTCTTTCCTTCTGATTTGCCCTGAAGTACTTGTCTTATCACACCTTCTTAGAATGTCTCATTGTCATTTCTTCTGTTTATTGCATATGTTTGACAGGTTCTTTGATCTTATGGTCTATACATTTGTTCCCAGGGTCCACATTTAAAATACTTCTAACATGCATCTTTCCTCTCCTATATGCATTCATAAATGTGAAGAGTATAATTTAATTAAACAAGCTTAATGAGTTACTTTGTCCACTTCTTCCTGAGTTCTAATGAATGTTTACCAGGAGTGCTGATAAGTGGTCCTATGCTGCTCTGCCAGTCAGTCTTGAAATTTTTAATATGCTCAAGTCCCTTTTAAGCACATTCAGTTTACTGTGATCTTTACAATGCTTTTTTCAAACTTTAAAATTATACTGAACAAAGACATTTTTAAATCAAGAGAATCCTGGTATGTAAATGTGCCCTTTTTTCAACAACTTCTTGATGTCCTGCTATTGCAGAAACTCTGACAACTTTAGGACAGCACTTCACAGGGAATGAAATGTGTGGCAGGCTCAATCAAAAGACATGAGATAACATTACATCGATGGCCATTGCAGACTGCCTCATACTGAGCACACCATGTTCTTCTGTTATCACTGAAAGAGTTCAATACCTGTGAAAGCAGCAGTGATCCTGAATGCAGATTTTAGCAAATGAAAGTAGAAAAAATACCTATTGGAAGAGAAAGAGACCACACTTTAATGTAAATTCTGACATTTCAAAGAGTAAATTATGTAGATTTTTGAAAAGTTACATTTATTTGCTTAATTAAGGAGTCACACATACAATACACCAATTAACTACTTCAGGTTATTTAAGAGATCTCAGTGTCACACTTTTAGGCACACTGTTATCTTGTTGCTGCAGATCTTATTATTATGTTCTTTGTAAAGGGTCTTAGGTTGGTGTGCTATTTGAAAGGTAACATAACATTCTCCATTTCTTCTTAATCCAATTCAGAGTCATGTGAACCAGAGCCTATGCTGGAAAGCACCCTGAATTTGGTGCCAGTCCACTGCAGAGCCTGCTTACACAAACCCATACTCCCACACAGGGTTAGTGTGGAGTCACCAATTAATCTAACCAACATGTCTTTGGGGATGTGGGAGGAAAACTGGAGTAGGCAGAGGAAAACCACACAGACACAGAGAGAATACTACATACAAACTCCACAAAGCCAATCACCAGGCGTTTAAGGATGCTTGCTCCAGGAGGGGGCAACACTACCCACTGTGCCACTGTGCTGTCCTGTTTGAAATGTTTTATATAAAGTAAATGTTCACATGTTCATTCATTTATTCTTTATAAGGAAAAAAGTGTGAGAGAATGTTTGGTGTGTGTGAAAGACTGAAGCAATGCCCATGAGCCCAAGAGGGTGTACAACAGAATATACAAATATCGGTCACTTCCTGAAGTAGACTGGGCTCTACTTATTGTTCATCTAAAAATATTTTAGTAAAATTTGAATATTGATGAAGAGAACCGTCTCAGAATGAAACACTTCACATTTTCTCTTGGTGGGCCAAAATTCTTAATAAAACAATGTGATTCTCCATCATGGTCATTCATGGTCCAGTCAGTCGTGGACAGGGGTTCAAGGGAGCGAGAGCACCCCCTATCTGTCACACACTTGTTCTTAAATAGTTCCCCAGACTGATGTTTACTGAAATATGTTGACCTTTTTTGTAAGTCACTTTAGACAAAAGCATCTGCTATATAAGTGACTGTAAATGATCTTAAAATAGCCTGGTACAGAAGAGACAAGTAACTGGTAGTGAATGATAAGAATGTGATTCCAAAATTGAAGTCAAGTTGAATCAATGACCACTACCAATCAGCTCCATTCTGAGCTGTTAGAAATCAGAGATGACAAACTAATGTGGCAGCCATCAATTTTCAGGCAAGGGAGCACTCTGGGAAGCACTTCCAGACCGATTCCCTACCTTTGCTGCAGCTCCACCATGTTTCATAAGAGACCAGTGTTTTCAAGATGAGGTGCAGCATTACACTTGTGAAAATGCTTCAGTCTGAGGGCTTCACACATGCTTACTGACAGACTGCAGTTGAAATCTGCTGTGATCAAAGTTTTTTCAAAGTTGTCTTTCTTTGTGCCATATTTTAACACACCTCAGATTAGTTAACAACCAGGAGCTGTACATTTTATTTATTTCTCTTAAATACAAGTTGTGTTGTTCAGTCACAGGAAAATCCCAACAAAACACCTGTATTTCACTTTTACATTGTAACACAATACATTAATGAATCATTTTATAGGAATTGTATCTCACGGAAAAATAACATTCTTTCACAATAGTGGGAAATAAAATAATAATAATTGTGAAATATTGCAAAATCAATGTGCAATGATAGAAAAGTGAATGCAAATTAAATTACAAAATTGCAAAATGATGTATATTTTTCTACTTTTACGTGAAAAGCTTTGCTGTACTAAAGCCAAGCAGTATTTATTACTTAAAATGTACATTCTCATTCTTATGAACAGCACCCTGGTTATTTTTATAAAATCAGGCATTACCAGATTAAATATGTGAAATTATGGAAATCGTACCTGCATGATAGTATACATTGCCTGCACTAATGGGAAAGCCACCATCAGTGGGGAGGTGCACTGGAGGATCTCCTGTTGGTAGCCAAAATAAACACAGTCCAAGATGAGAGTCACCAAGGCAAAGAGAGCCAGGCCAGCTTCAAGAAAAAGAGAAAAGAGCCATCGTCATAAAGACAGGAAGAAGGTAGAAAGAAATCTGCTGGAGGGATTTCAGTCAGTCGTGCTGCATACAGTAACTAGAGTTCACCTCTGAGCTTCAGAAAATGTAAGCCACAGCAAAGGTGGTAGTTCATGCCACAAGTTAGAAAACACAGAACCACATAACTGAGCAGCTATTGCTTTATTAGTTGTCTTTATCCCAAGAAACCGAACCACTGAAAAATAGTACTTCAGCTTTGTTCACACTTGCATATTTCTAAACAAACTGAAAATATTTGTTCTTTTTTTAACTCCAATAGATGCAACTTCTTTCCTCGCCGTTAGTACTTACTTTATTTAATCTGGTCAAAACAACACTGACAGGTTACTGTGTAGTCAATCGCTCCAGACTTTTAGATAGATAGATAGATACTTTATTAATCCCAAGGGGAAATTCACAATTTTGCACCATCTTGCTGAGTTGTACCCTTTAAAATTCATATATATGTGTTTTTGCCAACAGATGTGAGATCTGTTGTAAATCTTCAGTGACATATTTGGCCCAGCAAAAATTTGCTTTCGTGGTACACATTAGTCAAATGAAGAAGTGATGCCAGAAAACTTCAGGTTCAAAGGGTCGCCTAATCCTGCCAGGATTTCTAGTTTTTATTATGTAATTTTAAAGATTATTTGTACTTGTCCAAAGACATTTTTTTACCTGCACAATATTTAATTGAAAGACTTTAATATTTCTTAACAGATATAGTCCTTACTGTGAAACCACTGACTAGTCACTGTTTACAGTTTGAAAAACACTGAATAAATATGAGTTACAAATAATATTGAAAATTGAGGATTATTCTTAGAATGCATTTATTTTCTTATGCATAATAATCTTCTTGGTTCATGAGCATTACAGGAAGTTTCTACAACCAGACGGATGCACAGTACATACAGTATGTATAGATGGATAGACAGACACTTCATTGATCTCAAACATTAGAGGAGCAATCAACATTGACAAAAATGCATGTCAATATAAAATGTAAGTAGCAACTCAATAATCCTTAAGTGACTAAAAGACCATCAATACACAATCCTAGCAAAAGTGGGACTTTTTATAGAATGCAATGATTGCTAGTAAAAATGGCCTTATGTAGTTGTAGTGCAGTCAGTGTCTGTGCATTTGGATCAGTCTGTTGTTGATGCTGCTACTCCGTATAGCCAGAATGGTCTAATATACAGGTGGTCTATAACCCAGAATACCTGCATTAACCATCGCTTCTCCCCTAACAATGCAGGCTTTGAGGTGTTTAATACACTGGAGAAATAAAACACATGACCCCCCTAATTCTGCTTGCTTTGTCCAAGTGGGAGTAGGTTCTGTTCAGTACGTATACAGTATAGGCCATTCTGATCCTGGGAGGAAAACTGCAAAGGGTCCAGTTCTGACTTAAATAGAGAATTGAGAAAGGCCAAGACTGGCCTCCCTACAGTTTTTGCCATGTGTGATGTCAAAAACTGATAAAAAGACTTGACATTAAAATTTTGATTTATGATCTCATACTTCTTATTGTTCTTTCATAGGAGCTGAGGGTGTTTGCACACAACTCTAGCTCAAATGAAATATTAATGGAAGAACTCTTCTGTACACACGTTTAACATCTTTTGTCTGATGACATCTAGGTCTATAGCTTTGCCCAGATAGAGTCACCTCAACCCTCTCATCAAATGGTATGAAGTGAAAGCCCAGAGAGGCAAGATGGCATTAAGGGGAGAGAGAGAGGTGAGAGAATTCATTCTTGTAGGAGGAGGTGCTCTTGTGGAAGAAGGTTAGTCTGATGTACAGATGGTGGTAAAAAGCTATGACAGCATAAAATGTCCAGGGTTGTGGACAGATGAGCTCAAGAGGGTGTGAGGAAAAACCTCTTTGTCAAACATGTTAAAAACACTGTTAAACACATTGGCCCTGTCAATGTTTTCCTCCGCAGACTAACGACTGGACGGTATTATTACCACTGATGTTTTCATTCCTTTCCATGCCTCCTGCACATTTCTTTGTCACAGCCTGTCCTCCATCTTTCTTACTGTAGATCTCTTCAGTCTCCCTCATCCATATTAGGATGTTTTCCTCCACTGTACTTGATAAGATCATTCACTTTTATTTTATCTACAGTTTACACACTAGTAAATCTACACATATTGACCACTTAATTTTTGTGCACTAATAAAGACAATACTGTATCTACTTACTAACAGACACACACAAAACGTTTATATCTATATGTTATAGGATGTTATAAGAAAGGAACCGACTGTTGATGTGACACTAGCACATTCACCAACACAGGGCCAAATTACAGCCACCAATGAATTTAGCAGCATGTCCTTTGACCATGGGATAGGAGGCAAGATTCCATACAGAACTGAGGCCAGGTTGGAATCAAACCAGTGTCTAAATTCTGAGTCATGGAGATATCATCCGCTGCTTCACGGCACCACCCAATAATATTCTAAGTATGTGATTTCTGTGCAGAATCAAAGCAGATAGGAATGAAGTATTTCACAGGTAGCAGAAAACCATGCAAGCAGATTGTTTCCCAGCTCATAGTAGTGAGAAGCCAAGCAAAATGACACCTTTTATTGGCTAACTAAAAAGATTGCAAGCTTTCGAGGCAACTCAGGCCTCTTCTTCAGGCAAGATGTAATACAGAAACTGGAGTTCCCTGTGTTTATATACACATATATAGGATAAAAAACAACACTCGTAAATCTTTAAGTGAGACATCTTAAATGTAAAAAATTAATAGACCTTTCAGGCTAAGATTCATTTAGCAAGAGAGGAGAATGATGTCTAGTCAAGAACGTTGGATAAGATAACTGTCTAACAAAGTCTTTTGCAGTTTCTGATGAGTTTTTCAATACAATATGGGCCTGTAGACAGGTTGTCCGTGTCAGTCTGAGAGATGCAAACAGTCCTCATATCTGGCAATAAAACTCTTGTCTCTATTCAAACCATGTTGTAATGTGTTAAATTTTAGCATGAGTTTGACTTGCTTAAAGTTGCCCATAAGCACTGTGACTTTAAAGTCCCTCTCACGGTGTTCATGGCTGCTGAAGTGGGCTGCTACAGGAAAAGCTCACAGAAAAGCATTATCATTGAAGCATCACCTAGGCAGAGCAGTGAAACAATTTGCTTTGCAAGTGTCAAGAATGATGTGGTTCCTTAGAACAGCCCAGAAGTGCCCATGTATAAAAAACACACGAGGACTAGGAAAGCAAACAGATCATTTTCTGTGCATATAATGATTACTGATTACTTGTGAAATTGTAAAGTGTCTGATTCTTAACCTTCGGAGTGTGAGGCTCGTGCCAAATTAATAATACCAATACCCCAGACTTCCCTGGTAAATTTGCAGAAAATATTATTATGTGGCACTTAACATCCTGCTTGCTATTACTCTGGATTGCCCTCCATATGAAGTAATTCCCGGTGGTCAATTGGCCAATATGCTACATACTTTTATCTCCAAACTCTAAAGGCATTATCTAAAGTCAAATGGTATCTCTAGTTGAAGTGTTTAATGGTGTGTTATCAGTGTGCCCTGTGAAGATGCAGTGTCAGCAGTTATTATCATCATTATTGTTATTATGGGCAAAGGGTCATATATGGGCACAGCAGCAAATCTGCTAAATAGTTCATTAGACTTTTAATCTTCTGAATTTTATTAATAAATACAGTATATGTAATAAACATGCCAAGAGCCTAATAAAAAGTGTCGCTTTGACATTTATTAATGATTGACATATGATTAATTGATCAAGTTTTTTTTGTCATATTTATTTTTGTTCCCTCAGTTGCACAGCACCAGAAAAGAGGAAGAGGAGAGGAAGTTGGAAGAATGGAGAAGGGCTTTGGAAGATAGAGGGTTGAAGATAAACAGAAAGTAGACAGAATATATGAAGTTTAATGATCAGGATTCAGAAGTTGGACTGCAGGGAGAGCTACAGTATTGATAACAGTGGATACATTTAAATAACTAGGATCAGTGGTAGCCCAAGGTGGAAAACTAGACGCAGAGAGAACCCATGGAGTGCAGTGTGGAAGAAGATATCAGCAATATTGTGTGAATGTAGAATTAAGGCAATGGTTAAAGGTAAGAATTTTAAGACAGTGGTAAGACAAGCAATGATGTATGGAGCTGAGATATGAGCAGTAAAGGCAGTGCAGGAGAAAAAGTTGGATGTGGCAGAAATGAGAATCTTGAGATACGTAGATGAGTGTAGATACAAAAATGGCAGAATAAGAAATGAGACAATCGGAGGTACAACAAAAGTGGAAACGATATCTAAGAAAGTACAGAAAAGTAGCTTGAAGTGCTATGAATATGTGATATGGAGAGACAATAAATATCTGGGAAAAAGAATGATGGGAAGGAAGTACAGAAGAAGAGAAAGTGAGGGAGACAAAGTGGAAGTGGATAGACCAAGTATAAGAAGAGCTGAAGGAAAAGGGCTTTACCGGCGAGAAGGAACAGGGCTGAGCTGTTTGGAGAATGTTGGTCAAGTACTTTGACCCCACATAGAAGTGGGAAAAGATGAAGAAGAAGAAGTCTCTCTGTCTCAGTTACTAATTAAAACCAATGTGATCCAGCAGCACATTTTCAGCCTATTTGTTTCTTTTAATTTCCTTGCCTTTTGAGTCACACTCACATTTGTGTGGTGCACAAAATTTCAGCCTTTAGTTTACATCTTCTCTTTTGTCAAATGTTCCCCATTTGTGATATGGCTTTGGGACGCTATGAATTTTAAAAAGGGTACAATGGTACACTCAATTATTGTCTGCCATCACCAGTGTGATAGGAAAACATAAGGATTCAGCTGGGGTTTGATGTCATTCTTGCATAAGTCTAACCTTAAGCTAATCTGTTACAGTGTGCTATCACAGGTCAAAGATTTTTGTAATACTGTAACTATAAAATCAGCTCCATCCCTTATTCTCCTATGTGGTGAAATTTGGGTATACGCAACCTATTGGATGTGCTTAATCAGGATACTCCTACATACCAAATGCTAGTTGTGCAGTGCAGGAAGCCAGTGAAGTACTGTGCGCTACAAGAAAGACATAGCAGCACCTGAAGCCATGCAGAGTAAAACACACAAGTGCATCCCAGGACTTAAGGACATGTCCTACTCCGACAGACTCAGGGAATTAGACCTGTTTAGTCTTGAGCAGAGGAGACTGCATGGGAACCTAATCCATGTCTTCAAAATTCTCAAAGGCATTGATAAAATAGATCTAGCAGAATTGTTTCAACTAAATGGTGAAATGCCTATTCCAGGATACCAGTGGAAATTAAAGGGAAGTGCATTTAGGACTGAAGCCAGGAAGGACTTCTTTAATCAGAGTTGTAGGCATCTGAAACAAACTACCAAGTCATGTAGTTGAAGCAGAAGCCTTGACAACCTTGGAGACATATCTGGATGAGATATTGGGACAGCTTAGCTATTAGCTAAACAAGTGAGCTCGATGGACTGAATGGCTTCCTCTCATTTGTCAAATTTCTTATGCCCTATTGTGATATATCTAAGCCACATTGCTTAGCTAGAAGAACCCCAACCAACTTACAAACATTTAAAGGAAAGTAATATATTATCTTAAAATAGAATATATATATATATATTCAATGCATTCGCAGTCTGAATCACAATCTGATTGTTACCCCGATCTACAGACTGTCAAATAAACGAACCACACGCCGTGGCGCAACGTGAGAGGCTTCGCCCTCAGATTCCCGAGAGGAAGTGCAGTGAGTGTGTATGCCTGAAGAGCCCAGAATTAGGGCGAAACACGTGTCGCGTACTCTTTGCATTATTTGACAGTAAAAACTATTTCAACCATATATATATATATATAGTTTCTGCAAGGAACAGTTCAAGAATGTTTAGAACTTAGAGACAACTCATTAATGACAGGTCTGAGCCAAACCTTTTTTGCTCTTTCAATATACATGAGGATCTGCTTCAGACTGGGCTTTATCATTATATACCTCTCAGAATTGGGTAGCAAAAGGGGACTGAACATTCAATTTGATGGGTTTTATTATTTTTTTGTAATACAATGTCTGTACTGATGAAATGATTGAAAGACTTTTGTTCCTTAAGATGTGAAGCGACAGCAACAGTCAGTTAATTCAGTAGATTAAAGCTAACATGTTTGACTTTGCTGCCAAGCTTTGCTATGTCACACTCCTTTTTATTCTTATCCAACAAGTGAAATGCTAGATTCCTACCTTTAAGCCAGCTGGCTCCAGCATGGTGGTCTTGAAAGAGTTGTTCTTTTTTCTTTTTCCTAAATTCCAATACAAAGCACAGCATCCAGGCTGAGGTGCCCAGCATAAGTAACATAAGGAAACCATGGGCTCGAGGGCTGTGTGGGAGATGGCATGGCATCTCAGACAAAAGGATGGCAACACCCACAAGGGAGATGAAAATTAGGTAGAGAAGGGAAAGAAGAGAGGCAGTTTTGGGGCCACTGCTTTCATGCCAATTTGCTTCATGAGAGACACTTGGATTAAAGAATGCAGAGATACTGGTGTCCTGTGAGCACAGAGTCTCAGCTTTCAGTTGTTCCACTGGTGGTTGATACGAAGAAGGTCCGGGTATTTCCATGTTTTTCTGACTCATTGCCACACTGTGCAGAAAAACAACAAAAAAGTAAAGATTAGTATATGGGGCAATGGGCTGTAAGTGCTGGCAATGCTTTCCTTTTGAAGTAATTAAATTTTTTTACTCCATACTGTACATTTTTAAATGCCTGCTTTCAATAGCCATAGCCAAAGGGCACTATCATCTGCAATCTGGGCTCACTAGGAAATCTACTGCAGACCATCTATTGTTTTAATACTTTTTTAATATCTTACAAAGCTCACCTACTGTATTATCCTAGAATGCTTAAGAGTTAGTGAGTTCATATATAAACTCTTGGCACATATTTTTTAGAAATCTGGAGACTAGCAAATATTATTATTATAAAAAATGGCAGTTGGGCTGATCCAATAACAGTAAAGGCCAGTAAGTTTAATGAGCATCACAGATAAATTAATGTAAGAAATTATTAAGGACAAGATCAAACAGTACATGTCTAGGACATCAGTAACAGCAAATACAGGGTGAGTCAAAATTATGTTAACATTTGAATGGCAGAAACAATTTATTCACAAAACATACTTCATATGTGCAAGATGATTTACAGGAATGTCTCAACCTTATAGATAGATAGATAGATAGATAGATAGATAGATAGATAGATAGATAGATAGATAGATAGATAGATAGATAG
>JANRMT010062813.1:12805873-12845877 GCA_026402145.1 Polypterus bichir lapradei | reverse complement strand
TAGATAGATAGATAGATAGATAGATAGATAGATAGATAGATAGATAGCACTTTATTTGTCTCCAGGGTGAAATTGGGCTTTTTACAGAAACTAAATAAATACATCAATATTATGACAAGCAACAAATACATTCCAGTATGACTGAAAGAAAACAAAAATTCTCATTAGATTACAAATAAGATTACAGTCACAGTGAACCATTATAAAGGCCAGTTTCATTTGTTGTTATACGTACTGTATAAAGGAAACCAAAGGTAACTCACACACTTTCTCTACAGCTCTTTCTATCCCTGGTATCTTAAAAACTCTCCACCACTTTCATAGTTACTTAGACTGCTCCACATCTGCAGTGATGAAGTCAACTTCTATAATGAAACACTCAGAATGAGGAGTTTCTTCACTGATAGAGGATGCACTTCTCATGTTGTTGACAGGACCCTCAATCAAGCCAGGAACAGACATCAGAACCATCACTCTAACCGGAACCTCAATAATAAATCCTTCATCCTGCTGGTCCGTTCCTCTCATTCCACCCTAAAATCCTATTTCTCCCACAGATCATCAAAGCAAATTTGTCAATTCTGAAGACTGATCTTTCCACAGGAGCCTTTTCTCCTAACCCTCCCTTGTTCTTCTTCCATTGATCACCTAATTAACACAAAGTTATTGTTACAAACAGTACCCTTTATTTTGTCCCTCTGGTAAATTTAACATTAGAGAGCGGGCTGGTTGCCTGTCTAAGAATCTTATATACTGCATTTCTTGTAAGAAGTGTCCAGCAATCTACATACAGTAGGTGAAACAGGGAGACTTCAGCTAGCAAACTGTTTCAGAGAGCATGTATGAGAGGTTAAAATCAAAGACCTTACAACGCCTTTTGTAAAACACTGCACATCTATTTATCATAAACACACTGTTCTGTCTGTTTGTGTTCTTTTACAGAACTTCAAAGACACTTTTTTTAAAGCACATCAGAAGAAGCTAAGCTAATTCTCTGCCAGGGATCACACTTAATGACTGGCTGTTTAATCTCTTCCTTTATCATCTCTAATGGCAGCTTTTTCACATCTACTGTCACCTTTTCTTCTTTCATCTGCCCTGGCTTTGCTCCTTTCTTCTCCTCCTATATTTGTTGCTTGCTCTTTCCTTTTCAGTTGTACACCCAATAAATGCCATATAGCCCAAATGTCATGACTTTAACCTTCTCTTCTTTTTAGCAGGACAAAACGTTTAACTTTTTTCTCCTTCAAAGGTATAACATGCACATTATTGGAATGTGAAGTGAAAACACTACTCCCAAATTAATATTCAGACACTTAAAATAACACATATTTGTTATCTATCATAAAAGAAAATAACACCAACACAAAAAACACTTTTGTTACTGAATATACTTGCTCAGATAACATCAGTAAAATTCTCAAATTTACAATCAAAATACATTTTAATGTTATTAGTTAAAATATTATTTTCTTACCAAGTTAATTTCTTATTAAGTACATTCAATCTCTAACTTTCAACATTGCAGATGTTACATATAATAAGCACGCCAACCCATATATCATAAGTGCATAAAAAGCAAAAATGTGTAAATGAATTGATACGCAGACATTTCTTTAGTACTTTGTAGATATTTAAAAAGTGTAGTTACTCACCGTACCTCTCACTGAAGTTTACAGCGCCCGACGTTAAAATCAAATCTCTGCCTACTGCAGACTGCAGATAAGAAACAGAAGCAGAGTAACTCTGGACCCACCCTCTGCAGGTTTAGGGAGTGCGGTTCTGTCAAATTCCTGTGATATTACTCAGGTTTTTTAATGTGTTTTTCAATGTATTCAGGTAAACAGAACCGCTACACCAGATAAAAGTATCGGGACATTGTTGTCTGTATATTTTGCTGTCTTAAGTTCAGAACATTCTTGTACAATATATTTTCAGTTTTACTGCTTGCTTTAGAAGACTGCAAGTGTTATACAAAAATATCTTCTGAGATGGGAACAAGCGTCCAGTTCTAAAACATTTTATACAGCAGTAAAAGTATCGAATGGTACTTACCTTTTAAATGTTTTTGAAGGTTTACTTTATATAGTCCAGTAAAATAAGATTTTTTATTTAAAATGAAAGTTTTAATATAGTTTCACATAAAAACTGAATGATACATGTTGCATAATTAAAACTCAAAATCAATAACTTATTGTTATTAATTATATAGAGTAAATTGTGTTGCTTTAAACTGCTATATGTAAACGACCCATGAAAAATGATACCTAAGATAATGGGGTACTTGGGATCGGATCAGATTCATTCTGCTTTTTATTAGATTTTTCAGAACATACAGTATATTTGACATTCTAGATTATCAAGGTAGGGATGGTGGCCATTTGGCCAGATCTTTACAAATGTGACGTTGTGCATTAAAACTGACCGTGGATACCTCAGAGATTTATTTTCTTCAGGACTGTTATTAACTGGAGTTTACCTTTTCCTCTCTTAGTTGTATCTCAATTACTATTTTATTGAGACTTTTATTGTTATTTTTTCACTCATTTATTGAGGTTCACTCTTTATACTGTGTGTTTATGTATACATTTGCTCTAGGGTTTAATAATTTTGTGTTGGAACCCCTGAAGGTTAGTAGTGAATTTGAGTATGGAAACAAAGCTTTTTTTATATATTTTATTGATTTTACTTGAAAACAAATGACACTCTATACAGTCAAGTCAAAATTGAACACAGCAAAACCAAACAAAATTCCACCCCCACCCAAGAGAAGGAGCAAGAAATATAAGGGTATCCTTTTCTCTGAAAAGGAAGCTTGTTCTAAAATGTTATTGATTAGATCCGGCCATATTTAAGAAACTTTTGAACAGATCCTCTAAGTGAGAATTTGAATTTTTTCAATTTCAAATAGTATGTAACATTAGTTACCCACTGACCTAAGAGTGGTGGGGTGGGATTCTTCCAGTTGAGCAGGTTAAATTTATGTGCTAATAGTGAAGTAAAGGCAATTAACAACAATTTGTTTGTCCTTCTCCACTTTATGCCCATATGTGTTCGGTACACCAAACATACCACGACAAAACACTTACCAAAGAGCAGGTTGACACTGAAGGAGCTGTTTGTCCAACTATCTATTCTGCTTTTTATTATTAAGATATACTTAATAAAAAATAGACAGATCACTAGGAAACTGGCAAAAGAGAGTTAAGTTTAATGAGAAAAATAAAAATACCTGTATTTCTAAATTTCATATGAATTTAAATCTCACACTAATGTGCTTTTCTGAATGCAGAAAAAAAAAAGAAAAAGAAAAGACCAGCTAATGAAACAATGGATCAATCAGAGGTAAAATGAGCCACTGATTCTGAAAGTGACCCAAGTGAACAAGATCCTGCATCCAGAGTGTGCTCCCAGGACTGAACTTGAGGATCACTGGCATAAAGGACAGCACCCATGCATACCTCTACCCTGGTCCATGAATCTCTAGCAGCCAGGAGGCATTTTCTCCTTCAGTTTGTTTTCTTTCATAGCATTCGCAAAAAACGTTCAGTCAGCTGGCTAGATTTTCCTGGCAAGAAGTGTAAGGAAACTGAGGGTCAAAAACTCTCATTATACTGACTTGTATGCCCCTCAACCACAAAACAGAGAATGGACTACAACTGCTTTTTTCTACTTATCCTCTCATTGCACTGTCCTTGTCTACTTTTAACCTAGACAACGTATTATGTATGGGAAAATGTTGCAACAGTTCATACCTGAATTTCTCTTGTTCACATGTGTTCCCATTATAAGCTATAAACATGGAGGCCTAGTATGCAGCCGGCCATTTACTTTCAAACTGTAAGCTTAAAAGAGCACCATGCTTAATACTAAGAATACTAAGAGGAGTTGCAGCCTGGTTTGTGATCCGTGTCTAACCCTGGAGTTGGATGCTGTATTGCTCCAGAGGCTGGACTTTAAATCTCTGAAATCCTGCAGTGGATGAACTGGTAGAATGATAGAAAGATAAATGGATGGATATAAGGTTATAGTATACCGGGATCTTTGAAGCTTTTATTGATTAAAAAATTAAAATACTTTGATTTCAAATGTGATATAAAATATATTCTTAATTCTAGGTAATGGAAATTAAACCAGTGATGATGATGAGGGTGGCATGCATCATACAAAGGACAGAAAGCATTTCAAGCCTTTTGGCACCCTTACAATACCCTCCCTCTAGCAAATTCTGTCTCTCTTTTCCCTTCCAGTTACCATTATTGACAATTGCCAAATTCTGCCTTACTATTCTAGGAAATGTGATTTCATACATTGATGCAATTGGCCCCTACAGGTGATGATAAGGTCTTATTCATGATGAGTAAACCTCATTACTGATAGAATAGAAAATGGGGGGTAGGTGCAAAGTAAACTGGCCAACATTTCTCAAGTGCTAATACATTTAACTGAACTTTTTTGCATGAAATTCTGAAATCTACTATAGTCTCAGAAACCTGAAAAATACAGTGTGTTTAATGGATTTTTTAAATAAATAACAAAACCAATATCACAGCTTAGCTGACATTAACATGATATACAATGTTGTAAATATCCCTTAATTGTGGGAAAAAGAAGAAGGATGACATATTGCAGAGTGGAAATGCCATGTCATTTCACAGGTCGTTTAATAATTTCTTCTGTTGCTCAGAAATGTTTTAGAATTTTAAAACCATTTTTAAAATACTACACAGTATTCCCAACCTCTTTAATCTGAAACCCTTTTGAAAAAGATGGCAAACCTAGCTCCACATTAACTAATGACTAACAGGAAACAGCTTGAAACATTGAAAATGATGAAAAAGAAAACCGTGGCACCTCTGTAAGACCTTAGATGTGATGACAGCTTCAGGCAGTGGAAAGCCCAAGAAGCGAGACATATGATCCATGCATACATCAAACAGGACCTTTTTCTAGGTAGTAGGGCCACTTCTTTAAAGCCTGCCAAAAATCCAGACACTTCTTTTCTGACATTGAGTTGTTCACCTTGACATCATGCAGTTCTCTTGAAGCAAAGATGATGTTTATTTCTATTCTTTTAACTTGTGGATTAGCACTGCACCAAGCCAAATACCACACACATCAGAATGGTCTTAGAGCTGTAAAGCTAGATAAGGATGTGGAAGGATAGGTGGTAATTTTAAGGCCATCTTAGCTTTGTTCTTCACATTCTGGTCCTTCATCTTTAGATGGTGCGTCTTTTTTCCTCCACAACAAACTAGGGTATAGGCTTGTGGTACTACCCCACTAACTCCTCTAACCTGTGGAAGCTTTTCAGGGCACTTGGTAGAGTATTTGTTATAAAAGAAACCTCCTGCTCTTCTTCATCTACCGCGTCACTCTCAATATTTACACATTTACCAATAGCTTGATCTAGGATGTGCAACCTGACAAAACCTCATGTTCAGTGTCAGCTTCGAAGTCAAGATGACAATACTTTACTATTTAAAAAGCAAATAATTATGTCTACTATCTTAATAAAGCCTTCCTTCCATTAACTTCCCAAAGGTCTGTTCCATTAGCCAATAACATTTTGTTTTTAATTCGAAAAGGCATATCTTTGCAAACACTTAATGATAGCTATTTCCTTTTTATTGAATTCTCCCATTGTGCCAGTACCCACAGTCCAGTGACTATCCATTCATCCATCCATTTTCTCACTGCTTATCCAGGTGCTGGTCACGGGAGAAGCAGTCTAAACAAAGATGCCCAGACTTCCCTTTTCTCAGTCACCTACTCAAATGGGGGATACTGAGGTGTACCCAGGCTAGCTGAAGGATATAATCTCTCCAGCATGTCTTGTGTCTGGACAAGGTGTTCCCCAGGGAGGCGTCCTAATCTGATGCCTGAACCACCTCAGTTGGCTCCTATCCATAAAGTCGTTTCCAGGGACCTGAAAATTAGAATCCCTGTATGGACTCTGAAATGTCAATAACAAGGGGTATGTCATACAAATTATGTAAGTCATCTTCAACTATCTTCTTTTTTGTAATTATATATGGTGCTTTTTCCTTGAAATGTGATGCCTACTACATCTCTCTATTATAAAAAGAAATCCTGGAAAGCAAAAGCAAGGCGACGATACGTGATCTTCTCTGAAGTTCTCGGTAGACATTTAAAAGACTCACGAGACAAAAGAGACTTGCCACGGAGCGTCTCGCTGGGACCGTAAACATGAGACTTGGTGCCAAGAGATTGTCCCAGGGCCGTCTCACGGAGACATGGAACATGAGATTCTTGAAAGACATGCCCTACTTACAAAAGATATCATATAAGAGCATAGTAAAAGCATGTAGTGCACACAGATCCTGTGCTCTCAACACATATAAAGCATATCAGGACAATACGGAGAATAGAGACCCAAAGGCGATGGAGAGAAAAAAAGGCAGATAAGAGATTATGAAAGCAGTAAAATTCGAAAGGCTCAAACAAACGATGGCGCGATACACATGCAGAGAAAGGTACAGAATATGAAAGCAGTAAAATTAGAAAGTATTGCAGCGTCTCAGCCAGGTTGAGGCCTTTTTGGTTTTAAGTGGCTGTTCGGTCCTATTGAGGGAGGATCGAGTACAACACGGAAGACTGATAGCGGGGTATTGATTGATGCGGTAAGGGGGGAGGAGGGATTGGAGAGGGTGCTAGAAAGTTGTGTTTGGGGTTACGAAGTCAGCGATTGTTCAAGTAAAACTTTTGTGACACTTTGTCATGTCAGTCAGTACAGTATCGAAGAAAAGATAGAAAAGATTGCATTACCAAAAAACAAAAGGTGATTTAATCATCAGAACCAGGTGTAATTGAAAAAAGAGCAAGACAAATCGAGGTCAGAAATAAAAGACAAAGAGTAGACAACAAAGTCATTTCACATTCGCATCATTCAATGCACAAAACGTGGATTTACACAATAATAGACCATACGCTATGAGAATCTGTGATCCCGCAACAATTAAAGCAACGACAAGTTTAATTTTGAAGAAAACACAATTCGGTCAGGTGTATATTTATGATCACGGAGAAGTGATGCAAATTTTAACAGGCAAAAAGAAAGGTAATGTATATATTCCGAGAATATCATTACACATCAAAGGAGATGGTGATATGCCATTCGTATTTGTGAGAATAGCTTTTGCTATGACAATCAATAAATCACAGGGACAAACATTAGAAAAAATTTGATTATTTATTAGAGAAACAGAAACAATATTCACTCACGGGCAGTTATACGTTGTGTTGTCACAATGTGTCTCCAAAAAATATTGCTTTTAATGAAGCTTTAAAGTAAAAGTGCAAATAATGAAATTGAAACAATTCCAAAGAAAAAAAAATTAAAATTGTATATCCGATTAACCAAACACAGGGGTTGGCGAGAGAAGCGAGCAGGGGGCAAAGCCCTCTAGTTCTTAACAAAACAGAACTTTATTAATCTTATAGTACTACAACCAGGATTTCCCTGGGGTTTCTGGAAAGTGCAATCATCAGGAGAAGTAGCTTTTAAAGTATAAACCGTGAGGTATAAATTTACACACACCTGCTTTGGATCCCACTCCATCTCAAACTGCATCAACCGCTGACATTTCAAGTGCCAGAGCACATTGTATTAACTATGCACCCTGAGAGTGAACTGAGTTGCATGTATGGAGCAGCAAAAGAAAGGCCAGGTAGTGCTCTAGTGAATATACAGTGCCTTCACTTTTTACACATTTTGTTATGTTGAAGCCTCAAGCTAAAATAGTTTTAGTTCATTTTTCCCTCATCCAATAGCACTCAGTACCCCACAATGACAAAGTGAATATAGGGCTTTAAAATTTTTTCAAATATATAAAAAATTAAAACACTGAAATCGCACACTGACCCAAGTATTCCAAAACTTTGCAATGACACTTGACATTTGGCTCAGGTGCAACCCATTCAAATAATCCTCGTTCAGATGTTTCTGAGAATTGTTTGGAGTCTACCTGTATTCAGTTCTATGATTAGGAAAGGCACACACCTGCCTATAGGAGGTCCCACAGTTGACAATGTGGATCAGAGCAAAACCCAAGCCACGAAATCAAAAGAATTGTTTACAGAGGTTAGAGACAAGATTGTGCCAAGGAATAGATCTAGGGATGGCTACAAAAAAATTCCTGCAGCACCAAACATTTCCAAGAACACAGTAGTCTCCATAATTCTTAAATGGAAGAAATCTGAAACAACCTCAATTCTTGCTAAGGTTGGTCACCTAGCAATTGGGCTGAGAAACGCAATGGCCAGAGAGCTGACCAAAAACCCAATATTCACTTTGGCTGAGCTCTACAGAACTTGTGTGGAGATGGGAGAAACTTCCAGAAGGAAAACCAGCACTGCAACACTCCACTAATCTGGACTATATGTCAGAGAGGTCATAGGATACATAAAGGCCTGCATGGAGTTTGTAAAAAGGCACCTAAAGGACTCAGACTGTGAGAAACAAAGATTATCTGGTCAGATGAAATGAAGACTGAACTGTTTGACCTCAATTCTAAGGGCCACATCTGGGGTAAACCAGGTACTGCTCATCACCTACACAATACCATTCTAACAAAAAAGCATGGTGCCTGCAGCATCATGCTGTGGGGTTGTTTTTCAGCGACTGGACTGGGAGACTGGTCAGGGTTGAGGAAAAGATGACCAGAGCAAACTACAGAGATGTCCTTAATGAAAACCTGCTCTGCACTCTTAAAATAATGGTTCTTGAATGGCATTTGATGGTTCTTTACTAGGTTGTGTGGTTCCTCATAGACCTATTGCTTGACCAAGAAGCATTTCATTCTGTAAATGGTTCTTTGCATATGAAGTTGGTTCTTTGTGCTTTGAAAAACTTCCTAATAAGTAGAAAAAAACAGAAATTTCTAATGTATAGTAGACTACCTAGTAAGACTCTAACAGATTAAGAAAACCTGACCTTAGGCTGTGTTACTGTACATCTGCAGCAAGAGTCCTTTTCAAATCATAACCCATTGGTATTTCACAAATCTGTTACCATCTGTTCATGGTTATTTACTGTAAGGAGCCTGTTATGAATCTCAATAAATAAAGGTTCTTTCTGGAACCTTCAAGTGGATGGGTCTTTTCATTCTGAAGAACCACTTTGGCACATTTACTTTTAAAAGTGAGGAGTCCAGAGCATTCTGGACCATAGACTGGGCTGAAGGTTCACCTTCCAACAAGACAATGACCCAAAGCAAAGACAACACAGGTATAGCTTAGGGACAACTCTGAGAATGTTCTTGAGTGGCTCAGCCAGAACCCAGACCTGAACCCAATCGAACATCTCTGTAGAGACCTGAAAACAGCCGTCCACCGATGGTCTCCATCCAACTTAAATGAGCTTGTGAGGATCTGCAGGCAAGAATGGTAGAAAAAAAAACCCAAGTCCAGATGTGCAAAGCTTTTTTGCCTCATACCCAAAAAGGCTCCAGGGTGGAATTGTTGGCAAAGGGGCTTGTACTGAGTAAAGGGTTTGAATGCTTTTGTCAGTGTAATGTTTCAGTTTTTTTATTTGTAATCAGATAGCAAATCTACCTTAAATCTTGTTTGTGTTTTCTTATTCTGGTGTAATGAGTGCTGTTTGATTAAAGAAAAAAAAAAAAAAATTAAACAATTTTGCCACAAGACTACAACACAGCAAAATGTGGAAAAAGTGAAGGGGTCGGAATACTTTCTTACACTTACATTTATTTGCTTAGCAGGTGCTTTTATCCAAAGTGACTTACAAAAGAGGTCAATATAATCGAGGAAACCTGAGTCTGGGGGACTGTTTGCAAACAAGTGTTACAGGACAAGGTTACAGAATTGGTCATTACAAGGGAAGAACTTGGAACAGAAAACAAGCTACTGTATCCTAGATTACAAAAGCTAACAATTCACCAAACAAGAGTTTTCAAATGCTTCTTAAACACATTGAGGGAGTCAGCATTTTGAATCAAGCTGGGCAACTCGTTCCACCAGCCAGGAGCTACAAATGGAAAAGAAAAGAGATTTGATACCACGCAGAGGTGACATCACCAGACACTGTAAATTAGCAGACTTGAGTTGTTGAGAAAGGAGCACTTTCTGAAGACTCTGTAGGTTACCATTTTCCGCAGGATGTTAACAAGATAGTATGTGAGACGTGCTTATAGCCTTGTGCTGCATTCTATTGACCAGGAAAAAGTGCAGATTCTTTGGTGAACTGTTTCTTACTTCTTGCTAGCCTGTACCAGAAGCTCTTTACCATCCAAGCATATACATTTCCAGTACTTGATGATAGAAATCCTGTCACTTGAACTGGAAGAACAAGGTGCAATGACACAGACAGGACTTCCCTCTGTGGGATTCCTGGACTTGTTCCCTTCAACTACTGAACCAGTCATCACCAGTGATTCCACTGTACACCATGCCATACTAAAATTTCTGTCCCATTACAATATTTGCCAATATACTAAATTTGTAAAAGGTAAAAAGGTAAATTCCTTAACATAAAAATGTACTTTTTCGTTGTGTCTAAAATAAAAGTCTGAACAGGAGAGGTGAAATGTGTCATAATGTGGGCTGGTCTTTGACCACGAATGAGTTCTTGTGTGCCCGCAGCAGTGTAAACTCATACTGGTGGGCACTGGTAGTTATGGCTAATAAGTAAACTGGGCGGGGTAATATGCGACTGGCGTCACTTAATCCGATTTAAACAATCCTGGACAAACACTGGACCGCTCACCAGAATAACACAGAAAAGTACAATCCACATTCTCCCGATTTTTATCCGTAACCGACATTTAACAGCAGGCCAATTAAAAACGCTAGATAGCAAGAACAAAACGTTCAATGTCACAGAGGAATGAAGCCGCTCGGGAGTGTAGCGCGGAGGGGATGGGAGGAGCAAGAGCGATAGATGCTGCGTGCTCACTTTACACGTCGAATCATTTAATTTAGGGATGCTTGAACTTCAGCTGTGCAGAACAACATTGTAAGAAAATAGATGTTAATTAAATATGTTTTATTAGTATTAACAGGTTAACTTAAACTTCACATACCAAGAGGTTCGCGAGCCGACATAGCGAACCAATCGGAGCTTGCCCGCCTTACACACCCTAGTGCGCCACACCCTGATTCCCGTACAGCCAAACATGCTGGCCCGCCCTCCGGCTTCTTGATTGGTGATCATTTTCCCATTCTCGCACCGATTGACTAAAAGCAGTCAAGTTTGTTTGGCTGAAAGAGCTGTCAGTTCCTTGCGGTTTGTATCATTGAAGGGTCACGGTTTTCTGTTTTGTAAATTGTAGAAACGCTTCGGGTTGTATTATTAATAACATCACTGAAATACAAACGCAAGACACAAGACAGCAGAAACCAGGTAACGGAGTGGCAGCGTCTCAGGGAATAGTGGGTGTTGTCTTCTGTTGTTATTTTTTGTTAAAACTGAATGATTCAGTGGAAGGTGTTTTCTTGAATCAGTGAAAATTGCTATTCTCCATTTGTTTATATAGTTGACAACAGTGTTTAATAAAACTGACAGATACAAGGTAATTTCAGGTGTTGTGTCTAAACGAGGGGTGTATGTTTATATTTTTATTACTATAAGTGATTACTCCTTAATTAACAAAAGTCTTTGTCCGCGGCGATTTACAATAAAATCTGTAAACGTGCAATTTAAATGTTCGACAAGAAATTATAACGTGAATAAGCACTAGAGAACATTTATTAAGTGTATGGTAAAAGTTGTTCTCGAGGTGTGCTCTTCACTCCTTTGTTATCTGATATTAAAACGATTAGTCATGTCAAGTGGGAATATTATCGTACCATCCGTACACACAGTACTTAAGCACACAGTGACACGAAGTACGTACCCCTGGACCGCGGTGTAAGAAATACATAATAAACACAAGACAAGTGAGGAACTGTACTATAAATGAATAAATAAATGGTAAATGAGTAGATAGTAATACATTGAAATAGATGGCAATGAATGATAACAATTATTAGTAATAAAAACAACAGTAATGACAAAAGTAATAATTGTACTGCATAAACATAAACCACAAGGAACAGATTAGTTAGCTGAACTGGAATACGAAGACGGATTCTGCTTGCAAACAGTATAACTGAAGTAGTAATGGAGCGATAGCATTCCATCATCAGTACTGTCCATGCACTTTTTTCCATATAAAAATATTAATTTTGTACAGTACTTTTTTTATTGGGAACACACTCCCAAAGTACTTTACAAGTACAGATATTCAGTACAGAATTGTGCAGGTGTTTCGGACATTTATTTGCCATTGAAACCCAGGCAGAATAAATAACTCGCACATGACCAAACAATTAGGCCAGGACAGAAACTGAAAGAGTCCAATTCCTTAGCCACTATACTATACTGTTTTAAAAAACACAAAAGATCTCTCAGAGATAATCACAGCCTTAAAGTCTCTTAGCAATTGTATTTGTTGTTTGAAAGTGACCCATAATGGCTGTAGTTTTTATTCTGAGGTAGTCAAAAGTTTGTCTACCACTGATGCTGTTTATTTTTTTTTTTCCTGTGAATACCAAACTTGCCATCTAACCTCTTTTGCCTCTATAGCTTTTAGAAGGATGTCAAGTGACCTGCCATTGGATATTAACATAAAGGAGCCACAATGGGATCAAAGCACATTTGTTGGACGGGCTAAGCATTTCTTCACTGTGACGGACCCCAGGAATGTCTTATTATCCAGCGCAGCACTGGAGGATGCCAGGAGGATTATAGAAAGTTATAGGTGAGCCCAAGAATTATTAGTGACTCCAGTAAGTTCTTCTGCAAATGAATGGGGTGTGGGGAATCATTATTAATATCATCATATGCATCAAAATATACTTGAAGATTTTTTCTCTCTACAATCAAACTAGCATACAGTACCCTGCAACAGTATTCACTCCTTTTACTAGTTCTCTAATTTTACTATATAACAAATCTTCTCTCAAAGTTTGTTCTATTTGATATTTTTATTTAAAAGCACTGAAAATCTGTTTGTGTATTATGGTGACATTTGTCATATTAGAAAAACAGGGTATATGCATAGATATTCAAGCCCTGTGTTTTGAAAGCCCCAGTTATTGAATTATTAAAATAACTGCCGTATATTCTGGATAAAAACTTGTGTTTACGAAATCGTTATTCAGGTTGTGAATGTAATGAGCAGCAGTAAAATTTAAGACTAAAAAACATTCAAAAGAAGTTAAAAAAATAATAGGATGCTAATATATACATTAGGAAAAGGGAACAAAACTATACCCAAGTATTTGGCTGACTCTGTGGATATTACTTTTTGTCTAATAGGCTATATGCACACAGTAGTGCTGATGTACTTCCAGTGAAATTTCAGCCATCTCAGACACTTCCGTTGTCCATACTGCAGTTGTGAATTTTGTTTACTAGCAAGAATGTCAGAGAAAAAGAAGTTTAAGTTTCAGCATACCTATAGCTCTATAGCTGAACATTGTTGTGTACCTTTATGTCGAGCTTCCACTAAGTACAAGAAAGTCTTTAGTTTTTACACATTTCCTTCCTACATGGAAACCGGATCTAAATGGATTGTCACTATCATGAGAGAGCTTTACGGTTAGTCTCTATACCCAAGTTTGTAGCTGGGATTTTTTTTTTTTAAAAAAGCCTGAGACAGGGTGGCGACTGTTGAAAAAGTGAGTGGTTCCTGCCCTGTTTGAGTGGAACATTTTCTCCATTCCACCTTAAAGACTGGGGGTTGGGGAGGTAAGAAAGTGAATGTCAGAGGGTGATACATTGGGTGAGGAGGAGAAGGATGGAATCCTCAAGGACCATGACTACGCCTCAGCTCCGGCTCCAGCAGTTGTTGACCCAGCGCTTGAGGAAAACATGTCTCTCAGAGAGGAGATCCTTCAGCTGAGGAAACAAATTGACACTTTAACAATGAAGCAGCAGTTTGGCATTCGTCGTTTTGCTGGTTCAGAGACGTTTTTTTTTTTTTTTGTTTTTTTAACACGGTAAGATGTCCAGCAGGCTCATGTTATTATGTATTAAGCTTAAACACATATTCGCCTGTCCCTGAATAAAGTTTAATGACTAATTACTGATATGCTTTTTTTTTATACATATAAAAAGAAAGTTTATAGTAGAGCCAAGTTTTTAATATGTCCGGATCTTAGCTTTGTTATTGTGGATATAGCTTGAAATGTATAGTTTGAAGCTCTCCTCCTTTTTAGACCCTGATGTTTGCCACAATGTTTGAATAATGCGACTTAAGTTGTTTACCATGAGTCTGGGTACGTCTTGAAGCGTATAGCTAGTCCATTTATGGTACCAGCACTGGATGATGCAGAATGTGGAAGAGAATGTGCATATAGCCTATTAGTAACAAGTCAAAGGCATATCAAAACACCAAGATGTTGCCTAAGATGAAGCCTCAAAAATGTCAAAAATAAAAAGCTACTTAATATTTATGTTAGGCAGAATGTCCAGTGGGGGCTGGGTAGCCTTTTGGCTTGGAACCCCTGCATATTTTTTTTCCTCCAACTTAACTGGAAGACTGTATTTCTCTTATTATATATCTATCTTATATAAGTGTGCATTATTTATTTTTGTATACTATTTATGTATTACTTGATTCAAATTTTAATTTAGTTTTTGAGCTATATTGTTTGCATGAAAATGTGCATAGAAATAAATGCTGTTGTTGTATAAAGGTTGTTCCTGAAAACTCTAAGCACAAAACAAGGAAATTTGTGAGAGAAGCCAAAGAGAGACCAGAAATGACTTTGAAGGAGCTACAGAATTTAGTAGCTAAAAGATGTGTAAAGGTGAACAAAAAAAAGTGCAATAAAAAAATTGCAGGTTTCTGGTGGTGTTGCTTTAGAATGGGGATCTAGTTTTTGTGTCATATATTGGCACCCTTGATATCAGTAGATGAACATTTGAATACTATATGATATGTGAACATTGTTATTAATCAGGTTTATTCCTTCTTGGGTTAGACCTCTTTAGCCTACCTAACAAACAGTCACACTGGAGTCGACATGGGCATGCCAACATTCCAGTACTGCACTTTTCATACTTGATTCAGCCCATACCCAGCACGTTTAGGCTGAATTGAAGATAAATAGGTGTATCTAAAAAATGTGGTCACTTAAACAGGACTTGCAGGTCTGCTCTCTTTGTAGACCGTCACATTTCACCATACATAAGATTTTAAAGCTGAAACCTTTAGTAAAATCCAGTGTGGTGAGAGAGGACATGCAGGTGATGGGTGTAACAGAACAAGATGCAGAGGACAGAAAGATATGGAAGAAGATGATCTGCTCTGGCAACCCCTAACTGGAGCAAGTGAAAGAACAAGAAGTGCATTTGCCTCATATTTTACGTTTTATTTTGTTAAACAGTCTGACTATAACAGTTCTTTTAATGTTGACTGTACCTGACTCATTTTTATTTTTCTTTAGGGCAGGAATAGTAAGCCCAGGATTAACAGAAGATGAGCTGTGGAGAGCCAAATATATTTACGACTCTGCATTCCATCCGGATACTGGCGAGAAGATGTTTCTAATTGGGAGGATGTCTGCACAAGTTCCAATGAATATGACCATCACTGGCTGCATGCTCACTTTCTACAGGTATTTACTGTTTTAGAAATGACCGTCATTGCTCTTGAAGATGTATAATAATGCCAGCATGAGGTGCAAAAATAGATAGTCTTTGTCTTAATATGGATTAAATTAACTCTGCCTATGTCAGTATACTTCTGTGCTCAGTGCTGCCGGCATGGGCTCTGAAACCATGAGCCTGCATTGGATTAAGTGAGTTTAAGAATGTTATACTATCATTTTCGATTTTTCTTAAAATATGTATTTTAAAATATTTCTGAAATCATAGGTATTATCTTGTTTATACCTTTTAGTCCAGTCAAAGATGATTTACTTTGTGAACTGCTTCCTTTGAGCAGTTCTATTGTAATTATTCAGTTATACATGTACATATGTATCTTTTATTTAAATGAAATGTTAATCTTTTTCTATACTCCTACCTGCAGGACAACTCCAGCTGTGGTCTTCTGGCAGTGGGTAAACCAGTCATTCAACGCTATCGTCAATTACACAAACCGCAGCGGAGATGCCCCCATTACTGTGAAGTAGGAGGCTAAGATCAGTTCTTGAAATGATAATATAAAGTCTCTCTGTGCAAGGTTAACACACATTTCTGGCGGAAAAACTGCATTTTTTAAAGATTGCCTCATGTGCATGTGAATGCAACCTAGTACCAGTAATGATGTTATTTTGTTTTGTTTCCTAGATACAAGAGCAAATGCATGCATGTTAGTGTGTGCAAGACGTGTATATAAACACTGTATTCAAAAAGATGAAATGCAGTAAATTCATGTGGGTCTGAAAAGAAAATATATAAAAATGTGTTTTAAATAAATATTCAAATTTGAAGATTAGTTATTCATGAAGATTAAAATGTTAGTAGCTCACATCTGGTAAGGTGATGCTTCATGAATCTTAGCTGCTTTACAATGCTTAGTTCTGTGTTAATTCGTGGCCATGCTGCCTTCTGTGAACACTTCATATGTTCCATGTATTTTCACGTGTTTCTTCAGACAGTTTAAAGATTTACTGTTATGTTAATTAGTGGCTCAGAAATTACTTCAGTTAAAGCAAATGTGTTTGTGCACCCTGCAGTGGACCTGGACAGTCCCATCCAGGGCTTGATCTCCCTGCATCCCTTCACAAAAAATAAGGGTTAAAAGTATTTAATGGTACTACAAAAATGTAATGAAAAAAGTAGATAAAAATAATTTATATGAGATATGAAGGTAAGGATTTTAATATTGTAATTCACAAACAAAATGTATGTAGTTTTTCCAATTAATTAGTGTCTTGAGTACAGTACAAATTCCAAGCTTAATTTTCTAGTAATGTTAACATTTTCAAAAGGTATTATCTTAATTTTTTCCTAAGCATTTGCAAAAATAATTTATTATGTATAAAAAAGTAAGGAATCTAGTGGTGAACACATTGACCTGTAGTATCACCGTTTCAATCACCACTTTTAAATAATGGTCTCTTACAACCTTGAGCAAACCACTTAGTCAGTGGGTACTACATATACAGAAAATGTGTTAACAATTGTTAACATTTTACTTTGTAAATGTATTTTATATAATAATTATTCAACTCATTAATTTAATGATAGAGTATATTCCTGTTCTGACCTTTAATCCTCAATTTTATTTTTTGTTGATTCTTTTCTTTTAAGTCAACTAGGTGCTGCCTATGTGAGTGCCACGACAGGAGCAGTTGTCACAGCACTGGGGCTGAAATCTTTAACCAAGGTATATAATCTTTTAGCACTATGACCCAGTTTTTCACTTATAGACAAAATTCAAATGTTTAGGGCGGAATTTTAATGCACATTTCAAAAAACTGGGAAAAAAAACCCAAATTAGCACTGCAGTAGAGTGCAATGTGAAGTAGTTTCCTTTTCTACTACAGTGCAAATGTGTTGTTTTCTGTTGAGGCTTGTTATGTTAAAGCTATTTTAATATATTATGCATCAGCAGTATAATGCTTATAACCAGTCATGCCAACCTAGTGTACAGTCATAGTGCACTGTGCACATACAAGATAACTAATATATAAATTAAAACTTATTTTACACTATCAGCTAGGAAGTGAAAGACGGGCATTCTTCACTTAGATGTGTTATTATACATAAATGTAAATGCAGACTTGTATGCACATCTGACTATGGATTATGAAAGTGTATTAAAGCATAATAATAATAGGAGGTTTTTTGATGATATTTTTTACCTCGTGTAATGTATCACCAATTAAAACAGGAAACTGGAACAGGAAACCAGGAACAAACGCATGGCTTAAAATTCAAAAAGTACAGAAAGATTTTGAATATTCTTATTTATTATTTGTGTCTTTTAATGGCTTTCTGAATTAAATGGGATAGTCTCACAAGACATATATGGCCAATACATTACTTGATGTTTCCTGTTTTTTTTTTTTTTTTTTTTTATTTCCTCAAATTGAATAGTTAGCCATCCATCCACTAGGAAACCTTAAATCAAGTGTAGGGTCACAGGTGCCAGTGCATTGCAGGACATACCTAAATCCCATTCAGCACAGAGTTTAATTTTGTTTTCTTCAAATTTGTATTACAAAAATAAGAAATACCAAGAACATCAAAGCACAGGGCCAGTATAATGCCATCAGTTAATCTAATACACATCATGTGGATGTGGAAGAAAATCTAGAGCACCTTGAGAAGACCGTCATGCAGACAGCAATGAATTTTGATCACTTTAAACACATTTTTTCCTCAAAAATGAATGCAGGCTAGGACTAAATGTAAAAAGTAGATTAAATGAAATATGTAATTAATTTATTCGTAAAGATGGGGATGTACTTTTCAGTAATGCATAAATTATCTATTGTATCTTTGCATTTAAAACAAATTTAAGGAACATCGCCTTTGGACATGTTGATTATTCAATTATTTTGTACTCTGTTCTGCTTTTGAAGTTTTCTTTTAATTTCAGAGTGATACATATACCTGTCAGTTAACGAACATAAACAAAAGCTTGTTAATTTTTTTTTTTATTCTACCAATTGCTTTAAATACTGCCGTCCAATGACTGCGCAGCACAAGAGTACCAAAAACAGTATCTGCAGAATTTGTGAATTTTGTAATGTGGGCTGAGAAAAGAATATATTAAACAACATTATACATTTTGCAGTATCTTTTAACATAAAGAAAATCATGCACTTAATGTTTCAATGGAGTTTCTGTATTCAAAACAGTAATTTTTTTTTTGGAAAAATTGCAGTGGGTATGTAAATATATGCCCTATAACATAACATTTGGTTAAGGTGACATTGGGTCTACCATCTTGACACAATGGTTTTAAAGTGGTTTCAGTTTCTGGGACATGCTTTGTGACCACTACTTTCAAACTGTGCCTCAGGTTCCTAGTAAGATTAAGGTCAGTACTGTGTCAAACACATTCACCTTTTCACAAGAGTCATTCATGAGTTGTCTTGGTTGACACAGCAATATGAAATTTGGCCATTGAGTATCAATTTTGATCTCTTCTGACAGCTAACACATTTTCTCTAAAACATAGTTGGTTTATTCTCATGCATTCTGGCAAACTCCGGAGGAGCCCTAAGACGATTCTTTTCATTAAAGGCTAATGTTTTGCAAGTCTCTTTTTATATAGCTTACTGTCACACTATTACACCATTCCTATTATTAAACTGTTTAGTGATTGTTGGCCTGTAAGTAGGTTGTCTTACAAGTCTCTTCATTGGGAGTATTTGGGCAATACAGTGCAGCCTCAATTCTTTTTAAATTCAGAGCTTATTTAAATGCTTTGTTTGTACTATGTATATGTACCAGGGTAGGAAATAAGTTTATTTAAGGTGCAGTTTTTGCATCCACGGATCAAAATCCAGTGGCATTTTATAAAGAATTTGGGGCATTTTGCAAAATATACAAAATAACATTTTACCCAGTCAGAGTATTTAAAGTAACTTGGAAAGAAAGAGAGGGGGCAATAACAACAAAAGAACAGGAATGGGGTAGGAAGAAATTGCATGAAGAAAACGTTTTGACGCATGTACATATACTACCATGACATGGTAGTGTGCAGCTTACTAAAAGAATTGCAGTCAAGCAGAATGGTGGTGGGAGGAAGGTCGAACTAGATTAAAAGCATTAAAGGATCCATGCATTTTCCTTTTGCTCATTAATAAAGTTGTCACTTGTTTTGGTTTATCAATCTTGTTAATTCATTGTCAGTTCTTCTTCACGTGCCTATGCATGGTAAAATTAATGAAACACTATAGTTACCATCTGCAAAAATGTCAGATGATGTGCTTCATGGTGGTAGTTTTAGGTCCCTTTCTTCATGAACGTAAGTTCAGTCTGTAGCAGGCATATCAAGCAACAGCCTGACTGTTACAAGTAAATACCTAAGTAAGTGTATAATAAACTGACATATCTGAGTGATTTAGAAGTCACTTTGTTCCGATATGATGGCTGCCATCTTGTGGACCACTTGACTAAATCTGGGCCACACTTTGAAACCCACTGAAACAGTATAAGTTTCCAACCTGGTTTCCTAACAATGTTTTTAATATTAGCCACCCTGTTAGTCACTTAAATTAATCCATTCATGAATCATCATCAGAAAGATTAATCACTACTAACTGCGCAGATATGTGATGATTTGCTTTTAATCACTGACAAAAAGCCACATATTTTATGCCAACTTTGCAATACACTTGAAGTATGTTGTGAGCATGCATTTCTATTTCACACCCAACTTACTTCCATATTTCAATAGTTAACCAGACCCATTAAATAGTTACAGACATTGTGCTGCTAGTAGTGGTATTGTTGTTCATGTTTTGAAGTAGCCAGTTGTACAAACTGTATTTGTATGTTTATACTCTTAATTAATTGGAGAGTTTCAAAGTCATACCAATAAAATTTCTTGCCTTAAATAATGTTTATAAACAGTGTAAGAAGAAAGTTTAAATATTGCAAGTGTGTTTTGATTATTATCTTTTTAATGGTGCAAAAAATATATATTTAGAATGTGACGTAAACAGTTGGTGAAGAGACTTTAATAAATTCATATTCAAAAAAGAAGTGTGAAGTTATTTCTTTTTTTTTTTAGCATTTACCTGCAATTATTGGTCGTTTTGTTCCATTTGCAGCAGTGGCTGCAGCAAACTGCATCAACATTCCTTTTATGAGGCAAAGGTGAGTAAACATAAACTGATTCAGAAATAATTTAAATACTACAATTGCTCATATTTATGTTTACATGCAATTTTTAAAAAAATTTTTTTTAACTTCATAGCAATATGCAATAAGTGGCTTAACCAACTAACTTGAAATGCATGTTTGCAATATAGGAAGATTTTACAGTTTTGCCAAATAATCATAATGAGGAAACTAACAAGAAAACCAGAAAAATAAGGGAAGGACACGCTAAGTCCACAAACAGAGTGACTGGGCCAGAAATTAACACAGTATCCAAAACTGTGAGACAGTATTGCTAATTACTGTGCCATCCTACTACACTAGACAAACATAACATTTGTAATCAATAACATCAGGCAAGAAAACTAATTATGATATCTTTGGTAGATTATATATGAGCAAATATCCTCATATAGTCTACCATGAACATCTTGGTCTGTCTATAGTTCATTGATCTAAATTGGTTTTCTTTTCTTGTAACAAACATTGTGTGATTCTCTTCAGTGGGCCAAATTAGTGTACCATAGAAACGATGGAGTGGGGTTCACAGAAGTTGGTCAACTTAGGCAAGAAAGTATGTTCTTTTGAGGCATGTTCTGCACAGAATTTTGTAAATGTGAACAATTTGGTAAATCTTAACCTTTGGCCATGCTTGTAATTGGCGCTTTCCGCCACCACTACAGTGCTGCCTATGGTTGATTTGTGCAGGTTAATTAGTAGCAGACTAACTGATATATCTGGGGTGGTGGATACTGAACCAGCAGCCTTTTGATTCATAAAAAGAAGCCCAATGCTTTAAAACCAGGTTGCACTTCCTCCTACTGTTGTATGAATATGAAATGTTTCTTGATTTTAATTCATTTTTATGTTTTATATGTTATACATTTTATACTTCTAGCAATTGAAAGTAAAATTTTAATGTGTTTAAAAAGAGAACTGAAATATGGGATTCCAGTGACCGATGAAGATGGAAAGCGCCTTGGAGAATCTGCTAAAGCGGCTCAGCAAGCTATTGCTCAAGTTGTTGTCTCCCGTATTGGTATGGCAGTTCCTGCTATGGGTAAGGCATATTGCTTTAACGTTATAATGTGAAAAAAATCACAATATTAAATATGTAATAAGTTGAAATTGCAGGGTTTGCAGCATACTTAACATTTGGTGTCCTTCATGTGTCAGGGCTTTGGTTCAATTTTTCATATTTCTATAGTATACAAAAAGGCTTAAACTATAATCAGACACTAAGTTGGCAAATTAGCATTTTAAAATTTAGCTAGGCTATGTGTGACTATTTCATTTTATTCATAATAATAAATACTATTTAGATTCTGTTAGTATATTTTGTTCATGTGTTTTCATCCTTGTAGAATAGGGCTGCAACTAATGATTATTTTATTTCGACTAATCGTTGAATTTATTTTTTGATTAATCGATTAGTCACGATTATTTCATGCCTGACTATTTTAATTCCTGGTTCCTGTGGTTGCACATCTTATTCTGGGCTCCAGTGCATGTCTTACCTCATCTGCTCACGTCTGTCAACCTGTGAATGTCACCCTGATGTCTCTGCATTAACACAATTAAAATTAATAATAATAATCAAATTAAATAACAACCAGTGAAACATGAATTTGAAAATAATCAGATGTTTTTATATTAGTGTGACCATCACAATAAAAAAGAAATACATTAAACAATACAAACTAAAGTGCATGTAGTCTTTAAACAAAAAAAGTGCATTTAACTTAACCAAAAAAATACATTATTAAAGCTGAAACATTTTTCATATTTTAGTAATAAATGAAAAAATGAAGACAAACTATATAATGTGTAAAGCCTGAAGTGCAAGATCAAATAAATACTTTCACAAAAGGTTCAAGGACGATACAATGGCTTCTGTGGTGAAGCGGTAGGAATTGCTGACTTACAATCAAGAGTCCTCCGGTTCGATCCTGACTGCCTCGTATGTTTACCGTTTTGAGTAGTGAGTTGCTTTTATTGTTAATATTATACAATAAACACATACATTTGATTTGCGTTTGTAACAGCCACTCTAAATGTGTAGTACTTGTAAAAGTTACCATTTTTTCACTTTTATTCTCTCAGTCATGATCACGATACATACTACTGCCCCCCAGGGATCTGACACTGTTACTTTTTATCTGAAACTGGGAATAACTGTAGATGTGAGTGGTGTTTTGAGACAATCGAACTGGAAATTCCCTGATCTGGATGGATAAAAGCTGACACACAAACGCTGGCGAATCTGCCTTATTCATATCTCATTGTCACTTGATTTTTTTTTTTTATTCAATTTTATTGAGTGTTCCTGCTTACGCTGAATTAATATGCGCCTTATGGCCCGTGATGTCAAAGCCGCACTGACAAAAAAACAGAGACATAGGTATATATGATATTTGGAATTACTCATTTTATGACCTTATAGTACATTTCGGAAAACACTGTGGCATGGATGCAACATTCATATTCATTCGCGTACCTTCTTGCAGTTTTTTTTTTTTCCCCTGATCTTGCCCAGTCTGCACAGGACTCCAGGACATGCAGAGGAAAGAATGAGCCATGAACACTCTTCTTTTCTCAGTGGACCCCATACATGCCTTGCACAGTACATGTGCTTTGAACGCCGCCAGGTCAAGCTTGTTATACAACAAGCAACCGGCCACCTGCATGCTTCTGCTAGCACTGAATAAACTCACGTCTTCTGGTGTCAGTGCGCAGCACCGGGGCAAAAAAAAAGAAAGAGACAAATATACGTGATATTTTGAAGAAATCATTGTATGACCTGAATAGTACCAGTCAGAAAATATCATCGCACTGATGCAATATTATTTGAAAACAAACAGATCAGGTGTAAATTTGTTACTTGTAAAATGTAGCTTTTTTCACTTTTATTTTTGTCTCTCCCTCCCCTCCTGATCTGACCCTAAGTAACTAACTAACAGCGCCAGCATAAATTCTCAAGAGACGGCGGCATCACAGCTCCAGGATGCTTGCGTTTCAGATGCGCATGCTTCGCGGTGGTGCTGCCATGAGAAGAAAGCTCTGCTTTGTATAATCTGCATTCAACTTTTTTTTTCTTTTTCGGTGAAGTGCTCCCTCACTTTAGAAAGTTTCTGTCTCAGTTTGTTTCCATCTCCTTCCCCCTCCTCTATCCAACTCGCCATTGCAACCACGTTTATTTTCCTCTATATTCTTCTTCTCCTCAGACGTTCTTCTTCGTTAGTAGGACTGTGTGCAGTCTTGACAAACAATAACAAACAATACTGCCCCCAGATGTTTATGTAGTGGATTGCAGTTACAAAAACCAGTGTGGTTCTTTGTAACTGGAGCCCCTTTTGAAGGTTCTGTTTATGTCGACAATGAAAAATCCACGTTGACGACTTTTTGTAGTCGACGTTGTCGATTACGTCGACTAATCGTTGCAGCCCTATTGTAGAATAGTACACAGCAACTCAAATGAAAACTGTATTTACAGCTGACACTAATGTATGAGGTGTGGCAGAAAAGTAATGAGACTGATTTTTTATTTTCCAAAGTTTTTATTTTTTTCAAACATCAATGTTATCCCCTTCAAAGTAGTTCCCTTGGGCAGCTACACACCGATGGAGACGTTGTTCCCACTGTTGGTAGCAGCGCTGGAAGACTTCAACCGGTATGGTCTTCAGCATGTCCGTTACATTCTTTTGGATGTTTTCTAAAGTCCCGAAATGACGTCCTTTGAGGACATTTTTGAGTTTAGGAAAAAGGAAAAAGTCACACAGACTGAGGTCAGGTGAATAAGGGGGCTGGGGAACCACAGGAATGAGTTTTTTCGATTGTCCTTCTGCTCAATTGTGAGGTTTTTCGGCACCATTTTGGCACAGACCTTTCGCATGTGCAAATGTTCAGTCAAAATTTGATGAACGGTAAATCTGTTCAAATTTAATTGTTCACTCAACATTCTTAATGTTAAACGACGGTCTGATCTCACAAGAGTGTTCACACGTTCGATGTTTTCATTGGTTTTCGAAGTTGAAGGCCTCCCTGAAAAACTTGAGCTCGGGATAAAGAATGTTCCCCATAGGCCTGTTTTAACTTTTCAAACGTCACACTTGCCGATTCTCCAAGCTTAACACAAAATTTAATGGCGCAACGTTGCTCCAAATTCCGCTGTTCCATTTTGCGTGACGCACAACCAAAAACACAACTTCGCTAATAGCAGTCACAAAAATCACGTAGTTAACGGAAGGAGTTGAAACTCGCACTGAGCTATGGGAGGGTACTGATACACGTGCTCTATCAAGGACAACAGCACAGCGTTGCCAGATTGCTTGCAGTGTTGCCAGTCTCATTACTTTTCTGCCACACCTCGTAAATCACATAATCACATATTTTGTTATATGTTTAACGCCAAAGATAGTATAATAAAGGCAGTACAAAGAAACACTTGAATCCTTCAATTTCTACATTGTCTTAACCATTTGTGATCACTTTTAGAGTCAAAGGGAGCAGCACTGGGCACAAAGAACCATCTCCAGACACCAGTGTACTCTCACTCACGCTCTTCTATTGGTGGATAGTGGATTACAGGGAGAGAAGGTGCAAAATCCACACACACAGCCGGTCTGTGTCCCAGGATTTGATCCTAGGATTCTGGAGCTGTACAATAGCAGTTCAGATTACCACAGAAATAAAGTTAAAGAAAGTCTGATAGCAATTAACTTGCCAATATATTTGGATTAACTTTAGATTTTGTTTATTTTGCTTTAGGTTAAAGCTAGAATAATATATCTAAATAAAATGCATTATTATTAACTAGATTAGTAAGCCTGTGCTGTAAAAAGCCCGGGGTTGTAGAAACTATTGAAATCTTCAGAAAAAAAAACTGAAATGTAGGGATGTCAGGTAATTGAAAGGAACTACTCAAGGCATCTCTCCTAGGAGGATTCGTTTTGCTGACGTGCTTGCATCGCTTGTGCATTAGGAGCTATGCGAGTTTCTGTTTCCTCGGAGGTGGAGCCCTTACCCTGACTCCACCTCTCAATTTCCTGGCCGGACAGACAGATACACACACTTCCATGCATTGATGTTTATATATAAGATAGGATTTAGTGGTAAAGGTTAAAGTGTACTTAAGTAAATTAGAAATATAAAAACGTAAGTACATTTTCTGGATTTATACATTTTGGTAAGGTGTTATTTCTTAACATTTGTCCAGTGCCAGTATTGTTTAGATTTAATTTTTAACATTGCTCTAACTCTCATGCCCCATCACTCACATTCCATTTGCTTCTTCTGGTGAGATCTGCAGTAGGAATAGACTGATCTGGGAAAACTGAATTATTACATCTAGCAACAATGTGCAGGCCATATATATTTTGGTATATTTTCAATTATTGTAACCCTGTATATCTAAGTTGATCACAGTTACTTGTCCCCTTTTTGTACACACTCTAGAGTGCCAGGCTGGAGGCTGCGCCCACACCTGCTTAGTGTCTCACTCACTGAACAGCTATGTAACAGAAGAGATGCAATCCCTTTCAAGAAAGCTGGCTGTGGAGGCTATACTATGTGTATAGGTTCAGCTAACCTATCCTAGTCAAAATTTTTCAAACTCCTTAGTGCCAATCAAATGACATTTTGAAGCAAATCATCCAGCATCCTTCACCAAGATCTAATTTATCCAAATATCTCCCTATTCTGCATCAGTCTTCAGGAGCAAGTCCAATTTTCGGTCGTTATCTATATGGCCCCTAATTTTAGAGTAATTTGTTAAAGGTATCAGGTGTACAAGACTCCCAACAACACAATATTTTACATAAACTATGTCTCCTCCACATCAGGGTCTGTAAAACTTCAAGAGAAGTTAACTTAATTCACTTTACTGTATATGGTAGGATGAAGTATTTTTGTGATCACCTGGAAAAGCAGTTGAGAAGATGAGAGGAGATGGTCCATTGTTGTGATTTTGTGTAGAAATCTCAAAAGAATGAATATTCTTTGATGGAAGAGTCAATCATAAATGTTTTATTTTTCCCATTAGCCATTCCACCTGTTATTATGAATGCACTGGAGAAAAGAGCTTTCCTAAAGGTAATTTTTTTAATGTATTAAAATTTCCATAAAAATATAAAAAACATAATATAGATTCATGTACTTATTGCTCCTCAAATCCCAGCTTAAGTATTATAAGCTTGCCTGTATTATTTCTTAACGCGTGAAAGTCCAAAATGGTGCACATATGGTACCCTCTATAGAAGGTATTCATGAGCTATTTTGGTTAGAATGTTAATGTAAATTTTGACTAACTTAAATCTCCCCAGTAAATCTGAAACTCTACATAGGTAAGCTGCAAAGCAAATTATGTTTTATTGTTATTTTTTCATTGTAGCGATTTCCAGTTTTCAATGCTCCTATACAGGTTGGCTTGGTAGGATTCTGGTAAGTAAGCTGCCTCAGCATTATGATTAAATAAAATTGTCTATGTTTATTTTAGGGCGGTGTGGTTGTGCAGTGGTTAGGCCTGCTGCCTCCTAGCTGCAGGGGCCAGGGATTGTTTTCTAGCTGCTGTGTGGTGTTTGCACATTTACCCTTCACATCAGCATCAGTGGATATACTTCTCCTGGCATCCTATTTAGACTTGGTCCCTAGAGTTTTGTCCTTTGCTGTTTTTTGCTCCAGCTCTCTGCAAGTTTAAATGATGGATTGGTGTACCACTTATATATAGTATGGATTTAGTTAGCTTTATTGTTATCTGGAGTTTTTTTTTAGATCAGTAAAAAGACATTTTGGCAGAACCCATCTAAATACAGAAGTTTTTCTCACCTCAGCCTGATTATTTCACAGTGGAGTAGTCAAGGCTGACTTCTGATTTGGCTTCCGGTTCCGAAAGGAGGCAATGATCCTGCTGACTATGCCAATGTGAAATAAACAGCCTCAACACAGGAAAAGGTTTGGGGCAGCCACCCGTATAATTTCCCAGGCAGCAAAAGGGTTTTGTTAAATAGCACTGATGTGCATAGATTGGAGTCCAAGACTGAACTGAATTAATGTTCCAAACATGGCAGCTTTAAAGGCCATGACTGGAAGTGACATTTTTCTGTGTGCTGGATGTGATGTCTTTACAGTTGAATCCAGCAGGTTTTCCCATTTTTGGTCTGTAGAGGAAACAGAAGAGGGTTTAGTGCACCCGCCACTGCCTGGCTTGGCATGGAATTACCTTCATTTGGTCCATACAGCTCCCTTCTACTCGCACGTGTATGACAACAGATATATATACATTTCTTTGGGGGTACGGGAACAAAATCGGTGCATTCAAAGAGAAACCCAGGAAACTCCACACAGACAACATGATATTCAGACCCAGGACACCTTTTGTTTAAGGCAGCTGTTCCAACTACTGTACTACCTTCCTACCCTGCAGGCTGGGTGCTCTTATGTTCACTTAACACAACTGTTCTTCCTTTTCAGTCTTGTCTTTGCTACTCCACTGTGTTGTGCCCTTTTCCCACAGAAAAGGTAAGATGCCTGCCCATTGTAATATTTTGTTTTAACATAGAAACTGTACTGTTACATTTACATGTAGTGTGGAATAGCATGCTTTGCTTTTTGAACAAAATGGCAGTCAGAAACACATGGTTTAACTTCCTGTAAAATTTATGTTAGAAAATAATCCTTTATACAGTAATCTTTTTTTTTTTTCTATTTCCAGCTCAATGAAAGTAAGCAGCCTTGAACCAGAACTTCAGGCCCTGATTCAAGAGAACAGTCCTCATACACATACAGTCTATTTTAATAAGGGTTTGTAGATGTCAACCAGAATTCACACATGATGGCAATTTTAGAGAAGCTTTACTTTTTATGGTGTCATAAGAGTATTGTTTGCTCAAGGTAGGTAATTGCAAGCATAATGCACCAGATTTTTAAAACTATTTTTTCTCCAATAAGGAACTTGCACAGCAGGTGTTCTTCTACTGCATTTGTCCTTAGATGGCCTGGATATATTTCAAATCCTCCCGTTACTTCCATACTAACTTCATTTACTGGACAGCTTTAAACATTGGTTGTTGACCTTTGTGGCAATCTGGGAAATTATGCACAGAACAAATATTTTGTAATCTATCAGTGGCTGCTTGGTAGCAGTACAGAAATATATTTAATAATGCACAATTGGCAGCCTCAGATGGTCAGTATTTCCAATATACCAAATCATGTAGGTGATAATTTCAATATATAGAAGTAATTCTGTAGTTTTAAAATATGTTTTGAATTATTTGTAAATTGCCTGGTGCTTATTTATAAAATTCAGGTCAGTATTTAATTTGGTAGTTTTTATCATAAGGGACACAGAGTGCTCACTTTGGCAGTGAAACAATCAAATCCAACAATTCTTCTTGCATATAATGTGTAATGATAGACCACCTCTTAATTCTACTGAATGATTGAACTCCATCTGAATCAAAAGGCAGCTTAGTTGTTTTATTTTGTCAAATCAAATTTTATTCCATTTAGGACTTTTTTTTTCTCCATTTCTACGCTTTCTTCTTTATAAACATATATGAAATAGCAGGGCTATAATTTGAAAAAAAAGACATGGAGATAAGGCTTGATCCCCAGAGGAAAAAGTGTTTAGGGAAATAACTCAATCTTGTGGTCTCCACGCACTATGTATAAAACATCAACCCAGTCTAATAGGTAGCTTCACGTACAGTACATTCAGATAGTATTCTGACCCCTTCCTCTTTTTCACATTTTATGTCGCAACCTTGTCCTAAATTTTTTGTTCCCTCCTCAAACAACACTCAATTTCCCAGAATGACAAAGCAAAAAATGATTTTAGACATTTCTGCAGATGTATGAAAAATAAAACCCTGAAATGTCACATGGGCAGCACGGTGGCGCAGTGGTAGCGCTGCTGCCTCGCAGTTAGGAGACCCGGGTTCGCTTCCCAGGTCCTCCCTGCGTGGAGTTTGCATGTTCTCCCAAGTGTCTGTGTGGGTTTCCTCCCACAATCCAAAGACGTGAAGGTTAGGTGCATTGGCAATTCTAGATTGTCCCTAGTGTGTGCTTTTGGGGGAGTGTGTGTGTGTGCGCCCTGCCCAGGGTTTGTTTCCTGCCTTGCGCCCCGTATTGGCTGGGATTGACTCCAGCAGATCCCTGTGACCCTGTAGTTAGGATATAGTGGGTTGGATAATGGATGGATGGATAAAATATCACATTGACAGAAGTATTCAGACCTTTTGCTCTGTACTTCATTGAAGCACCTTTGGCAGCAATTACGGCCTGGAGTCTTCTTGGCTATGTCGCAGTAAGCTTTGCACACCTGGATTTTGAGTTTTTTCTTCCATTCCTCTGCAGACCCTCTCAAGTTGCATCAGGCAGTTGGAGAATCTTTGGGGTGTCTTTTTGTAAATTTCAAACATTCTTTGTTGTGCTGTCCAGCCACTCTGCCCTAAAGCCCAGATAGGTAGAGTGTTATAATGATGGTGGTTCATCAAGTTTCTCCAGTTTCCACACAGGTTCTCTGGAGATCGGCCAGTGTGATCACCAGATCTTGGTCACCCCTCTTACCATGGCTGCTGTCCCATGATTTCTCTGTTTGGTCGGGTGGCCAGCTCTAGGAAGAGTTGTGACTGTACCTAACTTCTTCCGTTTGAGAATAGTGGAGGTCAGTGTGCTCTTGGGAACCTTCAGTGCCGCAGAAGAATTTTTGTAGCCTTCACCAGAACTGTGCCTTAATGCTTCTAAACTCTGCAGGCAATTCCTTTAACCTCATGGACTGGTTGTGTACTGATCCACATTGTCCATTGTGGGACCTTCTATAGACTGGTGTGTGTCAATCAAGTTAACTGACCGCAGGTGGACTCGAAACAAGGTGTAGAAACATCTTAATGCCAATCAATGGAATAGGATGCACCTGAACCAGCTTTCAAATGTCATAGCAAAGGGTCTGAATACTTGTCAATACAGTATTTGTTTTTATTAAAAAAGAAAATTAGCAAAAAGTCCTAAAATCTTGTTTAAAAATTGTTTTTCTGAAATATTGAGTGTTGCCTGATGATGCAAAAAATTAATTTAAGCAATTTTAGCATAAGGCTGCAAAATGTATAAATAAGTAAAAGGGTGCCCAAACTTTCTGAAGGCACTGTGTGTCTTTACACTCCGGCTTTCTACTTGCTGTATGTGATCAGAGAACACAGGCTCCTGCAGGGACCAGGCTTCAGTAGTGCTTTCTCACTGTCTTTCTCTCATATGTGCTATGTGTCTGTATCTATCAATTTACATATACACTCATATATACACACACACAGGTATTTTTCCAGTTTTTAATACTTTTCTTGTACATTCAGCTGCACAAAGTATACTTGTTGCTCCTTTAGTTTACTTTGTACTGTTCTCAATGCTGGGTTGCTTTTTTAATACATAACACACTCTACGTATTGTGGATTGCATGCGCTATGTACCACCTAAATGTTTTGGTACTGGCAGCACTCAAAGTAATCAGACTTGTCATTATTTTTCCACAAGTTCACAGTAGGAATTGCAGTACGGTTGTATTGAACGTCTTTTATGTCTTGTCTATTTTCACTGTTGGTGGTAGAAGGAAACCTCAGATATCATATACATAACAGACCAAGAGTTAGTAGACATGTCAATGTTTCCATCTTGTGGCATAACATGCCATCTTTGCCCATAATTCTAATCCTCTTTAGTTTCTTTCTACTGTGTCCTGACCTCCTCCTTACCATCCAACTCCTTAGCACAGCAGGTGGCTGCCTTATCCACATGAGACATAAGGGAGGCTTGGAGTTCAGTTCAAGGACTCGAACCAATAATCTTTTAATAGTTTCAGGACTAAAAGTGCACATGAGACTATCAGTTAGCAGTCACAAACATAGAGGATAGTGATTTGCTGGCAACTCAGTTTGCTCTATTTACATAGTGCCTGTCACAGTGAGCACTATCTCAGCACACCCTGTAAAGTAATGTGTTGGTGTTAGCAGGGAACATGTTTTAAATTGAAGAAATAAAAATTTTCTATGCACATTGTCTGCTTTTGGGGAGGCAGTTGTTCCAGATTAACTCTAATTTAGATGACAAGGATCAAGATACATCCAAATTCGTAAAGCAGTTTTGTAATTGCATTGGTTGAAACAAATAAAGGCCTCCTTATTGTCATAACAGTTTTAAAGAACATTAGTGAATGGCCTAGTTTCAATTCCGTGTTTAAGGACATTTAGACAATCCACAGTATTTGTTTTTGATTTTTATGGTCAGTTGCCTTTCATCATTTCTAAATTTAAGGTGCAGAATAAAGTTGTTGAGATGTGTACTATATAGGAATACACCAAGTATATTTAAATCAAATAAAACATATCTTTCAAATAGTGGACTTTGTGCATTTTATAACCAAGTGCTTTAATTGTGCAGATTCATATTATAGTAGACTGTGCCACACACATTTGTATTGTGTGGACTGGATCCTCCATTTTTATAATTTGTTTTGCTGTCATGCCGTGTGCATACTCTGTATGATGATGGTGTTCTCTGCTAAGGTCAAACCATGTTTTGTGAAGAGGTCAATCAAATAGTATTAAACATCAGTCAAAAGATTTTTTTGAACACTCGTCAAATTTTTTTTGTTATTGGCATCTGAGAGTTGCATGCAAAACAGAATATCTTATTTGAAATGTTACATAACCCTGTGTGCTGAGATACAGTAATGGGGTGGTGGGCAGCTTTAATTCCTAGCCCAGTCTACGTTTCTGTGGAGATCTTGCATGATCAAATAAGTTTTCCCCATGCACTGTAATACCCACTTACATCCCAAAGATGTATATGTTAAGTAAATTGGTGTTAACTTAGTTCAGTGTTTGTGTGTGAAGTACACAAGTATATTCTCAGACAAACGGGGTCACATTCAAGTTTGGTTTCTACCTTGCACAGAATGCTGCTGCAATAGACTTCAGCTGCTCACAATCTTATTCTAGAACAGGCAGTTTTATAAAAGAATGGTAATATAGTGGTCATTATACTGCCAGCTCACTAAAAGGGGGCCAAGTACCCCAGATTATAAAAGCCAGGTGCTTTAAGTTTATTGTAATGATTCTTATCGTAGTATTGTTTTGTCAGTATCGGTTAGTGAGCACTGTCTCTTATTTATACAAGATATAAATTCTCAATACAATGTTATATGGCCCTGTTCAGTTAGAGCCAGCCATTTTGTAACCATAAAGCATAAAAGTTCCTTGTTGTACCTGTAAAGTCACATTGGATTAGTAGTGCCTTGAGTGCATAATTTACCCTGATTTGCTTTTTAGAACAACATTTAGTTACTTAAATATAATTAATCTGTCATAATAATTGTGTTAATAAAGTAAAAGTATCATGACTATTGGCAAATACTGTCCACTGGAAGAACAAGGTTGCTCAGTTGCCTTTAAAATTTTGTTTGTATAAAAGAATGTAACAAAATATGTATGTGCAAAAGAGAATAATTAACTATAAAAAGCACTGATCCTATATATGCAACAATTACATCACATACAGTGATGTTGTGTTTGAAGTGTCTCAATGCTCACAGTTCTATAAACTGATAAATTTCTTCACCTGATAAAAGTAACATAATACAAGTTTATTGACTCTCCAGTCTTTGATCATGATTTACATTCAGAGTTGCTAATTGAGCCATTGCTCAAATATGCAGTGACTCTGAATTTGTTTGAGTGTTATTCTAAAAAGCACAACTCTTCAATAGTGTGTTGAAGATGTGTAGAATCTGGAATTGATCATGACAAGGTATCCTGGGAATTGACTAATGCTGTACATGTGAAACTGAATGTAAAGTAGGAAACCTAACTATTTTTAAAATTGATTGGTATATTTTTGTTAGTTGGTGTTGTTTGTTTTGTAAGTTGTTAATATTTCCACGGCAGTAGATGCAATGCACATATGCCACAATACCATCAGTACTAAGATGCTTAACATACATGTACATCAAAATGTGGACAGTATATAATATTTAATACATATAATGAAGTAGTAATAGTTTAGTAGTAATTCAGTAGTAAATACAACCCATATTAGCAAATGTGTATTTTCACATACACTTTTCATTTTCACTGTATAAAAAATACATTTCCTTCATTAACTTTTGAGTATTTTGCATACCCTTGCAGAATTTGTAAGATGTGTACCACACTTTAAAGAAAAGATGACTGATAAGGCCAAACACATTTCATTTACTTTTAATGGAATCCAAATTAAACTATAAGGCATCAGAGAATAGTACTACTGTTAAACAAAACATAGTAATAAGTAAAATAATGAAATGGTCCCTGTTCAAAAGTTTGCATACCCTTAGTTCTTAATATTGTGTATTGCCCCCTTTAGCATCAATGATGGCATGCAGTCTTTTGTGATAGTTGTGGATGAGGCCCTTGATATTTTCTCAGCTGGGAGAGTTGGCCATTCTTCTTGGCAAAAGGCCTCCAGGTCCTGTAAATACTTGGGTTGTCTTGCATGAACTGCAAATTTGGGATGATCTCAAAGTAGCTCAATGATGCCGAGGTCAGGAGGCTGATGGCCACACCATCACCTTCACGTTTTTCTGCTGAAGCCACTGCAGGGTTGGAAGATCCAAGTTTGTCACGTATGCAGCTTCCAGACTGATGAATGCCAGTGGTCCTCCAGTATTTTCTGGTAACACAGTGAAAATTGATGGCAAGATGAATGCAACAAGTTACCTGTGGTGCTGTAGCTGACACTCCCCCCAGAACATCAGAGGTCCACATCCATGCTTTACAGTAGGGATGATGTATTTTTCATCATGGGCCTTGTTGCATCTTCTCCAATCATTGTGTTAATGGTTGTGACTATAAAGTAAAATTTTGGTCTTACCACTCCAAAGGAGTTTCTTCCAGAGGTTTTGAGGGTTGTCTAGATGTTGTTTGGCATAAGTGGCCTGTTTTGTGGCGTTGGCACAGTAAAGGCTTTTTTCTTCCAACTCGACTGCAGCTCATTTTTGTTCAAGTACCTCCTTATTGTGCATCTTGAAACAGCAACACCACTGGTTTGCAGAGAAGCCTGTATTTCCGGTGAAGTGGCTTGTGGGGGTTTTCTTGGCATCTAAACAAACGAGCCTGGCAGTTGTGGCTGAAATCTTGGTTGGTCTACTTGATTGTGGCTTGGTAACAATAGAACCCCAAAGTTTCCACTCTTTTTTTTAATCACAGTTTGAACACTACTGACAGGCATGTACAGATCTCTAGATAACTTTTTACATCATTTTACTGATTTATAGAAATCAACGTTTTCTTGCAAGTCCTTTGACAGTTCTTTTGCTTTTCCAATGACTCTGTATCCAGCCAAGTCAGTGAAGCTGTGCATGAATTTAAATTGACTATTTATACACAGACACTGATTACATTCGTAAAGATTACAGGTGAGGACACTCTCCTTTAATTATCCTTAATTTGAACCTGTGTGTATATTATCAGCCCCAACATTTAAGGGTATATAAACTTTTGATCAGGCCTATCTGGTTGATTTCAGTTATTATGATTTAAAAAGGGAGCACACAATTATGTGATAATAAATGGCCTTGGCTGAGCACACTACCTAATTAAAAGGAAAGCTTTCTGCATGATTGCCTACATTTTCCAAACAATGGCCAATATTTCACAAATTCTGCCAGGGTATGTGCAAAACTGTATCTCAACTGTAAGAATATATTTTACACAGAACTGTATTTGTAAATATTTCTTTGCAAATTATTACTTTATAAGCACCAAATTATATGATACATCCAACAGATAAAACCACCATTTTCATTTTGCCATCATCCATCAGCACAGTGCTGTCTGTTACAATCATGGGCAACTCACTTATACAATATACCTTTTATCAGTTAATATTTATAGGCGTAATATGTTTATAAAAGTTACCTTGTTAATGTTCATTTATTGCTTTGTTTTTAACCATGAAGTTCTTGAAATTGTTTTAGTTGTATCAAACATCCTTCCTATATGTAGATATTTTCAGCATTCTTTCAAGTTAAAGTTTTCTGTTAAATTATTCCTATGATCCTTAACATTCACTGTAAAATAAAGTACAATATGATATCTTATTCAAAATAAATGTCAAATAGTACACTGTTTCTAAGAATTGTGTGTATCTGCTTAGTTTTGTTTGTTTTTTATCTTTACATTTGTTAAACTGTTGGTGGAACAAACCTGTTTTGCACACTTCTACATTATTTTGCAGTTTACTAAACATTGTGCTACACTAAGAGATACTCCTGAAATTCATTAGCAGTGGTAAAGCTGCCAATGAAAAATTTAGAAAACATTTCAAATAATTATTTAACAAGTATCTTAACAATGATGTAAAGGTTTGCAACAGTTTTAGACCACATAACCCACTTCAGTGAACTTTAGTATTCTATATATGTTCCTCCCATAACAGAGACACAGCCATCCTAAATTTCAAATTAAATCAATTTAATTAACCTTTTATTTGGGTATAACTTTTTTGTATTCATATACTTCTGATCAAACATTTCACTGAACTAAGTGGTTGCCATCCTGCTGCTTAACTGATATTCACCCAGTAACATAAAAGCAAAAAGCATTCAAAGCCCTAAATACCTCTGCAGAGTGAATGCCTGTTTTTCCTTTGTTAGAATGATAAGAGGTCAAATGGCCTCCACGCCAGTTTACAAATGAAGGTTCAACACCTCATTCCAGCTCAGCGCGGATGCAGCACAAACTATGCATCATCAGACTGCCGACTCCAAAATTGCTATATGCCAACAATATCTTAGGCACTCCACAACACGGGTTTAAACGTGACAACTCCTACATCACACACACATGGAAACTAGGAAAAGAGTCTTTCAGAGCCCCTATAAGGTCAACGGAGTACACGTTTTGGCAAAATGAGATAGAACTAGGATTTGTGACATAAGCCCCTGAGCCCTGGGTTTATTAATGTCAAAGTTTGCATGTGATAACTGGCACAATTCAAATTTTGGACTTTTAAACAATATTTATGCATTTATATCGCAATAAATTGTGCCATTACTGAAAGAGATTAACTTTCTAAAGATACAATTAGTGATTGTGTTTAATTTGTGCACAGTACATTAGTTTTATTCCATAAGTGTCAACCTGCACATGCAAAACTTGGGGCATTGGCTTGTGGCACACAAGTGCCTGCAATTTAATTTGTGATTCACTTTTCGTTAAAAAGAAACAAGAGGACTTCAAAAGGTTTTATTGCATGTTACAACTACAGTATAAGGTAGCCTGATATGCTTGTGTGTCCAGATCTGTCACTGTAAATATCAAGTCTGTGCTCTCAGTCATTTTAAAACACAGGCTTTCATCAACACAGCACTAGATTATGACACACACAGGATATCAGGGCATTTAAGCATTCTTGAGAGGACTTCAAAAACATTAACAAAGGAAACAAAGGGATACTAAAATTAAATCATTGGATACATATGAGTAATCATGTAATTGTGTATGTTGCAAAAAATACAATCATTATCTTTTCTGTTATTACAATTGAAGACATGCAAAAGTGAATTAGTGTATTACCATATTAAATCAATAACACTGCTAAGTAAAATTATGGCAATATAAACCATCATCACTAAGGAGAATTGTATATCTACAAGATTACATTCGAAAAATTAAATTAATTTTGTTTTTTGTGATAAACTGCAAATACAATGACAACATGATACTACTTCAATAAATTAGACATGCTAAAATTTCATTATAAAAGAAATTTCTAATAAAATTTTGACTAAAACTTAGTTGGTGTTAAAAATAAATAAGAATTTTTTCAAATTATAGACAATTTCCTGAAATATAACTTTAGTAAAATTACATTAACTTATAAAAATGAAACAATATATTTAGAACAGTGACTTGTTTTTCAGATACTGATCATACACAATGTTACCCATTACTGTTATTGCTGGAGAAGTACAATGTACTAGTCGAAAATGAGGCCCCCTAATATGGAAAGACATGTACACAATGGGCACATTGATTAGGTCATATTGTTATATATAAACAGACTTTAGTACCACAGCTAAGCACAAAGGGAACAATGGTACTAAGGTCTCAACCCCACCGGAACAATTAGTTGCATTTTATAATGACCAATACTGTATGCTTTATTTTAGTTTTGGGCTTCAACCATTCTAGCAGCTTCATTGACCAACGTGATATTTATTTTGTCTCCAAATTCCTTCTCACGATGTTCTAGAAGAATGCCCTAAAAATTAAATAAATAAATTTTAAAAATGCTTTCATCAGAATAAATTTATGGAAAACTGTTATTCAATGACCTTGACACCAGATTTATAAGGCAATTAATACAGGTTGAAATTGACATCAAGCAAAAGTATAAAAACACAGAACAGTGCAACGATTACAGATGCTTACATTGTACTACACTGTCTTAATCTTCATGCAATGCAATAACTAGCCACTAACTAAATACTAGTTTGCCATATTCTGAACACCTTCAAAAGACCTTTCATATACTGTACAGTACTGAACTACAATACACTGGAAAAAGTTTTGTAATATAAAATTGTTTTGCAGTTTGATCTTAATATTGCAAAATGTTTAAATAAAGGTGTTATTACTGGTATCAGAGAGGTTGAATCAGCTTTAACACTGAGGTTATTAATAATCAAATAACTACTAATAATATACGTAAAGTCATTCATTCCCCCAAACCAAACCGTGTTTGGGTTTCTTATCACATAGAGAAGAGTCCACACAACCAATTCCTTGCAGGCGTGCATCAGTACAGGAAGAGCCTATCATCCTCACTAGCTTGTCAAGATCCTAAATTCAGCATCCCGTTGCTATCACTTTACAAGGCCCTGCACAAGTGGACAGACATGGAGGTGTGACTCAAGTCATTCTGTGTATCCCAGTCTGAAAGATAAAGAACTAAAGGGACCCTGCTACATTTCGAGATGGGCATGTAACAAAAGAATGTGGAGGTACTTCTTCCTTAGAAGAAGTGCCCAAAATCAGCTGGGAAGAGGCGCTGGTAGCCACTACAAGGAACTGGAGCTTGGGAAAGATCTAGCTTATAGACACACACAGGTAAACATCACTTCTGCCAGCACTGCATGAATTTGGAACAACAGATAGAGTCAAGACTTTCCCATTGGGAGTAAAGTGGCCAAAACAGTAAGAAGGTGTAGGAGAGAAACACAAGGATGAGGTATTTTGGTTGCCAGGTTAAGTGGGTACTGACCTTGTGGGTATGTTTTACATACATACTGTGGACTTCAGTTGTTTATCATGCATTTCCTGCTCACTGGTAATAAACCTATCTGTTTAAAAACATTCTTTACTTGGGGTCTGGCTGGCACATACAAGTGCCTCTTTGCAAAATGAAAGTCAATGAACATCCACTTAAAGTTAATATGCCAGTAAACCCAACAAAATAAGGAGGGAGAGAAATTAAAAAAAAAGTATTGGATAATATTTGACAGATGCCTTTATCAAAGACAAAGTACAGATTAAATGTTTACATCCATTTTTTTTTTTTTTTTTTTTTTTTTTTTTTTTTTTTACACAAGTGGAGAATACAAGCAGGTCAAGTTCTCGAGTGAGTGGAGGATGGGAACTAAGCTGCTGCCTTTGAGGTTTACAGCCAATACCTTAGCCATTACTGCCTGCCTGATGGGGAAAGTAAAAAAATAAAATAAAATAAATATTCAAAATAAATGGCAGTCTTACTTGTTTCCCTGATCCTATTACAAAAACCCCACCAAGAATGAACCCCTCTCCATCCATGTTGCCTTGGAAGCCTTTTTGCCAGGCTCGAAAAAAGTTCTGGAAAACTGACAATCGCAGGAGTCCCAAAAAGCCCATCTTGCGCTTGTGAGGACCATAAAAATATTTCTGAAAAATATGAAGCAAAGATATTGTATTAAAAAAAACACTGATCCTTCAGAATTGAGTTCTTATGATTTATCTTTTTTATGCATTATAATACTATACCCAGCTATTTGCCATCATGAAAAACAGTCATCAGTTTGCTAACCCAAGTGTGCGCATTGCAACAGGTACACACGTCGTAAATTTAGGAAAGACTGTTCTTGCAGCATGGAGAAAAAAAAAAAAAAAAAAAAAAAAAAAAAAAA